>JABJVR010000031.1:1995578-2020411 GCA_025773905.1 Chitala chitala
TTGTATTATGGCATAGGTTGTACTGTAACGGCAGTTTAATAGTTGTCCAATTTTAAAGTATTAAATTAAAGGTTACTTTGTTTAGACGTTCTTCAGCCGAGGTACAATATGTGCGGAAAATTGAGCGCACAGTACAGTGCGCCTCATCCAAGTCAATGGGACAGAAAGGTATAGAATTAACATACGGATGCCATTATGAATTCTTCCTCTTCTATCTTACGTAGCATCCCTCTTTATATTTTTCCATGTGCTGCTGTTGAGCCCAGTGAAAAAATGGAAGCCTTCTGCTGTTATTGTCTCACCTCAGTGCACCTCAAAGCAAGGTGCATCCATCCCAAGATCCCCCTCCTAATTCAGCTCCATACTTTCCTGATGGGCTTGCAATACCACAAAGTGTGCACCACGTATGACTAAATGTTTTTAGATGCCAAGAAATCGGCAATGAAACATTTGTAAAGGCCTGCAATATAACCGTAGGTACAAATTGTCATGATGATGTCTGGAGGATAACAATGTGTAACTACATTTAAGAGAAGTCCTTAAATGGCTGCTTGACACAACTGCTGGTACCTGTTTCTAATTACTGAAAATTCCAGCAGATCTGTTGACATTGGCTCACAGACACATTATTTGTGATGATACGTGCTTCCCTAACATTGGCACTATAGCAGAACATCCTATCACACTGTACAAATACCGCCATATTAAACAACCATGTCAAATGGGCTGCTACATAATATCACATCCATCTCTTTTCGCAAGATAAAATAGACATTGTGCTTTTACACCAGAAGGGTTTAATTTATTCACAAATTTATTTCCAGAGAGTCTGATGGAAAGATCATTTTGTGAGCCGAAACTGCCTGAGATCGGAGTCTCGAGTGAGCAAGCCGCGAGTGCAAACAAGGACTTCAGGGCAAGCATGTTTATCTGGCTCTCTGAATTCAGGATGTCGAATTCTCACTCTTTCCCGAGGCTCCAGGACAAACAACCTGTTTGTTCTCGGCTCTTTGTTGAGACAACAAAGAAGCATGCAGACAGTTACGAAAATAGATGCGGCCCCGCCGTGGGAGGTGGAGTGTCAGTGGAGGGGACCAAACAGCATTTGCAGCTCACAGCCGGGCCAGGGACCATCAAGTGGGGACGGAATCAGTGTAGACAGAATGGCAGTCCCGACCAGGTATCTTTCTATCCTGCAATGGGACTACACTGAAATGGCATTCACACTTCCCTCAAAGCTGTGGCTGTGTGAATGTTGATCACACTCAAACATAATAGTTAGTCAGGACAGATCTCCTCTTAAACTGCTTTTACTGCTGTTTCCAGGGCAGTTCAGAGCAGCAATCAAAAATTCCATCTTTTCATGTAAATCAGAATTATTTTCCCCCAATTTTGCAGGCGTTTACTTTAAATTTAACCACGGTTGTAAATTACATGTTTTCATGCTGACAGTGTTTTCTTTCTCCCCCTTTGTTATTATTATTATTATTTTTTGTCTGAAATCAACTTTGAAACCGGCTGCCGATTGATGTGCCAGCCCTGCGCTGGAAGAGTTTTGGTTTATTAAAGATTCCTATTGCATGTGGAGTTGATTTGGAGGTGTCAGAGAGATAGAGAAACCCATCCACTCGGGTGAATTACAGCCCAGTGCATCTTTGATCTGAAGTGAGCCTTCTCCAAAGTTCTCAGCAGTGCAGACGAGATCAGGGCTGGCCCCATCCTGGCCCTGAAATAAATGTGCAGGACGTTATACCTGCAGAGGCAGGGTCGTGTCCCAAAGTGAGAACCCCAGAGCCATCTGTGTTCTATCTGAGAGAAGGACACCAAGATCAATACTCATGAACCCCACCTCTGGTGACATTGAACCCCGTTTTTGTAGTTTCGTGGATAATTACAAGGTAAATAAATAACGTGAGTTTTCATATGTTCAAAAAATATAATAAATAATGACACCAAATTAAAAAATGCATTATGCAATTTTATACAGTGTTTATCTGATTTATTCATTTGAGATAAAAATCAGCAGCAAGATAAATATATAGCAATATATAAAAGTTTAATTTGTGACACTGCAAATGCTTACTTTAAAAAGAGCATATAATTCTCATTTTATAGGCAAAATAACTAACATGTAAAACAACAACAACAACAACAATAATAATAATAAATTATTATTATTATTATTATTATTATTAAGATTATCCAGCCTATTGCAAATTCTAGGTAAGCTGTCAAGCCCATGTTGGTAAGAAAATGATGCAAGTCAAGTTATCTACTTAAGCGGAAGAAACGAGGAATATAGAATTGGACCACGAAACCTTTTCGTGTTTTGGGAAATTACATACATTTTGTGTTTTATTCTGGATTCATTACTAAACTTTATGCACCACACAACCTTCATCGCTTATTTAACCCATTTAACATTTAAGTTATTCTGCAGGTACGGTAAGATGCTATCGGTACACAATCTAAGTAACACCTACTTTCATGGGAACTCGTGTTTTGAAACAAAATGTAGATATGCAGTTGGGTTGCGCTCAATTTTTGAGTAATTTTCTGAGTATAAATATTTTCATAACACAAACTTTGGCGTCTTCAGACTATATCAGTAGTTTCACATGTAAACGTTAAATGCAAAGGCCCTACAGACAAGCGCAGCGCAACACTAAAAATAATTATTAAGTTCTCATATTCATCGCGTGTACACTGTGTGTAGATAAGCTTGTTACTAAATGTCTGACAGAATCCAATTTACTGTTCACGTCACATTACATCGCTCATAAAACACACACGCACGGCTCCTACCATGATTAAGCCGTACTAATTTTTACATTAAACCATTTTCCCTGACTGTTCGTGCTTTAAATCATCTTTCCCACTTGAAAATCCTGCACTCGACCGGACCACGTTTATTTCACAAGATCAACATTTTTCAACATATAAAGCAAATGAAAGGCAAACGCGGAAAGCTCACAGATGGACTAGGCTTTATAAAAATATAAATAAATGTAAGGCGTATTCCGACGAACAAGGAACTCCGGCTGACAGGAGAATTAGATAAACTGGCAATGAAATGATAATGAGAGCCACCTGTCCGCCGAGGTACAGAGAAACATGACATCACATATCAGGAGGTAGGAGTTTGACAGAACACGCGTGATGGTTCAGCAGGGCCTCCGCAGTAACACTAGAACCTAGTTGGCCTCCTTTCTTCATGTTTCAGCTCTAAATTATACATATTGATGATCGGAGAAATATGTACTGACTTTTAATTTCGTTTAACAGGGCTTTCTATATCTCTTGTAAACTGGTTCTAAGAAAAATTGGTTCAATCTAAATTTCACTTAAAGCACAGTGGTTGACTGGATTTCACCATTATATCACAATGTAAAAACAGTATATGAAATTTTTGCCATTAGACAGATACTATCTGCATAATTCGTATCTGTTAAAGAGTTTACAAACCTCCCTAAATTTGGGGACTTTTAAGTATTTGTAATAAAGAACTAAAGACCTACAAGTAAAATATATGGCCATAGGAAAACATTCCATTTATACCGTGCTTCATTTATTAAAAAGCAACATAAGTGTAATAAATAATTATGGAGCATTAAGTTTATAATATAAACTTAAATTAAGATGGTCAACACGGAAATATAAATTCACATTTGAAGTTTCTTTGAGCAAATCTCGACAGGGTGTAATTTAAAACTGGTCCCTCCTGTTTATTGGCTGGCCAATCAGATTCCTTTGCTACCACCCCCTCGATACAGACAACTATTTAGCATCTGACACTGGGATAAAGTTTCCAAAGAAATTAAGCAAAAAAACTTCCTGCGGGAGACAATCCGTGCCAAACAGCAGCAGAAATATACGTTCTGAACATTTCAAAGGGGTAAGAAAGAAAGAGAAGAAAAGTAAAACTTGAGTAACCGTAGTTTTTTTCCCGGACAGGATACATTTTCCAGCCACGGATTCTGAGGTGGAGGACCCGTTTTTGCCTCTGTCCTCTCATTTCTTTAAGAGAGAAATGGAAGAGAGCTCAAGTTCTCCAGTATCCCCAGTGGATAGCGTAGTGACCAGCGAGGAGGAGCTGGACAGGCAACAGAAACGGTTTGGAAGGAAGAGGACACACAGTAAGAAGCTGAGCGAAGACGGCAGTCCGGGTTCCGTTAAACGTGGTAAAAAACCGAGCCACGGCAGCACACAGTCGTACGAGGAGCTGCAGAATCAGAGGGATTTGGCGAATGTCAGGGAGAGGCAAAGGACCCAGTCACTGAATGAAGCGTTCGCCTCCTTGCGGAAGATCATCCCTACTCTCCCATCGGATAAACTAAGCAAGATTCAGACGCTGAAGCTGGCATCCAGGTACATTGACTTTCTGTGTCAGGTGCTGCAGAGCGATGAGATGGACAATAAAATGTCGAGCTGCAGCTACGTCGCCCACGAAAGGCTCAGTTACGCTTTCTCAGTGTGGCGGATGGAAGGAGCGTGGTCCATGTCTGCGTCCCATTAGAGCCCACGACGTTCAGTAATGCCAAAGGGGTAGGTATCAAAATACTGACAGTGCAACTGGAGGAGTGATTCCCAAACTCTAATTATATAAATGATTAATTTAAGGCATAACATACCGACATCACTGGAGGTAATCAGTGTCAGTTTTTATACAGATTTTGTTTTCATTATTTCGTTACAAATATACCCATGTTGGTTGTTAATGTTATGGTTACAAAACAAATACCTGCTGTAAACAATAATGTAAACCGCTACTTTTTGTAAAATACAATTTTGTGAAAATCGCCTGCTGGACCCTAGCTGCAGAGCAGACACAGGCCCAAGTAGACACCAAAACACTTGGAAACACTTACTGTTGAATCCAATACGAAGGTTCAGTTTTATTGTTGTTGCTGTTTTCAGACTTGTATATTAGTTTTTTTTTTTTTTTTTTTTTTACAAATTTACCAATTAGTTTAACCAGCAACCAATCAATATACAAGGGATTTAATATTTTACCGTTACACATAAACACTTTCATTTGACTCACTGATATAGAAAAACTGATTTTTAAATAGAAGTGTTTAAAAATTGTGCGCAGTGAACATTAGTAAAAAAACTAAACATTAGTAAAAAAAAAAAGTAATTTGAAAAGTTACAGTTTCCAAGTAAAATTGCCTAGGTAAAGTTCCCTTTTCAATATATTTCATCCTGGCAGACAGATAAAAAGCACTGCCTTATACGTGAAGCACGATTTTAGAAACTAAAAAGCCTCTCTGTATCTCTTAAGCATCCAGATAGGTTGTTATACGTGTTTTTTTTATTTTTGCAAATGAATGTGTGCGTAGCTCCGAAAAAGTTCGTACGTTGTAAAACGTTTTGATCTATTTAATTATATTTTAAGATTTTCGTCCGTCGGTACAAATTGTGGCTTCAGAGAAGTTGCCTGGTCGAATATTTTCCAAACTGTAAAATGACAGCTCGCAAATATGTGGATTTTGCGGTGAATTTTTGAGGATGAACTTCGCGTCCAATTCTGCCTGCACTCAAGGAAACTACGGTTCATGGGAGAAACATGGGTTGTTTCGAGAGGCATTAACCACGAATTGTCCCTCATGGATAATTTGGATTGTTAATGAAACGTTTTCTTGTGTGCGAACCACAAGAATGGTCGCCCTTTAGATTTAGGGGGAAAAAAGTTCAAACCAATGTTTGATTACAGAGATGAACGCGAAAGCACCGCTGGCCTGTAGTCAAAGTGGTGCTTTGCGTATCCCTGTGCACGCTTTATTGCAACCAAACTCATTATTAACACTACGACTGTTTTCCAACAGCAGAACTGGCAAAGATGTGTGTGGATGTTTCAAAAGCAAACGGACATATTTACAATTATTTTTTATCTTGAAATTTGACGCCTCAAATTATATGTGCAGGCTACATACAATGTGTATTCCCGTATCAGCAGTTTAATGCTGAATATATAATTTTCTTAAAAATATATATGCCTCGATTGTACATGTCTGGAACCTGTATTATCGTTTTACATATTTAGTGCACCGTATTACGTTAATGGTAGCTGTACTGTTGAACATGCAAAAGCAAAGAACTCAGTAGGTAAATTATACATCTGTTAAAGTGATCAGGACGAATGTTACGGTGGTTTAGTTGAGTCAGAGTCTTTACAATAAAACAGTTAACTCGTAATCTGCAACCATATAAACACAAATGAGAAAGAGCGAGAAAGTAGAAAACAGACCAAAAAATCGTACAATGTGCTGGTAAATGTATCATATGCGAGAAAAATACATCTTCTTGAATTTAGTCTTTAGAGGGTGCTGTGTTTTCTTGACCCCTACACAGTATTGCCAGTCAGCGTGGCTTTGATGCCGCGTGGGCCATCAAAGGAAAATAAACAGCGCGATATGATTTATATTAAACATGTCTCAAGGTGGTCCATGCAATGGTGCAGGTCGAAGGACATTTTAAAAAGGCAATGACTGTTCATTCAATATTTGACATAGTAAAATGTACACTTTGAAAACACAATACAGTGTTAAATGTAAAGTGTATATAATTAAGTATTTCAAACGTAGGGCAATTTCAAAATTGTATTAGGAAAGGCCGTATAAACACTGGATGGTGCGATGAAGACAACAGCCCAGACATATATAGAGTTAACAAAGAACATCTGTTTTAATTAATGAAATTATAGCTGCATTGCCTCTTATCCTCTTCGGCCCTCATATGTATGTTAATGTGAAAACGTGCTTTAAAATGCTCCGGACAAACACGAGAATTGTCAGGAGTGTGTATATGTAAATTATCAATACTCGTCAAACTTAACACCTTCACGTATTACGTAACGTTCATCAAAATCTAAATTATTTTCTAAACCGCTTTATTCGAATAAATGTGGCTATATTTAGAACACCATAGGAAATGTATAACTTCAAGATTAAAATAGTGAATATATTGATGTCGTAGGCACAAAGTAATATGTAAGACACGTGCACAGAAAGACAACATGAGATGCGTTAAACGACCAGAAGATTTATGCATGAATTTCTTGTGTTTCCCCCCCAGACTGTTTACTGCAAAATCTGAAGACGACAAGGGATTTACAGTATATTCAAGAACCAATGAACCTCAAGACATGTTCAAGAGATGCAGTCTGCCTTGCTCAGGATTTTTTATGGAGCGGTTTCAAGTACGAATTTACTGCATCTTCAAGAATCATCTAAGAGACCACGCAAACAAAAATCCATACTTCTTTTCGTCTTTCACGGATGATAAAGTGGATTCATGTCTATTATCCTGCCACATAGAATCCATTTTTGTTTTTTTTTTATTGTTTTGTAAGACAGTACAATTTTCAGGAAATTATCTTTTGCAAAATCTATATCGCACCTGTCTTTAAAATAGAAATATATATATAAATATTTTTAAATAAAATTCTACGTTTATGTAGGTATCGTCAGCTTTTTAAAGGGACAAATGCAATTTTAGAATAAAATATTTGAGGTACGCGACAATGATTATGAAATAGATCTGGTCTTCCTCAACAGTATTTCCCTTATTCAGCCCAGTGTATATGTTTCCTAATTTATTAAAACGAATATTTTTAAACGATCCAAAAGTGTACTGATTTATGTGCTACAGAACACATTAGCTATCAAATGCCACCAGACCGTGTTTTGTCATCTTGATTTCCGTGAATATTATTTTTATACATAATATGATTACAATGTGTTGTAACTTCTCGGCTTGGTTTTATCAGGCATTTAAAAGAGATAAAACTCGACGACGCCTCTGAACCAAACGGAGGCTAACCAGGGTTCAGCGGGCAGATGAGGCTTTTCTTATGTGTACCAGGATTTTTGTGCAAATGAAACACAACTGAAAAATAAACATTTAACATAAAAGCTTACTGTGTTGAACAGCTTAAAATGGAAGACGTGAGTTTTGTTTTTGTAAGTAGATGAAATTCTTTTTTGTCAGTGTGTATAATCATAGAGAACTATTTGCATATATAGTTATTTGCGATAAAATTGGCATACCTTTATCACAAATCGTGTGCATTTCCTTTCATTTGTTGAGCCAAAAAGGCATGCCATGCAAATGTTGTTGCATAAACAAATAAGGTAATTAATTGTTTTTCCTGTTTTTTTCTGATGCTAGACTGGCTAGATATCCTTCTGTATGACAGCTGAAGGTTCAAGCATCTTGTCATCAAGGAATAACGTTCGTTGCTTATCGAGTCATACATCTATTCAAAAGTTGCTTTTTGTTAACTAAATCAATTGTTACAATGTCTGCAAAAACTTAAAATATGAGTTTACTTACAAAAAAGTGTAAACATGCAGCGAATAAGCGCAGCAAGTATGCGCAATTTTAAATGCATGTTTTATGTTTCTACAGTTAATACCAATGCTAATGCAAGTCGCAGGAGCACAGAGCGCAAGACCGTAGAAACTTTTAATGAAGACGAATGTTCAGACCTTATTGAGGAAAGATAAGAGGTAGGATTTCTTGGCAAAGGTTGCAATTTAGCAGGAAGCACCTGTGCCTAAGATTTATAAGTGTGGTCATATCCTTACTGCCCCGGCGGTCACCTTGACTAAAATGCCACGCGTGTTGAATCGGGATAGCTGTGGGGTGAAGTCACACGTTTGACACCAGCCTCTCTCTGCCGGCACGTGTTCCATTCTGACAGCTATATATAGTCTACATCGCTGGGCATCTTTATTGCACGGGATTTGCTTCACAGACACATGCCAGTCGGAATTATCATGTTGTTAAACATGAGTCCACCTGTCTTCAGCCCATACAAGGTTACGTTACTAGGACGTCATAATGAAGAGGCATATGTATGGTCTGTGTACAGGGTGTTTGAACATCTCTGTCCAGGTGTATCATGAGACTTGTTAATGCATCTTTCGTTACTGAGTTTGAGACCTTTATCTACTGTTGCGCAGCCTACACTGCGTCTTTGAAGACATCCTGGTTTTGGTCGCCACTTATAGGCCTGTTCTTAGTAATCAAAAGTTAAAGACAAAAAGCCACTACACTGAAATGCACATTAGTAGTGTCGCAATTAAACACAAGTATAGGTGTTCATTATGCTACTGTTTTTGTCACGAACAGTGTATACATTTGATTAAAATACAAATATATTTGCTGCAGGTGGTGAAACCGGTTGGATCACGAGTTGTAATGTCCGTATATTAGCATGTATTTCGTCAAAGGGGGGAGAGAGAGAGAGAGCGAAAAAGAACTAGAAAAAAAAAACACTGGATATACTGTGGCCTGAATATATAATTCAATAAAATAATGAATAATTATTACATAATCATTAGATTCCAATGATATTCCAATGGAAATTTGTACTGATCAAAATCAATTTATCTGTAACTGAAGCAATGTGCATCAGGAGAATAAAACCAGCGCAAATGTACCGGCAATGCTTTTCATACCGACTCATTATTCTTGTGTACACAACTTCTGCTATACCCATGAGCCAAATAGCATTTGTAACAGCCTGAGGCTAGAGGAACAGTGTTGCACCAAGCACAGATGTTTCCCGTAAAAGACGGGAAAAGCTACAAAATTTTAATTTGCAGTAAAATGGACAAAAATTACGTTTTGTGCGGTACGCGCCTCAAATAGATTTACATAGTCGGCTCGTTGTCTTTGAAAGTTTTTCTCCATTTGATTGGAATTATTTTAAATTGTATTTATTTGTTTCTGCACTTACTTGCACGCACAGCTATTACTGCCGCACAGTCACAACTGCATTTACATTGTTATTTTTACCAGTCTGCGGAAGTGCACTCCTTTTATAATGCGTAATTCATGCAAGCCCACATCCCAAATTAAGTAAATACAGCGGCTTTCCGAGCTGCGCAGCAATTAGTACCTAGATTTAATTGTCACTGAAATGAATAGAGTATAAGCAAGATACAGATTAGCAGCACAAAACTGAAAGTGCATCAAACATTTAAGGGCAATAATACTTATATACTGGTTACACTATACTGTAGATTTCTTAGCGTATAATTATAACATAAAACGATGGAGAGATCAGAATAGGCCATCGCTAGGAACCCGTGTCACTTTCAAAAATGCCTTGAAGAAAGATGGGAAACATAAATTAATCCAAAACAGGGTATTTTTTCCACAGGCAACGTGAGACTAGTGAAGTATTATTATTTATAATCACTGATGTGAATGCGTTCATTAGAGGCTGGTCACCACGTATCCCACTGCTGAGTGCGGTGTCACGCATCTGCCTCGTCAAAGGAAGCGCATCTGTCCTAAACCCTGTAATTAAAAATACACAGAAAATGCACTCTCCTAGTTGATAAAGGCATTAAAAAAAATATATATTTTTTTTCTAGAATAACATTAACCAGGTACTGGATTTTAAAATGAGGTAAGGACTGCAGAACATATTGCATAGTTCAGCAACTGTGTATCCACTCATTTATATTCCATGCAGCACTGTACGTAGAAAACAAAACATCAGCTGTATTACCAAACAACTCTTTTGCTGAGTCTGATTAGCATTGGCTTTAAGGAAACGGGATATAAATATTTCTTTTATATTCTGTTGTTCTAAACAGGTGTTGGAATATATTTGCAGCCCCAGTGTTTACAAAAAGGCACGCAAAATCGCTTTGAATAGTGTGCAATGCAAGTTTTCAGCAACACTTCAAAAAACGGAATAGTTTGGCTTTTGAAGAATTAATTTAGATTATTCTTTGATCTGCACAAAGACAGTTTGGAAAAACGTTTGAAATTTGTGCGTTGGCAATGATTGTCATCTAGTAAAATTTTGTGTTTTTCTGGCCAGTCAGAAGGAAAGCGCTCATGTTCGAGTTGAAGGACATCGCTATTAGGCAGATGTTTGGCCACCACAAATAAACTCAATCTGTGTAGCATCCACGTAAATTACAGTTTATCCACTTATTTGAAAAACTTGGAGAAGACAGATTAAATGCTGTTCACATTTTCTTTCTGTTTCCTGTAAGCAAGAAATATGCACATTCAAGAAAAAGCAAAAAAAAAAAAAAAAAAAAAAAAAAAAAAAAAAAACAGAAGGTCCAATTAAAGTACATATAGCCTTCACAAAACTTTATAGTATGTCTTGTTTTTTTCTTTCTAATATCTTACTGCCTGCTGTTAAAAATATAATAGAAAATAAAATTTAAAAATCATAGTGTTAAACATTTGAGGTGACATCCGCTGATACACTAGCAAAGCATTGCTTTGGGATCCATAACGGAGAAGCTAACATTCCATTTACTCTGGAATAACAACAGCATGTGAGGTAGTGGAAACTCGGTTTTGAGCTATATAGAGTCACTAAAGGACACCTTTCTTGTGAGGGGGCTGCTAAGGACGCTATAACCTGGAAAGTCTCTTCAGCTGCAAACAGACCTTCATACCTGTAAAAGCTCTTAGCGTCTTCTGCAGCAACAAACTGGGTGGCAACCAGTCCACCCTCCTCTTTTTCTACATGTCACTTTAGCAACAAAAGGCCTAAGCTCCTGCCCTCCCCCAAATGACAGGGAAACTTGTGCAGCTCCTACAGGAGGAATTAAATGGGAAAGTGGGTTGAGGACACTAAAATGGCAGAGACGGTGCCTATAAACGCTAGAAGAGGAATTTGAGTGTGGGCTAATTAGCAGGAAGTCAGCACAGATCTCAGACTGGTTTCCACGACCAAACTGAGCCTCGGGACCATGTGCAGGTACATGTGTTTCCTTAGCTTCACAGACACCTGGACTTTCCACCCGAATAAGCAGTATGTTTATTTAAATTTTTTACAAGGCGTATATGTGGACCACTGTAAAATACTGTAAAGCTCTTTGGTTAGTAAAATAAGCATGCATGGTAGCAGGATCAGTGTCTCCCAGCGGTCATTACAGACTTCTATGTATATCTAAAATGTCACATGATAAAATTTCCTCTTTACTGTATTTATTTCTTATTTTAAAGAAATAGATTAAAAAGGTTTTCACTTCCCATATAGGGCAAAGTGATCAGTTAAGAAAATTATCTAAACTGACCAGTATTAACAAAAGTGTAGCAATGTTGAGTTTTACAGTAGAGTGGATTTTTGTTTTACACTGTATTTAACATTTTCACTGTTCCCCATTCCATTCTCTAGCAAGGTTGATATTTTTATTTCCTCCACAAGATTTGTTTCTGATTTCTGGCTTTGGTGTTAATCTTTGCCTTCATCGACAGGGCTGCATTTCGTTTTTTCCGGGGCTGTTTCTCATGCACACTCAAAGTTGCCGCTGCTCTTGCAAAACGTCTGCGATTGATGTGGATGAACAAGCAGCCATGGAACAGTCCTGCTCTCTCCCGATGGGTAAAACTTAGTTATCGCTCACACACGCTAACTCTGTAGCATGCAACATTTAGAACACATGCCACGGCTGTGCTGCAAATGACCTGTGTGTGCCAATTGTACATAAGTAGTGAACACTGGGAATGCACTGCATACGTATTCACGATGCAGTCTATAGCTTTATTGGTGTGTTCATGAAAAAAACAAGCGTGCATGCTAAGTAGGCCTCTAAACTTGACAATATTAAAAGGAATTATATACACAGGCCTGCCAGACTTACGCTGATTTGTAACTGTTATACAGAAAGGTTATTCCCTTTGCCCTCTGCCTGAAATCTGATCTAGGTTCAGTGAAGCCCACATGGTGAGAAGCTGGCAGAATGGCCCTCTTCTCTTCATTAGCAGGCGGGTCACACGGGGTCATGGGGGTTACATGACCACAAACGCAGTAGCTCGTACCCTCCCCTACCATCACTCAGCATCTCTGCCAAGGTTACACCGCTTCCTTAAAGGAGATCAGTCCTGAAGACGCCTGCTCTGTTGATGTGTTTTCTGTGTGTGCAGTCAATAAAATCTTTAAAAAAAAAAATCAATAAAATCTTTGTTTTTACATTTTGTCAAGCTGTCAAATGTGTCTGGGTTTTATATATATGAATATATATTATAAACACACTTTTTTTTTTTTTACATAAATTTGTCTCAAGTACTTTGCTCAAAGATACAAGGCATGCTGACACTCTTGCAAAGGCTATCAGACTCTTCCAGGACTAGTCATTTGTGACGAAAATGTAAATTTGAACATACATGACAACACAAAATTCAGCATGGATGTAGGAAAACAAACTTTCCACTGTTTCAGCTGTGTAGACACACTGTGATGCTGTGGCTCAGATCAGGATCAACTGCTTTTCCTGTTTGTAAAAGCCCTCTGGTGGCAGATCTGGGAAATAACAGGAAAAAATAATACCTGTTCAGATGCTGCTTGGAGCACCAAGTCCCCAGGTGTGACTGCCCATGCATACATTTAGAAAAAATGTTAATAATAATAATGATAATAAATTATAGACAATTCCACTGGCATTTAGTTTTGTTCTATAGATAAAACAGTTTTGAGAAATCATTTTAAACAATACTGTGTACATATATACAGGTTTTTAAATGTATTACCTACATAACATCACCTAACAGCAAAAAGAATTTCAAGTGACATAAAATAAGGAAGGATTACTTTCCCGATACAACTTTAAACTACCCAAAATTTGGTAATTGTTCACGATTACAAACCATTACATTCAGAATTACTTCATCAAGAAAGAGGCATGTTTTTCCTTGGTAATAATAACCACCACAATAACAAATAACCTTTAACAGGACAATTTGAAATATTTTTGTCGAGATCATCATTAAGGCAGCTGTTAAGCGAACAGCGAGAGGGGGGTACCGTGTGCAATAATGTGTTCCTCATGTTAAGCGATTGGGTAAAAATGTACAGTCTCCTTTACAAGGCTAGCCCAGCCTGGGGGAATTGCTGGGTAAATGGTGCGGAGTGAAGCTAAAACTAAAAAGGCTCAGGGGGGGTAAGGCCACTCCACTCTACTCCACCTTGTTTGATGTTCTGTTCAGGAAGGTGATAGGTCCCCTGTATAACTTTGAACAAACGGAACAGGCATAACTGACAGGTTTCACTTTACGTGCAGCTTAAAATACATATAGATATATGTTTAACTCCCAAGAAGAATTTGGCCCTCGACTTTTAAGGGCACTTTTAAGCTTTACGTTTCGCCCAGGAACGAGACGCGCAACTAAAGCTGAACGTTCCCTCTCGGCCAAGGGCCTCAGACTAAACACACGGTAAGAAAAGCAAATACAAAACAGCTTTTAAAGCACGGGGGCCCTGAACACTATTCGGACAGCGAGGCCACCTCCTACCCTGGGCTGAGCCGTGTTTGAAAGCCTGCCACAACCTACCATATCAATATAACCAAAGAGTAGTTATGGATGACAGTGGGACCAGTAAGGCTTACTGGGAACTTCCTTCTTATTTTATTTATTCTTCCCAGCTTGTTTGTGTGTTTGGCTGCCTGAGGCGGTTGACAGATCCTTCCTCAGTGACTCGTGGGGCGGCTTTGAGGATGGAAAAGACAGTGGTTGTGAAAGACAGCCATTTAGATGAGCGCTGAAGCTCTCAAATATAACTACAGCGCCGTGTTTCGCCGCTTGTGTCGTGCATCTTTGACTCCCAGGCTGCGATCTGTAATTTAGGTCTGAGCCTGCAGCTGTCGCTTTCCACGAACACACAAGGCTGCAATTAAAACCGGAGAGGAGCGAGCGAGAGCCCAGGGCGACGCGTCTGGTAACGCGGGGGGACGGTAATGACAGAGCGGGCCCCCCGGTCGGAAGGACGAGCGAGGCCGCATGCAGGAACGTCACTGCGGGCCACGAAATAGCTGGGCCCGCTTCGACGCCCACTTGCTCACATCCCTCCGCGTTTTTATTGTGGGCCGGGGGAGCTTCTGCGGGACTGCGATCAGAACAGCCAACCTCTTAAATCAAGATCGAGGCTTGTCCCCCCCCACCCACCCAGCCCGAATCTCACGCTGCAGGGTCACGGAGTTCAATGCTGCAGTTATGGCAGCAGAGCCGTTTCCATTCAGAGACCACGCTCAGTGGCACGTTTTACTGTGTCAGCACAACTTTAAATCAACATAATCTTAACTCGTGTCACCTTAGCGCACACAAAGCCTTCCAGACGTCGTTTGATGGATCCAAAGACAGTAAATATTGTCCCTTGTTTCCCTCCTTTCATTCCTTTTTCTAGAGCAGAACGTGAGGCTCCTTTCTATTTTTATGGTTAGACTGACGTGATGTGCGAATATTCCAGCAGAATAACAGACATTTCTTTCAAGTTTTTCCTTGACAGTAAATCAAAGGCGTCACCCTGGAGACTCGTTTTTGGTTTATTTGACAGTTCTAAAGTTCTTTTTGTTTACATGTCAGCCCACCTTCACCTAACAATCTTTCTAGAGCACTTCCGCTGACTCTCAGATGTTTATTTTGACGTTCTGCTTGGGTCTTGACTACTGCCTGTTGCAGACCAGGCCACCCACAATAACTCTGCTCCCCTTCTGCAAAGACACAAACCATGACTAAGGAGCTTCTTCAATGCCTCAAACCTTCTAACCTATTGACCTAAAGGAAGTTCAGGTGCTTTGGTAAATTCTGTACACCCACCAGGAAAACATGCCAAGTCATTCCTGCCACTCGTATAGGAAAATGTCTGTGCTAACTTTAGAAGGCTCTGCTAAACAAGTGTAAGTTAGCTATAATGTTAACCTTTCACAGAAAGGAGTCCATGAGATACCTTTAACACTGATGCAACTAATGACAATTAATACAGGAAAACTGATATGAGCAGAGCTGGCATTTAGACCATAACCTTCATCCAGCACTGGGACCCAGGTACCCAGAACAAAGCATGTACTGATTTGACACAACTGAAAGTGGCCAAGTGGTTGTTCCCGAGCTGAAAAAGAATAACAATTAGCAGCAGAGGACAGGCTACAAGGGTAGACTATAAGTCGGTAAAAAAAAAAAAAAACCATAAAACTGCAAGCCATTCAAGGAAGAAAAAAAAAAAAAAAAAAAAAAAACACCAGCTGCACTACTAACAAATGTGCAGTTGATGACGGCTGTTGTTCCTCAGCAAGGAATGAAAGCAAACATGCAGTGAGGGCACAATACAAAGCGTGAGGAGAACATTTAACTGAGCACATTAGAGGCTAAAGACAGCCCACTCAGCATTATGCAAGTAAAAACATTTCTAAGCAATGATGTCATATTTCAGTTTTATATGATGTATGAATGACCTTTTTTTTTTTTTTTTGCTTTTTACTTCACCTCCTTTAGTGGCGTTAAACTCCGTAACAAAGCAAACAATGAAGAAAGAAAAAAAAAAACTACTCACCAAACCAAAGGTAGTTTTTAAGCAAAGTATTTTATTTGTTAATTACAAAGCTGTCTGGTCATAAACTGACAACAGGAACTTTGTAATATGGACCAAAAAAGAACCATGAAGAGAAAACATGCTGTTAAGTGAAACATTTTTATTTACAGCACAAGAATAACAACTTGTCCATGTGGTAAGAAAAAAAAAAAAAAAAAAAAAAATTAAAAAAACAAAATAACAAAAAAAAATACTGGATATCTAACAACTGTCTTGAAGAGGAGCTGTCAAAGGGACGCTTAGCTATTAGATATTAAAAAAATGCAAAATGTGAATCTGTCCATCGAGAAAACTAACGGACCAAGAGAAATAACCATGTAAAAAAATCAGGCTAAAACAATGGCTTCTACATTATAGCCAGCACAATGGCACCAACTACCATCAATACAATAATTCATACCAAAATTAACGTACAAATAATAAACAGTGTGGTATGTGGTATCAGGCAATGGCGATCCTGTTCTTCAAAATGTAAAGGATATGCACAAAAGGAAGTCTGAAAAATTATGACACAAGTCAGCGAATCTTTGTAAGAGAGATAAGCAAGTTTTAGTAATTCTGTGCTGCAAGCATGAAATGTACGATCAAACCAACGTACTCATAAATCGTACGTGACGTAAAATATCCGGAATGGGAGGTGGTAGCTGTCAACCTTATCGCAAGACGCAAAAGTCATGTACTGATGATGCAATAGCTGACAGAGAACGTTGCACCTTTTCGGCCGTTAATAATGCTGGGATCAGTGTTAAAATGACAGGCTGTTGATGTCATGTTATGTCTAGACGACAAAGATAAGAAAACAATGTTCGTGTCTGCGAGCCAACGCTGAACCACGTGGACTCATATAAAATATAGGAACATGAGAAAATGTAGGTTTGCATTCATATCAACTGGAGGAAAAAAAAACCTCACCAGCGAAGGTCCCACAAATCAGACCAATATTCATTTTCAAAAACATGATATTTTATAATTGGTGTCAAAAATAAAATGTCAGAGGTTCCAATAAAAGTAATGCTTTATAACAATGAAAAACAAAGATTCGTTTACATTTTAAAATCTAGAATTATTCTTAAACCACAGTGGTCACAGGTATTACTGGCTGAAGTGGGTTAGACAACCTGAAGATGACATATTTGTCAAACATCTGGGAAAAGCCCTTTGTAGACTCCAGATGTTCTGTGTATAATGTCCACTCCATAACCTACTCTCTCGCACCCCAAAAACATCCACAAAATTAAAAAAAAAAAAAAAAAAAAAAAAAAAAAAAACACTAACAGGTTTTCGTGTTTTGCGTAATTTACCTAAAACATATTCTACGTAAATACAATAAAATCTATTGTCAAGTGCTAGATAATGTTTTGTAAAATATTCAAACTTTTTAAGTAGTTTGGTTTTATTTTTTGTCCTTTACAAGTAAAAAGCACGTTGTATTTCTGAAGACACAAAGACCTTCTCTGCTTTCTTAGTTTTCTGACGGAAATTAAAGAAGTCAAAAGGAAAAGTGCCGCCGCGCTTTTCGGCACTGCCGTTAAACGGACCGGTCATCCAGCGCTCTTCTGTGGTGCAAACACATCAGGAAGGACAGACAGGCATGCCAACACATCAACCATGCAAGCTACAGAGATGACAGACAGAAACATCACAAAACTAGCCTTGGCCCTGCAAATAAACCATCATAAGGCCTGCTTTTACAGAGAGGAGGAATGGTAGATGTCAACATTTTCAGATATACAGTAAACAAAGAAAAAAAAATCTATGGAATGCTTTCTTTATGGCTATAAAAGCAAATACATAATCATTTAATGTACCTATTGAGGTGTTCAAGACCTAGACAGACAAAACCTTTAAACAAATACAGTGTGAAGGAGCTGTCTTACTTGAGACTGGCATTAAAAAATGTACTGGGAGAACTCTTGTTAACTCACTGGCCAGAAGTGGGTGAGGTGTAAAGTGTCAGCCGGAGTGATGTGCCAGCTTTCCCATAATGCTCTCCACATGTTGCAGTGCAGTAGTACTGATCTGGGAGCAAAAGAAACATGGGGAATGGCATGTGCTACTGGGCTAGGCTACGCTGGGCTAAGCTAGCTCGGTGGGCTCAGTACACGCTTCAGTTAGGCACCTGTTGCCAAACGAGACTGTCAAGAGCAAAGTGCTGTCAAGCCTTGCTTTCACGTTTTACCCAAAGTTTCACTTGGGGGACACTGGACAAAAAAGGGCAATATTATTTTGAATGTAGGCAAATACAAATTTGTGACTAACAAACACAAGATGGTTTTCTTGGAGAGCTGGGGGTGAAGGTGGCAATCTGTTCGGGGGTGGGGATCCACAGGGGGCCATCCATCACTACTTAATGGCATGCTGCACCCCAGGAACACTCACTATCAGTAAGGCATGGAAAAAACATCAGTGCGTTCCAGAAATGGATTACCAGTAACATGACCCATGTTCACATGCTTCTGGGGGGCTTGGAAACGGCAGCTAAATGGCTAAAAGTCAGAGGAGGCTCCTGGATAGGTTCATTGATCTACACTGTGCATCATCCAATCGGAAAGGGCATTTAATTCTTACAGCCACCAATAAGGGATGAGGAAACAAAGCAGAAGGCAGGCAAATACCGGAGTGTTCAAAGCACCACATCAACCACCATGCTAAGCCATATGGCAAAAACCGCTGAAACAAACCACCAGATACAGCGAGAAAAGGCTTAAACCTGTCCCGAAGTAATGAAAAGCAGTTAACAGAAAACCATATCACTGTCATTCAATGTTTTCTGATAGTATACAAAAATGCACTCAGTTTTTAGCTCACTTTCTTCACTCCTCAGGTAACACGCCTTTACACCAACTAAAACACTTCATGTGCTTGACAACATCTGCTACAACAGTCAGAAAATCAGCTGGGGGGAGGGTCAATCTGTAACTCAGAGTACGCTGTGGTTAAGAGAAGGCAACCAGACACAGTTGGCCACACAAAAAAAAGTTAAAAACAAGAATCTCCGAGCTGTAAGAAATACCGGGATGAAAGAGAGCGGATTAAAGTGTCTGAGCACCAGATTATTTTGTGTACTTCACAGCGCTGTAGTGTTTCACGTCTCTTCTCACACTGTAAAATTCAGCACGCTTAAGGCCTCCTGCTCGGCCGTGAGCTCACAACCAGGAAATGACTGCGAACGAAAAAGTCGTAAATTTATAGCCTGCCTCCACTGCGGGTGGAGCGTGGCGTCTGAACCGGGCCCCGGGGAAAACAGGGCGGAGCTCGCTTTCAAATGGACGCGGCTCGTTTTCATGGCGCGGAGATGAACCGGCAGAGGTCCCTGCCCCCCCACGGGAGGCGGATCGGGAGCTAGCCACGGCACGAGGGGGAAGTCCCCCGTTTTGCATCGTCTATGAGGACCATCCCGTGATGCCTGTCGGGGGCCGCAGACCATTTGGCCAGATCAAATGGAAAAGTCACCAGATGCAATGTTACTGTATTATTCAGGCTTCATGGCAGATTTGAACAGTGCAGTCAGAGATAGCAGAAAAGGGCATGACCCCCAGCCAAGCTCAGATATAGGAATTTCTCCTTGCAATACTATATTTTAAACAAGTTTGCATTATTAATATATTTTATATTTATATATATATATATATATTTATAAATTTTTCCATATAGAAATCTACTATTAACAGAACATAGTAAGTACACAATTGGAGGAATTATCATACATTGTTAAAGCACCTAGCGTTCAAAGCCCATATCCCATGTATGGTAAGTCTGAACTAATAAAAAAACTTCCACTGACTCCTTAAACATGTAAAATTCACTTCCAGCTGCACATAAACAAAAACAAGTATACAACATGTTCAAAACATTTGTCAACTAGAAAAAAGAGAAATGGCAAAAAAATTCTAAATCTGATGAAGATAAAAAAAAATAATAATAATGGAATTGTTATGGAATTGTCTGCCAGGTGTGGAGGACCATGTGACAATCATAACAGCAAAGGTGATTAATGGGTCTTCAGTTTCCACATCGTACATAAGAACGTGTTTGTAACTGATCACGAGTTCAGTAAAATAAGGTAGTTGCCAAGAGTCTAAACATGAGAACAGGGATTCAGGCTGAAGTATCCTTTCAGACAGTCATCCTACTTTTCAGACCAAATTATTAGTCAAACGGTCTTACAGTATATATGCTCGTATACATTAAAAATATGTATACAACATATATATCTTAATGCAAACATACCTGTGGTTACTTAATATAATATATGTGTATTTGACTTGTAAATTTCATGCAGGTTTTCCAAGACTGTATGCCTGTCATCCCAAAGAAACAGTCCTTTCAGCTGTTTTCCATGTTGGAATAGGGTTAGAGGCAGCTCTGAGCTTCGTGTCAGCGGTACACGCAATCTCAGCTGTGTAAAGCGCGCCTTAACGCTCGCCTCCAAGGCTGAAACTGCAAAACAATCTGCCACGTCCAGACACCTGCAAGCTGAGCCCGGCGCCAAAACTTTACTCCAAGTCACGTGACTCGTAGTGGCCGGTACGGTTTTACGGTGAAATGCCTGCTTGGCGTCGATCACCGCGACAACTGAAATCAGATTCTGCGCACGATAGTCTCAATTACTGCAGTCATTAAGAACTACCTAACACAGAAATGTAAAATGTGAGTGGTTTGACCATATATCCTCACAGTCTAAATACTCTGTACGAAAATCAGGTTAGCAAGGCAAACGGCCTTCCTCTTAAGCTTGCAGTAACTAGTGGCACAAAACTGTTGAGCTGTTAGCAAATTCATGCTTTGGGTCTTTTTTTTTTTTTTGCTTTTATATTAAGACTTAGCATTTTAACTTTGCAGATGGCAAGTTTCTCTAGTACAGTACATGCTTTGCAACTGTTTAGAAAAACAGGTAAAAACAGGTATTTATTTGGTGAACGGTCTATGTGAGAAGCTACATTAGGCAATACTAATCGTCAATGGAGCTGCAGAGTTCAACTCAACTGGGTCCCAACAATGTTTGCCCCTATATAGATGGCAACTACCTTACAAACCTTTCATATACATCATAATAAAACAAAAGGGGAGGGAGGGAGCCAAAACATTCAAAAAACCAAAATAATGCCTGCATGCTGGGGGGGGGGGGCTTCTCATCCTGTGCATCTACAGTCACCCTGCCACCTGTCCTACCCGAGGGACGAGGGGTGGCAAAGCTGCTCGCTCCATCACACGACTCGTTTAAGGCAACGTTCATCTGAATTCGTCATAAGAACCAGCCAGGTCCGAAAAAAAAGGCACAAAAGTTCAGTCTCCTCACATGCGTTCGAACTGGAGTCAGTGGCCCGGTCATCCCCCACCCAAAAAGACAAACATGTCCTCGCCGACAGAAAGCCCGCTTTTACCTTTCAGCTTCTACTACAGCGACAGCAGTCTCTTGGTTTCTTTACTTTTTTGAAATGTGTTCTTCAAGCAGTAACAATCAAATTTTATTAACAGACCGAAATCTGTTTTTCTAAGTTCCAGTTATTTTCTTAAAGAATTTAAAAAAAAAAAACACAAAATAAAATAAAGACACGTCCAGGTGTGATCAAACAGCTAGACCTGCCTCGCCATCCCTGTCGGATGGCTCAAAAGCACGGCCTTCACATCTGTAGTGGAATACTTCCTGGTCCCGCGGAAAAACAAACTGCTCCGTCTGCAGACCCTGCCGAAAGCTCTGCAGTCCCCCCGTTCGCTTCGCAATGCAGGAGAAAGCGCAAATGCGTCGGACTGGACGTGTCAGGCCAGAGCCGTTTCTCAGTTTCTCTTCGGTCCGTTTTGGCTGCCCCCGCTCTTTCGGGCACCACGCCCGCTGTTGCCCGGCAACTCGCCGCCAGGCCGAGGAGCGGGGCGAAAGTGAAACGGAGGTAGGTGGTGGGCAGAGTGGAGTTGTGGACTCGAAGGAGCCCCTTCTGCACGTGGAGGACACAAGGCAGCTCCCCGTCACCACTACATGGGTGGCTCCTCCTCCATGGGCTCGTCGTCTGGTCTGGGGGAGGAAGAGGAAGGGCACACAAGACGAAGAGCTTTATCACAATCTGCCTTAACAGTGGGGTCAAAGGTCACAAGACAGACAAATCAGTGACTTTCAGTTAATCTCACACACAGACACACACAAACAAAGGGAAAAGGGACTTCAATTATCACAATTTTTATGTATGCCACCATGTCAGTAACGGTCCTCGGTCACTTAGTGTCCTCTGCAAAATTACATTTGCACCCCCCTTCACGTAACAGCACAATGTTTGTTGTGTGTTGTTCTGTGCGCCCCTACGGACAGAAAGCACCCACTAGCATTTGCCTATACAGACTATGCCTAGGACAGCTCTGTATCAGGCTGTTTTATTGTTTCTAACCAAGGCAGTAAATGGCAGAGAGAAAAAACGTAAACCCACATTATGTCTGTGAGCTTCTATGCAAGCTGCCATCCAGTGACCCGTTCCTTTTCTGCTGTTCAGAAGCAGCAGTCTGTAGAAGCTATAATCTCTGCACAGACCATTTGTGAAAAGCGTCCCCAAAACCCCAAGTTAAACAAGCTTTCATAACTTGACAATTGTCAGCTGAAATCTTGCTAGTGTACCTGTAAGGAAGTGCATAACTATTACACAGTGCGCCTGCATAATTGCAAAAATATAACCAGTGGTAAAGAAAAAACAAATTAACCAAAAAAAAAAAATCTACTTAACAAAAAATGTATAATTGTCTGGTCAAAGACTCCTTTCAGCACAGAGGTTGCAAACCTGTCCAATGTCTACCTGTCATTCATGGGACAATTCTAATATAGTCACGAGCAGTTAAATGTCTTATAATCCAGCAGTTGCATGTCTATAAGAACAGAGCAATATGACCAGATGTGGTCAGCAGGTGGCTTGCAGAAGAATGACAGCTGACCTCCTGTCACAGACTGCACCAACACTGCATCATAACGCAGCAGAAAATGACCAAACTCTGTGAGACACATCTACAAGTCCTTCCTTCCCTTGAATTTCTGGTTGCTGACATGTTCAGTGACACAAGTGGAGTCTTCCTTGGCTGTATGTGAAAACTCAGTGTTGCCCCCATGTTAACAAGCAATTACTTGACACAGGCCTTGTTCATTAATCCAGCAAGCAAAATCTTGTGTGCCCTTTGGCTGTCAAGGTCTCGGTAATGTCTGCTACAGACAAAAAAGCAAATTGGTGTCGCATGTTCTCAGCTTGGCCCTGTGCAATGTGCAGACGTGTGGCTATGCTGACTTCTGCTACACGCCCGACCTACAGAACCAGATGACTCCACTCACATCTCTCTCCAGACCTCACTTGGGATGTTTCAAGCTGGTTTTACAGAGCTCAAACTGGGAATACCAGTCAGCCTATCTGTTGCTTTTAAGGCAGCAGCTGGAGCTAAAGCGACCTGGGAGATGGAGGGGGCGGGACATACCTTCTGTCCATCTGATTGGCAGCCACAGACAGCGACGCCATGGCGGTGACAGTCTCGGCTTCCTCTGTCTCACACTTCTGGGCTTCGATCAGGGAGTAACCCAGTGTGGAGGCGTGTCGCTGTACTGAAGGCCAGTACTTACCTGAGTGAGAAGTGTATGACACACACACACAAAATGAAGGTGAAGAGAAACAAAAGTATGTGTTAGGCTGGGGGAAACTCCACTGGCCCTCCACAGTTTATACTTCTGCATGGAGGCTACGTGGGGAAGGAGTGTTAAGGTTTTTACTCCAAAGACTGGCACTCACTGTGTATCTCCACAACCTTCTCCATGGAGCGCACCGCGTTGGGGTTTGGCCTCTGCTGCAGCACCTCCTGAGACAGTGGCTCTAGCTGTGGGGGGGAGGGGGGCAGATATACATTCTTAGTCCTAGACACTCCAGACACAAACAGTTTTACACTCCCTTTCAAAAAACAAACCTCCTTGTCTTATTCAAGCATTTAACCATATTTAAATGTCACCTCACGCTCGCTTTGATTTTCTCTTTCCTGGAGGAGGGGGGGTATAAGGCAAAAAGATACATCCAGTGAAGACAGATATAAAAATCTTCTGGAATTACTTATGCCCAAGAATACAATGAAGCAGCAGTTAAAACTGTCCTTGAATTAAACTAAAAAAAACTGTCGTGGAATATTTTTTTTTCTTTTATTTAATAGTGTACAAGGAAGCAGAGCTCCACTGAGGTCATTATGGGCAAAATGTCTACAAAAGTACGGATGCAGTTTTACTGTGCTCGGAAAAGCCTATGAGTGGAACACAAAAATCAAGTTGTCAAGAAGGAACCGAGCATTGGCAAAGCAGCATTCCTAATCCGGAATGATTCGATTTCCTTCTGGCTGTGGGCTACATTTTTTCACCCCCATGCGAAAAGAAAAAGCGAAATAGCCAAACGTCTCATTGTGTAAACATTAAACGAGAGGCATGGTTTTATTCCTTCATCCTACCAAAACTTTTCCTTCAGGGATGTGGTGGGGAAGT
>JABJVR010000031.1:2020511-2040953 GCA_025773905.1 Chitala chitala
CGGGGGGGGGGGGCGGGCCCGCCCCCAGAACAGGGCTGGAAACTCTACACCAATCCAGTCCCCGTGCCAGAACACGAAGGAAAAGAAAGTCCCAGTGCCCCTTAGCGAAGCTGGAAGTTTAATTTTAATCAAAACAAATAGAGGAAAAGCGGCGCGCGGAGTGTTATGCAAGGCAGTCCGTAGAGAAAGACACTATAATCCCATAGTGGCACGGCACGGATACCCGCTGGGTCCAGCCAGACCTCCCTCCCGCTCAAAGAGTATTGGCTGAGCCGTTTGGAGCTGCGGCTTTATTACTCCTGGATTTAGGACACAGGAGGCGGGCCATCGACCCGTGTGCCTGGGTGTCTGCAGAAGGAAGGATTGCGCACGCGAAGCTGTGATGGCTGACGCACGCATGAACATGAGAGTCACACGCACGGCTACGTGCGCACACACACACCTCCAGAGTCACAGAAAAAGCTCCCTGAGCAGACAAAACCCTGCTGTACCAGAATCCATTTTTCTACAAACAGAGCGACATCACGCCGTTTTCCTACATTTGAAAGAGGTGGTGACACTGAACCACAGAATAAACTGCCCGAGTTCCTGCTTCATCCAAGTGTTAAAACACACAGCCGCACACAGCACATTGGGTCTGACTGCGATGAGGTACTTCACTAAAATTCACAACACAAAACACCTTCCAAAGGTGCTGAGGGAAATGTCCTTTCAGACTTGCAACATCGGCATCATGACATCACAAAGACATCAGACACTGATTTCAGAAGGTTGGACTGGAGGGTATTTCCCCATATCACACCTTCCCTGAGGTACCAGGGGGAGAAAGTCCTTCAGCAATTTCTGTACAACATTTACAGGTCCACGAGACAAGGTGTGTGACCAGGTGGTCTCCCAGCCTTGGAGTCTTATTGGGCATGTGGTTTACAGTGGAACGGTTCCAGCTGCTTTGAGCCAAAGACAGCTCCGGTATCACAGCCCCACTCTCCCTCTCGCCTCAGCACGTTTGGCTCAGGCTGGTCAGGAGGCCAGAGCTACCCCTCAGCCTAAGGACAGGTTTTCTCACCTGCCAATAAACTTTAATGACTCCTGTCAGCTGATTCTGGGCCACCTGGCAGGTACCGACCAAACAGCGTTAATGAGCATCCGGCGTGGCACAGGAGTTTATTTGGGTTTTGGGTTTTCCTCCTCTCATTTCTGTTTGTGGGTATCTCCGTATTGTAACAAAACTTTATATAACTGCCATGTTGTGTGGAAAAAAATTCATTTTCTTTAAGCCTTTTAGCAAAGACAAAAGAATGAAATAGCTCAAAAATATGCTAAACTAATTTTTTTTTAATGTTCTCATTAAATTCGGAAAAAAACTTTGAAATAACTTTCCTTTAATTTACCTTTATTACTTACATTTATTCTGATATTTATATGATATTTTTTCTAGCAGACGCCTTTGTCCGAAGCAATTTACAAATGACTAATATACCCATGCAAATTAAAATGAGATCCACAGGATCAGGGAACCCAACTAACGATAAGTGTTGTGCTATAATCAAAAAAGCAAAGATTCAATTTAGCAATATAGTGTCTAAAACAATTAAAGAGATAGAAAACTTAAACTGGCAACAACACAGCATAGCCGCATAGGAACAATAAAAAAGCAGAGCGGATGAAGATGAGATTGAAGTGCTGAGGTGTTAGCTGAAGACATAAGTCTTTACTTTACTTATTGACACCTGCTGACAAAAGGATATACATATAAAGTTTTTTTTTTTTTATTAAACATTCACATAAGATGGTTGGCATTGTTAGTTAAATTTTATGGGAGTAATGTTACAGGTGTGCTTAACAGTCATACTTTAATAAAGTTTGTAAACTTTAAGTAGGGCCACATAAAATACGACACGTTAACAATAATTTTCCTGTAAACCTAAAGAAGGAGAAAAAAAAAAAAAAAAAAAAAACTACACTAATTATTCCCGGTCAGAAATGTATTAGGTTATTTATCAAATAACTACTAACAACTGCAACTTAAAGAGACGCAGCTGTTCCATTCACTCTCACCACTTAGTCACGAGCTAAAAGTTGACTAATTTCACAGAACTGCATCATTTATATGTTATTCGGGTAGAGAGATGGAGATTAGTCACTCAAAGCCCAATCTTCAACGCTATGAAGTCACCTCAGCCAAACTTTTCTGTACCTACGATTTCCACATCTTAATTACTTAAAAAAAAAAAAAAAAAAAAAAAAGTCTCGTTAAAAATTCTCGGGTTCACTTCTCTGCCAATGAAAAGAAAGACGTTTCTCATTCCATATCCTGCTAATAAAATGGACAATAAACCAAGCACACGGTGGGAAAGGGGTAAAGTCATCGCCAGCAAACAAGGTCAATGCTGCCTGTGTTACGATGCCTTTGTTATTCAGTAATAAAAAAGAACAAGTAGATCCCTGGGCAGAAGTGCAGTGTGGGTAGTAATGCAGTGCTCTAGAGTGGCCACAGCTATTGTGTAAGCTGGGTTAACCAAAGGCACAACAGATGCGGGCAGAAAGGGAGAATGGGTAGAAGGAGAGGTAAGCAGGACAGCTGTGGCCCAGCATGTGGGCTGGCCTGTGTAACCCCCCCACCTACCTTCTTCTCAAACCCCAACCCCCCCCCATGTTGACCTCATCAAAAGCTGCAGCCTGCGGTCACCGCGAGACATTCCATCTCAGTGACATCACGGACAGGGGAAAGATCCCGATAACACTCGTTTCCTCGTCTTTGATTAAGGGGGCTTTGTTTTTTTTCCCCCCTCTCCGTTATCGGGGCTGCGTTTTCCTCGTGTTTCACCATTACTTACTGGGGCGACAATCAGATAAACGTACACCGTGCACCCTGCTCTCGAGCAAAAACGGCTCCCACAGGCTCCTCCGCCTAGCCACGTGTGTGCGAGAGCACACGAGAGCCCCCGTGTGCTCCGGTGCTCTCCTCTGGGCACTTGGCCGTGAAATCCGACGCAAGACCTGGTACATCATAATAACAGCTTCCCTCCACTTCAAATGAGTCCCAATTTCCTTTGATTATACGACTTCACTTGCTCACAGTGACCCCATCTGGCAGGGGTGTGAGTGTAACAGCTTTCAGATGTGCCCGTTGTCACAATGACCTGTGGGCTGCCCCCCCTCCCTTCACAAAGAACACTGTCCTCACAGCAGCCATCTGAAAGCAGGTTTAACTCAAAC
Source organism: Chitala chitala (assembly GCA_025773905.1). Taxonomy (NCBI): domain Eukaryota; kingdom Metazoa; phylum Chordata; class Actinopteri; order Osteoglossiformes; family Notopteridae; genus Chitala; species Chitala chitala. The sequence continues at coordinate 2,023,731 of JABJVR010000031.1, forward strand.
CTCTGCTAGGGTACAAGGTCTCTATTATGCACGAATACAACTGTGGCACGAAACGTGCACTTGTCAACCGCGTCGGTTGGTGAAACACAAGCAAACCAATCGCCACTGTCACATTACAGCTCTGCTTTAACCATTGCGCTCCTAAAGAAAGCGGTGACCTGCTTCACATGCATTTGCTGTGACAAAGCTGGCCGACTGTGGTAAGACTAGGCCAAAAGTGCAAAAGTGGAGAGGAATTTAGCACGAGCGTTGCTGCACTACATGCCGCGGTAGCAGAGAGGTGAAGACCGAGCTGAACCAGCCAAAGGGGTACAGGGTTACAGCTTTTGTTACCGCCACGCTTATTAGGTCTGCTTTATCACTGCTTATTTTCATTCTGTCCCAAAATCTGTACACATCAGTGAGATGAGAGGTGGGGAAGAGGGAAATTTGACGTTTACAATCCCTGCAAGTGATTTAGCGGCTTCTCCAGAGTCTCCATGGCAAGCAAAGCAAACAGGCCAATCTAGAGAAGCTCTAACTTGTAAATCAGCACAGACCAACACCCCACCCCCCATCTTCCCCCAAGCTAAGCGAGTCTGTGGGAGTTGCCCCTGGGGCCACTTACAGCTCACCTTCGTGGCGGCGGCTGCAGTGCCATGTGCACGCCTGGCGTAAACGTGTGCGCTGTATGTTCACGTGTAAGCAATCCTGCCAGAGGATGCAATATATTTCTAGTGCCCCATTAACACAGGTTTTAAGGCTATGCCGGGCCAACCGCGATGGCTTCCGCAGGCTTCTCCCTTTCCTGCTTAAGTAAACACGAGGAGGGCGTGTCGACTAGTCCGTCTGCAGCTAGACTGAGAAACCGCTCAAGACATATTAAGATTATAAAAAAACTGGACTGGAAAGTCACTTTGCTAATTTGCATTGCATAGCTGTACTGCATTCGAGACATTTTATGCACATTAAGCCAGTGCAATTTATCGTCCAGGGGTTAAATGCAGCTCGGCACCATGTAGAGGAAAAGAGCAAAGGAACGTGGGTAATACCACAGTGACTGTGTTCACATAACTAGTGGGCAATCCGGCTGGCAGTAAACTGAACACAAAAGACTCGGGTGCTTCATAACAAATAGGTCCGCATCCCTCACCCGAGAGGATGAGTCCTGCAGAGATAATTCTCGGGCTTGTCCAGTTTATCTTGGAACAAATAGGCCCGTAAAATTTAATTCCGTGGCGTCACATGCCAGAAGAGCGCAAACTCCAGCCATTAGCTGGAAAATGAAAAGCCAGGGCTGCGCTGCTCTTAATCTGCCATGCGTCATCAATCACAGCAGACGGCTTGCTCCGCTCCAGCGACAACCTGCGCGCTCGCACAATTAACCTCGGATCTCTCAGCTGGACGACCACAGCTGCCCAGCTGCCCCCCTGAGCGCCAGGGGCCCAGGTTCTCTGCAGAGCTGACCCGAGGGGAGAAGAGACGGGTTGGAGCTGTTCTGCGGAGTGATCAAACCGCTCTGCTCCACGGAAAATGAGAGAAAAATCAGGACTTTGGAATTCAAGCCACGGATCTACAGCCCCCTTGACACACAGAAACGCCACGCCTCCATTTGTCCACAGCCGCGCCCTGTGTTGAAACATGGGTGAGGGAAAGGACTCACCCTTCCAGATTACACTGCCAGTCTCTCTTCTGTTAGTGTCTATAGAAGCGTGCTTCACACAGAGGGAATTGGAGTGGAGGAATCAGGGAGTGGTGTATAATTTCCAGCTCAAAGTCCAGCTCATCACTTTAACACTCCATTTGGCTAAGCTACATGAAGCCGCCCGTTTCAGGAGATGCACTTGACCGATGAGAAGTGTACTTGTGCGTGGACAGCTTGAGGGTCACGTATGCAGCAACAAAAGAGGACGCCTCACGGCACATGATAGACAGGATATTAAAGCAGAACCAGTGTCAGGAGTTTGTTACGCAGCAAACTCTCATAGACAGCAATCAATCAGACAACGGTCACTAGACTACACCAGCTTAAAGAGCATGTACACGCGTTTGCGCGCGCGTGCGCCTGTTCCTCCCGTCCACCTCTCTTACCTCGTTTCCTAGCAAAGCAGAAACACATGCTTCGGAGGCATCACAGATTGCGGTGAGGTCGTGACCTCCTTCCAGGGCGAGCACCACGCGGCCCCCGGCCAGCCCCATCAGCTGCCTGGTCAGGTAGCCGAAGCCTGCGCGGGGAAACAGGAAGTGCAAGCTGGGTTAGAGGCCTGAACACGACTCCGCAGCCTGGAAAGGGATCAAAGGACATGAACGGGGGGGAGGGAAGGAGGGCATTACATCATATTTTTTCTTTAAGAAACGGCACTCGGGATTTACTGAGACTAAATGCATAATATGAGCCAGGTTTAATTTTAATAAACGTGGCTCACGATTTTGGCCTTGCTTCGCTTTTGATCTTTGTTTTAATATACGTTTCCCCACCTCCAGTCCCCTTTTGGGCCGGAAATTTCACATGTATTTTCTGTGAGCCATGTCCCTGCACAATGTGACACACAGGACATCTGACCGCCATGTTACTGCACCCAACATGCCATACTGGGCCCAGAGAAAGATAAGTCTCTCCCGATTTAAAGTTGCCTTCAGCGGTCTGAGAGTAGGACTGGTGCTAAATTAAGGGCGTGATGCTGCTGCCCAGATTTGGTCCTGGGACCAGCGAGGCCCCTTCTCATGGCACATTTGCGTCTTCTCAACTTAAACATGTTAAGGAGTCATATTAAAAGGAAATTCCAGAATATTATAAAATTTTTCTGTGTAGAGTGTAGTTCAAAGCTCAGGAAACTTTCAAACTTCAGGTCGAACCCTAAAGGTATTTTTCCAGAGCGGTAATTTCTTGTGGCACGTTTTTATAAAATAAAATAAAATAAAAAAAAAAAAAAAAAGCATCTAGTCCATGGTAATCATAACAATAAAACAGGAAGAGAAGCACAGCGGATGAGCCAGTTAACATCTGTCATATGTTTCTCTAGAAAGAACCACTCTGCAGTATAACCAATGAGAAAGGAAACATGCAGCTAAAAAGGCAGCGGGGTGAAATGGGATGTGTGCATTTCCCTATCCTAGTGACCACAGCACCACACTATAAAACTGAGATGAGCTACAAAAGGATCAAGGCACCCTCCACTGCCCCCCCCCCAACCCTCACCACTGAAGGGCTCAGGGTCAATGCCCTTCTCCACTTTCAAACAACTCCAGGACCGAGGCAAGGAACCCCCTCTCTCTGTCAGGCAAGACAAGGCAGCCCTGGGTGCTTACATTTGGCAGTCAGTCTGTACCCTCCCAGTGGTGGAGGATGGCCTTCCACGGCGTCAAAGCCCGATGAGACCAGCACTACGTCCGGGGCAAACTCGTTGGCGATGGGCATCACCACGGCCCTGTCAGGAGAAGAGAACAAGAGCAGCCTGTGAAGGTGAGTAAGCTGACTGGAATGAGAATGGGGGTTTGGAGGACAAGTGTGCTGATGCGACCTCTCCAGTCCTTCACAGAGGCTGTCTGCTGACACAACGGTCCTGACGGCAGCGGAGAAGGCACGTCTCACTCCCACCAACCTCTGGCCACTCTGCCGACGGCTTCCCGCAGAAGAGAAAGAGGCTGACTGAACTGAATGCTGAGTTATGATGTGGGTGAATCACAGAAGATTGTGCAGACTCAATGTTCCACTTTGCGGCAGGCAGCACCCCCACCCCCTCCCGCAGCCTTGTTCCAGCCAAGCGCACAGTTCTGACTCATGCCAATGCTGACTGGACCATCCGAGGCCAACCAAACCCAAGAGAGCCCTCGTACGGCTTACAGCGCACTGGTGACCTTCTAAGTCATGTGTGAAGCAGGGATAAAGGATAAAAACAGAGGAGGTTGCGGGTCTCGCTGGGGATGGCTACGGCAGTCTGTCTGTGGTTCTGAGCTCTCCATCGTGAGTCCGGTGCCCTCAGCCAGGCCACAGCCCAGCTCGCCCACACAATCGCTAGCCCATGCAGGTCATTGGTGGCAGCCGCATGATGCAAGCGCGCACTCTCCAAGGACCCCAGGAATACAGCACTTGCCTCCCAGCTGCAGCTGGGTGTGGATCCCAGCTACTGAGTAGGCGGGGCCTGTGGCCTGGGTTCACTCTTTCCGTCCCTGAGCTCGGCTGGCCGCCTATTCCCTCTGCCCCACCCCCATGTCCAGCCACAATTACAGGCCATGGAGAGGAGCACTGCACTGCCCCGACGGGCCCCGCGTGCGGCGGTATTTTTAGTAGGTTCCGAGGGTTTGACATGTAAGCCGTGTCTGCGTCACTGTCAGCGGGCCTCTGAGAAGCCACTAGGGTAGCGTGACAAGGTCGTGCCCGAGAGAGCTACATGCTTACATGAAAACAGCTGCACCAAACACGCAGTTGCAGCAGGACAGCTAAAACACGTGCTCGCTGCTTCAGTCAAACTCATCATCATTTCCCCATCTCACAAAAAAAGCGAACACTGGACAATATATATATATATATATATATATATTACATATCATCCTGGGATTTGAGAAGTCTATGGAGGAGCGCTGAAGACTTGATGATTGGGATTCATTGCTGAAGCTTGCTTGTCATGTCCAACAAAAATACCATTTGTGGGATTAAATATTTACAGTTGTCTCTTTGAAGTGTAAAACTCTTAAAACTGAAGCAGAATAATTACACGCCGCCGTGAACAGGCGCGCAGCTGCAGGAGCTCCTGTTGTCTAAAAGATCTCCATGGCCACTTGGAGACATGCAGGACACGCTATTTGTTAGAATCATAATATCCCACATTTACCACTAACTACCATCCCTTGTTGTACAGAAATTAATGGTTCTTTCTCCCCACATTTTGACAGGCATAATAAGCTTCATGCAGGTTAAGTACAAAGAAAAATAAACCAGGAAGAGTCCCTTAGACCCAGAGGCCTGAGACAGGTTTGGAATGGCCTTTAACTGGGTGGCCAAAGAAGCAGCAGATCTGAAGAACCATCTCGTCCGCGCACGGTTGTCATGGTTTCCACCATAGGTACCACGTCAGCCTGACGGCCTCCCAACCTGGCAGGAATACCAACAAATTAGCTCCCAGACCACAGCAAAAAATGGCTCCCGAGGGGGCTTTCCCTAACAATGGTCCTGGCCTGAAAGCCGCAGCTCAGAGAAAGCAAGCTGCAAGCTTTCGTACACAGGATTTTTGGGGGGGGAGGAGGGTGGCACCAGCCATGGTACTTCAAACTGACCACCCCCCCACAGACGGAGCGGTGGATCTTAACCCTCATCAGAACTACCAACATCATCACATCTGTGGTCCACATTGGGACACGGGGCATCGCCACGGAGACCACTGCGTGTCAGCTGAAAGGCACTTTAAAAGTCCCGAGGCAAAAGTCTTTAGTTCGCACAAGAAAACAAGTCTGATAATTACTTGACGGATGTTCAGTTTTACAATCTCTATGTATCACTCGTATTTTGCTCAGCAACGCCTTCGTTTCAGACGAAGAGTCAGAGGAAACGCTAATAAATCTGAAGGATCTTTAGAACTGGCGGTCTGAGTAAGAAGACCAGGGCTGACAAAGCTGCACTGGAGCCACAGTCTGAACAGAACTTTCCTGCTTTCCATGCTGACGTCGTTTCCACCGTTTCTAATAATTACACTCGCTTCCATAGTGAGGAAGTGCCGATAACATGGTGCCCGAACATTGACATGAAACGGCGGCTTAATGAATGGACAAGCTTAGCTGTGAGACTGAAAAACTGTCACAACAGGATTATTAATGCCAGTCCTGAGGCTGCCTGACCGTGCCAGAGTTAATTAGCTTCGGCGTTCCAAAAATCAAAGGAGATGTGTGGGATCGTCCACCGAGGCTGGAGAGAGCTAGCTAGTAGGGTTCTCATGGTGCTGTGCTAACAGGAAACCGCAAGCAAGGACATAATATGGCTGCTTAACGAGTGTTGGACTCTCACGGCGCAGCCGAAGCAGTCTGAATAACCTTTGACCCTTACTGCAGCGGTGCTCGAAGCTGCAGACAGGGACACGCTGAGGTTTTCCTCCCGTAAGGACAGGCCTTCATCTCAGGGTCATAAAGTGAAACTGAAGCTCAGAAAAAGTGAAACGGTTCGTTTAGAAGTTTTAGTCAGAGTAGAAACTGCTCAAACAGGCACAGGAGTGCAGAGATACAACCGTGCAGAAATAACAGAAAGCAATATATAACTGAATTTATGATCTTAAAAAAAGCAATCTTAGAAATTAACAGAACTGTCTGTGAAGTACAAACATTATTCAATTGCATGTCCTCCTGCGCAACATGCAAAATATAACTTCTGCAAAACCACTCGAACAACACGGGGACACGGCATCTCATAGAACCTTCCTTAATTAACCAGACTATCGGGTCTCTGACAGGGCGTCACTGTCAATATTTACACTCAGATTTTTGTGCTTTGAATTATTTGGACATAACGACTCAGCTGGCAAGCAGTGAAGTCTTGTATCATGCAGGGAAATGTTTTATTAAAAAGAAAGCATGCTAAGTGGTGTCCTTCATCATGCACTTCAGGAAATGTGTGCTCTTATCGTTATTGCTGCTCCTGGTTTTCCAAACTGTGGATAACAGAGGTCTTGATAAAAGTATTGCCCCCCCCTCCACTCTGGATTTGTACAGTCAGAAGTAGCTAGCGGAAGGGACACTTGCAAGCCATCTCCCAAGGGCTGGTCATCTGCCCCTTACCTCAGCATCTTAATTCTGCAGCACGTCAGCCAGCTGTGAGTCAGAATGAAGGACTGGATTGTGGGAAGGGAGGAAAGGAGAGGAGCTGGACTTCTGCTTGAAAGATCTCACTCGGAGAGGCAGAACATCTCTAAGGATTCAAGCAATGCTGCACCAGAAGGTGGCAAATCAAAATGATTCAAAACATAACTATGGATTACTTCTGCCTTTGGAACCAACTCGTTTTGCACAAAAAAACTATACAAAGAAATAGACAACCGTAGCACCTTTTACTTCTATTAATAAGCCCATTTTAATTACAGATGCTCCATCCATATGACTATTTCAGCTGTGAAGCCCTGCCTATACTTTCAACACTAGATCCGCACAGTAAGAATTCTTTGAGAGATGGAAGTACCATCAGGTAGATATGGTATAAATTTCAGAGTAATTAGAGACTGTCACACTTCCCTAAAACTGAGTCAGACAAATTACAGATGTTAAAATCAAATTCGTTTTTTTTAGCGCTTGTAGTGACAATCTGTCTTCGTTACCTCGTTAATTCCGCCTTGAAGTATGCTCACAATAAGCCCTGGTTGCCACAATAAAAAAAAAAAAACAAAAAGAAAGAAAAACCCATGAAGGGTTAATGCTAGACATGGCTATCTGTCAAACTCATGGTTCTCTCTACAAAAAAAAAAGTAGAGAAAGAATAATAATAAAAAAAAAAAGAACGAACACTTCAAAGCCTTGTCATCTGGCATTGCGGAGGCCTGGTTTGAATTAAGTTCAATTCTCTCCATTTCCAAGTTCAGCACAAGAGTGCCGGGGCTTCTGGTTTTCATTAGAGCCAATTTTCTTATCTTTTTTTTCCCCCCTCTGCCTCCATCCCGGGCTTGATCCCTGACAAATGCAACGTGGCACTTGCCGGCTCTAAAAAACAAGGTGTCGCCTGAGAGGCGCAAGTTGTCCAGCAAGCTCCATGAAAATGCACAATGCAGGAGCGGGGAGGACGGTGACCACCGATCGAGGAGCTGTTAGCCCCGCCCTTTAGTCCAGTAAGACGACCGTAAATTGCAAGGCTAAAAAAAGAACTGCCCACACAGTCGGCTGAGTAACAACGCTCACTCGGGCTAAGCGCTTCTCACGCGTGGGAGAGCCATGCTCGGTGTTCCGCACCTGCCGGCTTCCTTGAAGTCGTCTGTCAGCACAATTGCGGATATCAGCCGTCACGCTCGCCTGCAATCGTCGCACAAACACGAACGCCACGACGACTGCGATTCTGCTAATGAATTGCGAGTTGATAGATCCGTGAGACTAACTCAAGCTTCAAACCAATATCCTGTGTGCATGAATCATTTATAAAATCAATTCATTTTTTATTAAGAAACTATTTCTCTGGGCCTCAGAGAACACCATTAAAAAGTGAACTTTCTTTGAGAAAGCATGTCACCCTTTGAACACAGTACGGTTTTTATTATCCTTTGTGTAGGTTTCTGTTAGCAGCTGGTACTGGGTTGTTGCTATTTATCAGGGCAAAAGACAGCAACAGCAAGTACAGACAGTGACTACAGAAACACAGCTGGTGTACTCCATGTATATATGGCACCATAAATGTATTTTAAGCAGTTCAGTTGACTTGGATAGACACTCCATCCAAAGAAAACACCAAGAGCATATATAGCCACAAGTCTGGGCTAGAGCGCACGCATGGGTGGGTGATTCTAGTCTTTCCCCCACTACGCTGGCACAGTGCAGCCAGAGGGACCTCTGCACTGAGTGCCCAGGAAAATGGGTGGCCACTCAATCCGCACACTGAGAACAAAAATATAACCGGTTCAGTTACAGTGACTACTAGCATTTGAGGTTACAGCAAACCATGAAGGCCACATACAAGGAAGCTGCAGAGAAGACACTTTACAACATGCAGTATGCTTGGATTTAAGATGCAATGCAATATTCTAGAACAGTCTGAAGCGTCTCATATAAAGGGATGCCTAAAATATTATGTGGAATTAAAAGGAGCTTGCGTGGGTGAGTGTTGCAGGGTTGAGCATTCCTCAGATGTTGTATGGAGAGTGCGCAGAAAGTCTGTGAGAAGGTGGGCTTTGTCTGGGCCAGATGTACTGACCCTATTCAGGGTACCGTGCCGTGCCGCAGCCTGGCCGCTTCTGACCCACCTGGGTCCACTTACACGCAGTGTCGAAAGGAAGATGACGGCTGTTTATCAGGGATGTGCTCTGGATTTAGTGGGAGATTTATGGAGGGTGAAGGTAAAGACGGGCTTGCTTGGGTGGGGGGGCTGGGGGGATCACTGAGGGGAAATATCAATTCCGTACCTGGAGACAGAGTCTGAACCCAACAAAAGTGCACACTCCTCTTCAAAGCAACAATGGGGTACCGTCACAAATCACACACAGCCCCTGATGGGGGAGGAGCTATTAAAGGTTCCAAAAAGGTCTGTGTCAGGCACTGGATATAATGGGGTAAAGCCCTACTGGCACACCATGAAAGACTCCACGTTGTGAAGACACTGGGTAAAAGCGCCTGTGCTCTAGACTGTGAGGGCTTTTTATTTTCCCTTTATAAATAAAAATGAAAAACGTTATAAAAAAAGTTATTTGCTACATTTACATTCTAAAAGCATCTTTTTCGAAAACTGAAGTTCAACCCTTTAGGCCTCAACCCTGCAACCTAGAGCAGATGACTTTTTCTGGTGTACAGAGAATATGATCCATGGCACCATGTTCATGATGACAGGTGTGTGTGTGTGTCTGGAGATCATTCTCAGCAGTTAATAAGAACTGTAATGTATTTATGAAAACACAGGGTAGGCTAAATAGCTGTAATGATGCCGCCCCTTCTGGCACCTTGCTGAGGCAGTCTGACTAAAACTTCTCAACCTACAAGGAAGCGTCCACAGATGAAGCACACCAGAAGTTTGATGCAGGAGATTCAGCTGTCACGTCTCTCACTGGAATCCTGCATGGTCACAGCGCGAAGTTAAACGCAAATTTAAACATGGGGTAAGTAGAAGGGACTCCTTCCCATGCTTACAGACTCCCACACCGCGTAGTGGGAACAAACGGCACCAGAAGTCAAATCGGCAGAAGACAGACCAGTGGGATTGACCTCACCTGAAAGCTGCCAGGTATTCAGCATCTCCCATGGGGGGATCCAGGCCTCCAGTGAAGGCCATATTGACGTTGAAGCCCACCCCAGGTCCACTGCCCACCTGTTGAGAACAGAGACACACTGATGACAAGACAGCAAGCAAACAGCATGGGTGTGAGCACACACACAAACGTGCGCGCACACACAAAAACTCGCGTGCGCACAAATATGCACACACATGCACTGTTCTCAGGCTGACAGCCTGAATCACATTTGGAGCCAACATAAGACACACATGCTCAGACTGGGCTCTACGTATGAACCAAAGTAACAAAAGGCTTAAGGCAAACACACATCTTCCAGATTAACACTGACAGACCAAATCCTCCACCTTGACCGCTCGCATTAAAAGTAGGCGGGACTGTTATTCTTACACCATACAGATCAGGGAGTGGGGGCGTCCTGCCAACCTCCTTCTGAAGCTACTCTTTAGTAACATTTGCTGCAAAACCTGCATGCAGTGCCTGTTACCTGCCAGCGTGCCATTCCTGTGTGCGTGTCTGCGTGGCATGCCTGCACTGCGTGGCATGCCTGCGTGACGTGTCTGTGCCGTGTGTCTATGAGCTCCCCACCTGCCATCTGTTCATGGCTTCTTTTTACTCATACTTAAAACTACAGCAATGGGAAAGTCAACCCAATAATTGCCAGGGCTGATAAAAACATGTCATATTGATGCCATATAACTGTAGGAGTGTTCAGCCTTACACTCAAGTCAGTTAAAGTAAAATCTCATTTTCAGAGATATGTGTTTGAAAATTAATGTTTAATTTGCAGTTCTCATAAAGCTCTTAGAGAACAGTAACAAAAATGTTATGGCATCAGCATACACAATCAAAGGCTTGTCGCAGTTCCCACAATGCAATTTGCAACAGAGCAGCCAAACCTGGTTAGCGCTCTCCAGGGAAATGGATGGTTTATTGGTGCCGCTAAGAAAGGCTTTTGGAACAGGACTTATACAAGCTGCTACATCAGGAAAGGACAGCTGGGTATTACAAGAACAAATCTTGTCAGAATACTACAGATATTAAACTAATATTTAATATTTTATAACTTTCATCACAGGTCAAGACTCAATGATGACAAGAATCACTATTAGCAATCTTTAAAGCACTACCTCATCAGGTGCTCCACTGCCAGGAAAGAAATTTCCATCGTCATAGCGATGGAGAGATATGTACAGAATGTTGGGGTCACTGTAGAATGCTTGCTGGGTCCCGTTGCCATGGTGCACATCCTAAAAGCAAAGTGAGAATTATAAAAGTGTTTGGGGGGGGCAGGGCTGGGTCGTAAAATCACAAAAACATTACAATCAGCTGGTTCTGATGGACATTCCTATCTGTAAGCATGCACACAGAGAAAATGCTGCTTGGAATTCTATTGCTTACATCAGATTCCCTCCCCAGACAAAATGCACTAATTACGCTGGACAGCACACATATTAAGAAAAATTATGAGCTATTTTTGAAGAACGGCCACATTTTTGCAGCCTAAGTTGATGTTGCTAAACATCAGAAAGTCCCCTCAGAAGTCTTCTGAGACAGACAGTAGGAAATGAAAGCATTTTCTACGGCATGCAAAACCTCTCGATTCCAAACCAAGACTAGCCACAATCGCACAGACAGTCCAAGGCACTCTGCTCTTTCATGCAGACGGCATTTCCAGATTGCTCCACGAGGCTGCACACTATCTACTCCCACAGCACGCTCCCTAGTTATGTCTTTGCTGCTGGTAGCCCTGGCAGCATGCTGGCATCTACACATGGAAATAAAAAAAAAAAAAAACTACCAGACTGAGAAATGACACAGTTCATCTTTCTGAGTAATTTCTCCTGGGCGCTGAGAAGATGGATGCCAGCAGTGTGTCTAATGGGCCGGCCTGCTCTGGGATGGCTTGGTGTAGGCCGGCCGGCCACAAAGCATCCCAGGGGCCGCCCCTCGCTCAACTCACCCAGTCCACGATGAGGATCTTGCTCACGCTTAGCCTCTGCTGCAGGAGTCTTGCTGCGATCGCCACCGAGTTGAAGTAGCAGAACCCCCTTAATGTTTAAAATCAGGAGGGAAACGGGGAGAGCAGGATGAGGAGGAGGAGTGACAGTCACTGCTAAGAGGAGCGCAGCAAACACAGCACTATCGGGCCTAAATGGTGTAAATGACACTTCCCAAGGCGTTCGGGCATCAACGTGTTTTGTGTCTGCCTGTGAAATTAAACTGATTTTAAAGCGCATCCTCCCTCATGTCACTGACTTCTCAGAGTTTTACAGATGTAGGTCTGTGGGCCCCAGGCGAGGAGGACCCTGCACTGACACCACAACCTCGGAGTGTGACTTCACTCATGTGTCTGAGTGGTGCTGTCAACGCACTTTACACAGCAAAGCCCAGTACAGATGTTTTAACTGAGACTCAAAGGGGTTAATGCAATCTGGACCTTAAGCAGTAACCAGTGAACAGACCTGCATGGCTCAGTTTATGGGTTACAAGTCTGAACAAGGAGAATGAATGGTGAGAGCGGTAACTTGGCAGGAAGTGCCACATTACCAGTACCACTAGTATGATCAGTATTACTAGTATCACCAGTGTTATCAGCAGCATGGCCTCCCACGTGTGTCACACACCTGTGACCCAGCAAGAGACGTGGAAGTGGGAGACGCTGGGGCTCACTTACATCGGCGTGCTCTCCTCAGCATGGTGACCCGGGGGTCGCACCACAGCAAAGCCGTTCTGAAAGCAAGAGAGCACAGATGCACATTACCCACAATGCTGTGCCAGAATGAACAAGGCCAAGATTCCTCAACGTGCAGGTAAAAGATAAGGGGGTGTAGGAGGTATGCTGTCTGATCTGCTGTGCTCTCAGCCCTGGTCTCTGTCATTTTTTAACATAGAACACCCGAGCCTCCATCAGGTTCGCCCATCCTCTACTACTGCTGCTTCATCATGCATAACCCCCATTAACATGAGAAGTGATAGAGATGATATAGTGACCTCAGAGACCCCCCCCATCCACAATCCTGGCCAGCTTGAGAACTAACCTCGCAAAGGGACTCCCAGCGTAATGATGTTCTGCCAGCTGTGCTGCATTATCTTTCCACCTCACAGTAGAGGATATTATTCTAGTTTATTTTTTATTTTTTTTTTTTTTGCAGTGGGGGAGGCTCAGATTGTTCTTGATAACGACCGGTCTCGCCTTTTAAAACAGCTGGCAGCGGTATTGCTAAGAAAAAGATCCTGTGGACTGCTATTTAAAGTGGCCATTACAGGCAGAGAAGCGTGTTCTTCAGTGGGAAAGTAAACACCAGCCAAACTAAGGTTTTGCTCGGACTGGTTTGCATAAGACGCATCTTGGGTAGTTTCCTCTGACCCTTGCAGGTCTTTGAAATGAATGTCTGTTAGTTGACAGTATGATTCACTACAGTGGTAAAAGAAGGGGAAAAAAAAAAAAAAACACTACAGACCATAATACTATACAGAAATAGCACCATGTTCACAAACAGTTACAGTAATAAAACAACAGCAAGAAATGAAAGTTTAGCAAATTGGACAACTTTCCTAGGATCTCTTTGTCATCCAGAGTAAACACGGCTGTGGACTGCACAAACTGCTAAGCTTTAAACATCTCCATGGAAAGTGGCTGTGTGAAAGCTAATGAACACGCTGGCGACTGCAAGACTGTGACGGGGCTTCGTTAGCCTGCTGTTTGATCCGGCAAGCCGCGTGTTGATTAACACGGGGGACCGGCAGTCAGGCCTGCTGTGTTCAAACGGTGATGGCACAGGAAGACAGGCGCTGGGAGCCCTGTGCCAAGGTGCTAATGAGGCCATGCCCCCACATTTTCCTGTTTAAGAACCGACCTGGAGGTGGCCATGCTAATAGGCACAACGGAGGACCAGTCAACTGGGCCACATCATGGGCCCAAAAGACGAAGGAGGGGGAGGTTCGAACCTCTGCCCCCACCTACCTACCCGCCCCAACAAAGTCCAGGATAACACAACTGGATACCTACGCAAAAAAACATTACATAAACCCAAATAGAAGGGGTGAAAAGCGATGAAAAACAGATATTGGGTAAAATCAGAGTGCTGGTTACACAGGCCAAAATCAGCAGGGATACGGATCAGGAAGAAGGTGGCTGTGTGGAACAGTACAGCACCTTCAGCTCTCCCGATGCCACTTTGAAGACGAGCTCAACAACAGATCCGACAGCCAGACGGGCGGCACTGGAGGAATGCACCTCGTTCCATATAGTGTCACTGTCCACCTAAAAAAAAAAAAAAAAGCACACGAGTCACAAGCATGCAAACACGCTCACACACGTGTGTACACATATTGCACGTCGGATTTCATATTGCCTAAGGACAGGGGCACTGACAAAGTTCACTAAAATTCAAGAAGTAGGTCAGTGTGGGTAAAGGATGAAGGGAGGGTATCCCAGCATGCTGTGTGACCTCTGTCCTCATGCCTACTGACTTTTATTCTGTCCAGTCATTCACCAAATAAGACTGCACCACAGAAGGTATAATGCCATGTGCCTGCATGTGTCGTGGAACTCAGGCGACCACTGGTCTGGGGTCGAGATTTAAAATAAATGACTCCCATGACCCCTCGCTCTGTGTCCCCTCACTGCTTGCAGATCAGTGTGTGGAAACATGGAGGCAAGCAAGGGTCTTACGGCACAGAGCTGCGCATTACCAAAGCGAAGCCCAAACATGTGACGGAGGGAAAACTGGCGACAGCCCGGATTCCAACGGGGGGAATTTGCAGCACTGCTGAGACAAGAGACGGGCCATTCATCAGGTAACCCCCGGCTGGGCCTCGTTATGCACATGCACGCCCGCTCTCTGGACAGCGATCAGCTGCGGGACTTCAACAGCAGACAGAAGCCTCTGGACATTCACACAGGACCCCTTCACACCCAGTGCTGGGACCTGTCCACGTTTCCATGGCGACACTGTTTGACACACAAGTCCAGGCCAGTGTGATGTAAAGGAGAAAACAGCCACAGATCATCTCCAAAGCTGTATTATTTTACAAAAGTGAAGACAACCAAAGTGCACTGGAGTAATCCACCAGTCAACAAAAACTACTTCTTTGAGACCGTCCCTCACCCATGTACGTTCCAAGTTTTTGCCTTTACAAAAGTAAACTGCTCACCATGACGTTGGGTACATTTACTGGATTGGTGAAGCCTGCTGTCTTGACTTTGACTTTGTTAAATAAATAATTTGTAATAATGAATTTCTTATTAAGGTGTGCATGGGTCATGTCGGACATGGATTCAAACATATCTGTTCCTAAGCACCACACTAACCTAACACAGACACAGCTGAGAGTTTTAAGCCAAAGGGTTTAGCATACACCACCTTTCAAATGTAACAGTTTAACATAACGACAATTCCTACTACATAACCTCGCTATAATAGCAACATGGAAGACTAATGCTCTACACTGCGAGATATTTATTTTGAACACCGAGAACCCGACGCTGGCTTGTTGTATAAAGCCGACCAGGGCTTAAGATGACAAGGACTATTAGAGTGACAAGGAACCATGGCAGGAGAAAGAGGCTCCTACAGAAGAACAGAAATGGAGGCAGACGTATTCTGTGAACTGCCGGGACCCTTCCAGCCTTGAAAGCCAAGGGCATCTGCACCTTTCCACACACATACATCTTCTCCGGCAATTTATGGATTTTTGAATGGCATGCCTTGCCTGAGGGCAAGGTAAAAGTTCCAGTCTTTTAAAGTCTGGCCAAAATTGGCCACGTAACGAATTACAAGGCTGCAGCACATTTACAGCACGAAAGAACGGACAGCGAGAAAAGAAAAGATGAAAGACCACAGAGGGGTAAATAAGAGGTGGAGAAAGCTGGAGAGACGGGTGGCAGGAGGGGGGGGGCAGAAAGCCGTAAGGGCAGCGCGTGCTGGAATGAAGAAACGCTGTTTATCCTCATGCTAACGGGGTCACATTCAGAGTGGAGGTGCTAGCAGAGGCAGGAAGACAACAATTTTGCTCCATTTCCATAAAAGAGTCCAGAAATCTTCTGTTTCTCACTAGTATGGCCCTGTGGCAGGACCGGCCTGCATTGTCCGGTACACCCCCCCTGCAGTCGCAATGTGGGGTCACCTGGTGTCTCTATGTGCGCAAACACGTATAGAAACACAAACGCACACACGCACAAAATTCCATAAGTCACCGTTTATCGCACAGATCCAACTGCCTCACTCACAGACAAACACCTAATTTTTCCCCGAGCACGAGATGGATGATGGAGGCTGGGCAGATCCTCTATGGTTCCAACTTCACTTGATTTACTGCTTTCTGTGAAATTACTTTGTAAAATGTATAGGCCTTTCCCAGGAAACACACTTTTGTGTAATTGCAGGAATAATTCTATGTAACACTCAAGCATCTCTCCAAATATTCTACCATCTTGTGATACAGGAGTGAGTGGGAGTACCAGTCAACCCCCCAACACACAAACCCTAACCCCCCCTCACCCAAAGCCCTCTGCTGTTGCCTTTCACTTCCTGCTCCGTTGAGCTATAGCGTGGCTCTAAGGTAATCTCCCGATCTCACGGCTTTGCACGAGAACCAAAGGGACCACGGCTCACTCAACCCCGCAAGGCACAGTTCAAGCACAGTTCCACATCTGAGAAGCTCTTATCATGCTCATCTCTACCAACAGCCCCAGCGGGGTGGTGGGGGAATGCCGCCGGTAACCCAGTGGAAGTGCACGGAGGGCGATGAAGACGACTGGCGTTCACCTGCACGTACGCACGCGGGCAAAAACGCGCGTACCCGCGCGCCATGTGCAGGTGCAATTTTAACACACGCAGAAACATCTATGGATGCAAGGGCGAGTAGAAGAACGCACTTGTATGACATGTATGCTTCTGCATGCGCGCACACACACACACACACACACACACACACACACACAGGACCCCTTGCTCCACCTCCCACCCTTTCGTACAGATTGTTTATAGAAAACATCTGGATACAATTACGCGCCCGGCGGAAAGCAAAGCAACAGTTTTTGTTGCCGCTGGAATAGGGGGGAAGAAGAGGGAGGTTATTTACACATGAAAGGAGGAGCCTTACCCCAATTCCACCACAGGGCAGCCTGACGAACATGGGTGTCACTGAACCTGCAAGGGAAATGGTGGGGGGGAGGACACAGGACATTAGCATGGGAGTCCTGCACAGCGTAGGCAAGCGGCGCCAGCAGCCCCTTCGTCATCATCATCATCACAGCTTCAGCCCACAAACTGCTCTCCAGCGGACACAATTATATGATTCATCAGGGTCTTCATTCATACACATTCACACACACACA
>JABJVR010000031.1:2042661-2059202 GCA_025773905.1 Chitala chitala
CCCCCCCCACCCACCCACTCATTAATATGCTCCTCACATTGACTCTGTGCGCAGTAGGAAAAAATACAGTCAAGGACAATTGATTAGCTCTCTGAGAAAGAACACATAAATCACAGAGGCAGGGGGCCAACAGAAACGTTCCTCTGCTTAAAAAAAAAAAAAGGCAACAAGAGAGAACATCGTGTACCAGTGCTATTACTGATCCTCAGCGCGGTCCTTGTAAACACGGCGAGAGATGAAACGAGAGCGTTATAAATGTTATACAGCCATGCAGCTGCCAGGGAAAGTTCCTGTCACGGTTAAATTTACCATGATTCAACATAACGTGTCGTAAACGCAGCGTAGCCAAGGGAGGTTATGTTAGGTCAGACTCGTAACGTTGTCAATGGCAATCGCGGGCGACAAAGCCGCAAGTTGAGTTACCGACTCCATTCTGGGTGACGCACTCACCGTGGTGAGCCAGGATGGTGAGTCAGTATAAGAATGCATACTTCTCTTCACAGGTCTGAGTGTGATCATCTGTAGTTAAGGTTGGATGGACTTGCATTATATAGATGGTCATAGCTGATACCTTTAGCCAAAGGTACTTGCTACTTGCTAACCATTTACAGCATGTCTGATTAGAAAGAGCACGTCAAATTAAAAACTAGTCACAAAAACGTGAGGTTGCCCACCTGTAGTGAAGCGGGGCTTGGCAGGCGGCTCCTGTCCGGTGATGGGGAAGGTGGCAGAAGCAGGGGACGACTGGGCCCGAGACAGGGGGCGATGTGCGGCAAAAGGGACCGACAGGCCTGCTGCCTCCATGGAGGCCTGGTAATTCCTCAGCTGGTGGATCCTCTGCTGCTCCAGAAGCAGGGCCTGCTGCTCCGGCCCAAAGGGAGGAGAGCTGTTAGCAACAGAGCCTGGCCCGAGTGTTGCATGCAGAGTATGGTATAATGCAAATACAGTAAATCAGAAAAGTTGCATCACAAACCCTTTACACTTTCAGAAAGAGAGAGTGAGACAGCATCTCAGAGTACAACGAAAATAAATTGGCTGAAGCCGCAGGGAATAGTGCTGGGGGACGATTTAAAAAGCAGCCAGCAGGTGGCGCTTGTCACTCACATGAAATTGTTAAGCCTTGCATACAGTACAGGCTACTGGGAATGAAGCTGACCAGCTGTAGGATGGACAAGTTTTACTGGGGACATTTTAAATCTGAGGTGTAAAGAGAATGAAGAGGCACAGTCTGACAGCCAAAAAACGCTTCCCAGCTGAGCGCTGTCCGAGAATCGTTTGTAATTTCAACCGGACACCACCTCCCTCCAACATACACAAGTTGAATGGCTAATCTCTTCCTCAGGAAGGAAACACTAAATAATCAGGCTGGTAGATCATTCAATAAATACAATTTTTTCAATTAAAAAAATAAATCAATGTAAGACAGATGCACTTTTGGTCTCGGGCCAGGAGGCACTCCGCGTAACGGACCCAGAGCTCCCGTTAACTAATGAATAATCTCCGCAATCTGGACAGGCTGCGTTCCCAACACGGAGCCCCAAACTCCGTGTTCTGGCCCTCCCCACAGCCCAGTACTGTATGAATACAGTGCAGTTTGGGCCAGACAGCTGTGCCTCAACTGCCGTGGTCCTCTCCCACCGACAAGCTGTCAGACCCAGGACGTGCCTCAAGCAAGATCTAGTGGTCTAACTCTCCCTTAGCACGGCACACAGAGTCGGTATGATTGGACTTTACCTCCCAAAAATCTTCTATACCTTCTACTGCAACCATGAGATTTGGACAGAACAGCTACCAGCCACACTTTGGTGGTGAGTCTGAATTTTATTATTATAAACAAACACAGGGCAGAAGTCCTTTTGTAATGTGTATCACTTTTCTCAGATATACTAATGGATCCTTCTATAAGTACTCCGGTTGGTGGTCCTGCCATGAAGATAACCCAGTTTCAGGCCAATGCAACTCCTCTTCTAATGGCAGGTAAACATCCTCACTACCTTGTGAGTGCCTTGGGAAACGGCTGAAGACAGGTGCCTCACGATGGCCTGGCGTTTTGATTCAGCACCCTTGAGCTGGCCAATCTGGGGCTGCTTTTCTGTACCGCTTTCCTCCCAATGAGGCCAAATTGGGGTTCCGATGCGTCGGCCACCCGCGATCCAGGAGCTCTGTACGCCTGTCCTCAGGCTCACAGCTTGCGGCTGCCTTCCTTTTCAGGACAGCCTCTGCCAGCAGCTCACGCAAAGTCAATTACGTAGAGCATGCTGAGGCCCAGCAAATCGTGCAGCACTCATTTCCAAGGCCCTTTGTCTAAGTCATTTCCATAAACATTATAGCGTATCTAAGACAGCCATGTGATGTGATGGGTGATGTGGGCTGCAGGTCACCGTGACCCAAGACACGGGCTGAAGAGAAGAGCGCCCCCCCCACCCCCTCCCTCTCCTACAGATAACACGTCGTTCCTGTCCAGGAAACTCATCTGGGGAAATGAGATTCCTGCCTGCTGCCCCCTGGTGAAACTCAATCACATTTAACTGCAGTGCGGAGGAGTGGGCCTGCTTCGAGCCGCTCAGACAGCAGCGATGGGGTGGGCGCGGAGTGAGGGGGTGGTTGGGAGGGAGCGGAGTGAGTGAGTGAGTGGGTGTCATGGCAAATTTGTGTGCATGTGCTTGTTACTGAAAGCCCCTCCTTCACATGCATCTCAGCTGCTTCACGCTGTCTTTTCAGCCTCATTGAAGCAGAATGGTGCAATCAGAGGTATGGCTCAGTGCTGTGGTAATGGTCCCTTTTTAACTTGTAATGTAGCAGCAACAATCTCCATCTCTCTCTTTATTTCCATTACACTGCAAAACAAGGTACCCTTTCTATCTATTGTCGATGATGTAATGCAAAGACACTCATTGGTATAGTTGCTAACAGGAATGCAAAGTGGGAAACCAACTGGATGCTGTGGCATTTAAACTGACAGAATAAACACCTTCGCCTGTTTGAAAGGCTTCTCATCTGTGTAAATGCTTATCTGTCTGACTGGCATCTCAACTGTCCAAATGCTCACCTGTCCAAATGGAATCACACCTGTCTGAATGCTCACCTGTCCAAATGGAATCACACCTGTCTGAACGCTCACCTGTCCAAATGGAATCACACCTGTCCAAACGCTCACCTGTCCGAATGGCACCTGTCTGAACGCTCACCTGTCCGAATGGCACCTGTCTGAACGCTCACCTGTCCAAATGCTCACTTGTCCGAATGGCACCTGTCTGAACGCCCACCTGTCCGATTGGCGGCTCACCTGTCTAAAGAGCAGCTCCTGCTCAGCCTGCCTCTCCCTCTGTAGCTGCTGCTCCTCTTCTGGCTCCTCCAGAGGCTCTTGTTTAATGGTGACACCCCGGGGCAGCACCTCCTGCTCCGGCAGGTCTTGGTGCTCCCGCAGCTCCTCCTCAGTTTCCTCCGGGTGGCTCTCGTGCTGCCTGCCCGGCTCGCTGGGCTTGGCCATCATCTGGGGACAGAGGCGGGGGGGGGGTTCATTTGGAGACACTTCCAGCTCATTCTCACTTATAAGCCTTACATCAGTGCTCATCTCAACACGCATTCACGTAGTACGCCAAGCCAAGACTTCAAGAGTGACATTTCAGAGCAGAGTCAAGCTACATTTAGAATCCAGGGGACCAAGGTGCTGGCAGTATTTAGGCATTTAGAAACAGACTGGAAGGGTGGGTCTTCACAGAAAAGGAGATGGGGACACGCTGTAACATCAGCTAACGAGCTACCGTGGGGAAACGATATCCTGCATACTCAATACACGCCAACCCAACTACAAGACACCACATTTCACAGCGCTCTTAACATCAGATCCAGTTAAATCTGCCTGCAATGGCACACACACTGGGCACACGGTTCAAAATTAAACACAAACTTTTAACGTCCAATGAAATTTAGAAAAAGGCTGCACTTCAAACAAAAACCAACCCAAATTAGGAGGCAAAGTTGGAGGCCCGTTTTGTTTCGGAGCTCAGGTTCCACAGCTTCATAAGAACATGCCAGAAGACAGGCGAATGCTGTCAAATAATTGGGAAAACCTCATTAAGCAAGACACAAACTGAGCAAACTAGTAAGCACTGCGCACGCGTGCATGTGTGCGCCTGTATGTGGGGGGGGGGGGGAACTCACTGGGTGAGCGACTCCCAGGCATGTCTTGCTGTCGTCGCCACGGCAGTGACAGGCATGGGGCAGCGGCGCGCGCCTGAACAAAAGCCAACACTGGCAGGCAAGCGAGGCCTGTGGCTCAGTGCCAAGGGAACATCATTGACGTCAAAGCGCAAGCCAGTTGCCTCATCCCTGTTCTCTTGTCC
Source organism: Chitala chitala (assembly GCA_025773905.1). Lineage (NCBI taxonomy): Eukaryota > Metazoa > Chordata > Actinopteri > Osteoglossiformes > Notopteridae > Chitala > Chitala chitala. Next base: position 2,047,008 of record JABJVR010000031.1, read on the forward strand.
AAACAACCCTTTCTTTTTTTCCAACCCTACCCCCCCACATGGCAAATAACACACCCCTCCCCCACTTCCCTCCATCTTAAACTTCTCCATTCTCACAGTCAAAAGGAAACTGGCTCTCAGCTTTAGTGCTCAAATAGTTAAGCTCCTTTAGACATAAAATGTATGTGGATATAAACAAAAGCATGTGACAAACTGACACTATGGTGTTTTTCTGACTTATTTAGATTGTAAAATACAATCAGGCACTTTTAAATTTGATGTTGTTTTATTCAAACTACCGAACTCAGACACTTGTCCAAACAGCAGGCACTGAGGACTGTATTTGGACTCTTAACTTAGTTGCACTTTCAGAGCTGTGTCCTCAGCAAAACTAGCAGATGTCCATTCTACGCATTTACACATCTGTAACCTTCTTAATTAAAAAAAAAAATTAATCAATAAACTTTCATTATATGCCTAAAAAAATATATGTATATTTTCTAGGAGCATGTGATCAACTTGTTATGAGATCCATCTGGCTTGAAATGGATGACACTGATTTAAGCTGTATCCACATATGTTTGAGAAAGAAAACGAATAAACAAACAGACAGCATGGTGAGTCTGGTCGTCATCTGGGGTTTTCGCATTTTTTAAAGATGGGATGCCAGTTTATGGGGGGGGGGTGGTTTGCGCCAAACCAATCGTCTTTACTCCTCATGACCACACTCACTGGACGCCTAGGCTGAACAGACCCGACTTTCCCGCGAGCCTGAGGGAGGCGCCCGCTTGCTGGTTGCTGCGGCGACGCGGCCGACTCACCTTGCCGATGTGCAGCTGCTGCTGCTGGAAGTGCTGTTTGTGTTTCTCCAGGAACTGCTGGTGCTGCTGCTGGACGACCAGCTGCTGTAGGGCCTGGGCGCTCTGGGGCAGCGGCGCCGACTGCGTGCGGCCCAGAGGCCGGTGCTGCCGCAGCTTGTGGATGGAGGGTGACTGCAGGGGCAGGGCGCCCAGGCCTGGAAGGGAGAGGCGGGTCAGGCTGTGATGGGACGCATCCCGGCCAACCGCATCCAGCCGCATGAACTCTGGGTAAATCAGTCAGCCCAACAGCCGTTTTAGACAAACTGACAAATAATGGGCTGCCCCGTTTGGTGCCGTCATTACAGCATACAAACTCATAATGGAGACGCGTGGACGGAGAAAGTTCCAATATGCTACTGCAACGGACAAGGTTGGGTGTTAAATATTGTCCTGGGTCAGTCATACACACACCTGCAACCAGGGGGTTCTGTGCGGCTGACTGCTCCAGGAGAACCATGTGCTGCAAAAGAGGGCTCTGCGCGGAGGCACCGTCCCGCTCCAAGGCTGTGGCACCCAGGTAAGAAGGTAGGTGGGCCCCCGTGATGAAGGGAGTGGTCAGGGGTAGGCCTCCCACCGCCAGCCTGTCGGCATCCTGCTGGCCAGACGCCACCTGCAGGTTATGACATAGAGGAGGAAAAAAAATATATAATAATAATCAACTTCTACCCTCAGTGGGAGGTAAAAAGAAAACAGAGGGTCAGACACGCACGTACACTTATCTACCTTCAGACATTTAAGTAAAGGGCCCTTTTTCAAATGTCACTGGGGCTGAATGGCAATGTAGACATTGCCCCATGTAGACAGAGATGGTGTCTACAGAGCTTTCTGCTCAAAAGGCAGAACACTCTGTAGATCGCCCAAGAGTGACAAACCAACGGAAGGAGGAGGAACTCACGCTGGAGGCACCAGTGGCAGGAAGGCCCAGACTGATGTTGGGCAGGGAGGGGGACGTGTAGAGGGACAGCTGGCTAACCGAGCCCTCCCGACCGGCGAGCCGCTGGGCCAAGGATGGCTGGGACAAAGCAAAACACAGCACAGCGTGCAGAGATAAATAAACCAGGATCTACATAAACAGTGCTGTCTGGCTTTCCCAGGGCCCTGTCTACAGTAGCCCAGCATGGGTTCCAAGAGGGCAGAGCTGTAAGGATATGATAATGGGTCAGAACCAACATTCAGCAGCTCACCAAAACAAAGACAGAGACGCACCCTTTGTGTGGGGTCACAAAGAACAACCTCTAGGTCAACACTACGTCCACCGGCACCCTAGAATGAATGCCCTCTAACAGGAACACAACTAGGTCAAAAAGACCAAAACACTCCAGCCATTCCTAACTAAAATTTTCATTCGCTTGTTCCCAAAAGCAGCTCTGGTCAAGTGAAGTCAAATGCAGGTCAATTCCTGCCACAGCGTGGCATTGTAGGACTGCATGGGCTCAAGAGGGAAGGGAATGGAAAATCCCCGAATACACGCTGGGGGGGCGGGGGCACTCACCTCAACTGGACTGCCAGACACAGATCCGGTGATCCCATTCTCGTTAGTTATGTTGCTGGAGCTGTTGTTAGGTGAACTGGGCCCTGAACCAGGAGCACTGCTACACGCCGAGTCTAAAAAGGACAGGTTTTTGATTAAAGAGAGGCAAATCGCAAGCTCTCTCGTACTTACATGCGACCAAAACAGAAACAAAGCACAAATATCGCTTGCCTCTGGGCTGTTCTGAAACTGCAGCTTTCACTGTGAAACAAACAAACAGGAGGGGCGGGGGGGACAGCAAAACAGGTGCATGATGGGAGCTCACCAGCCATGTCCAGCGAGCGCTTCTTGGCAGTGTTGATGGGGCCGTCCTTGCGGCGCAGCAGCGGGCTGCTACGACGCTCCGTCACCTTCTGTTTCAGCCGGGACCGCAGTTTCAGGTTGGGCTCCGATGCTGACCAGCGATAGGAGAGAAGAGCCGTCGATCAGGAGTATTAAACGACAGCCAGGCGGGACAGACATTCACCACAGAGGTGCAAGTTGATAAGCATCAAGAGATGACATAAATCATCTAGAATCATGGGAGGACAGCGTAGAGTGGCAGAGGTAAGACGAGAGACTATCAAACACTTTTTTTTTTTTAGAACCCTGTCGACAGGTTCAAACTGTGAACAACGCGCATCCTTTGTAATTTTCAGACTAGATTGCTGCAGCTGTCAGAATGAGGAAAGGTTTCACGGTTTGCTCTCAAGTCAGCGATCTGGGCTTGCTGTCTGAGTGTCACCATTTCTCTTGCCGCAAAATCAAAGGCCAAAGGCTCCGTGTTCCCTGAGTGTTTGCTCAGCTAAGTATTTACAATCACACCTGGGGCGATGTGAGAGAACAGCAGAAATGAGCAGGCCTTCCTCTCCATTTTCTTCTTCAGTGCCTGTTAAAGGTCCTCTCTGACAACCTTCGACAGAAACCCCTGTTGGAGACGTAATGCTCCCTTCTCTCTACATAAAATGGAGCAGGCAGTGAAACAGAAACTCAACGACCAACACCAGTCCAAATGCAACAGACCCTGTTAAAGGAACAATGGATTCACCTCAGAATTCACTCCCCGTAGGTGGAGGAGGCACATTTAAAAGCATTTCAGAGGATATGTTAATGCACAAAGAGGGTTAGGACCTTCAGCCTTCCTGGAACCATCTCAGTGTCCACATATAAAGTACGAGCCAAATGCAGAAAGCAGAACCTCTGAATGGTACATGATCCAATGAGATGTTCTACAGTATTTAGATATCTAAATGTGGAAAAAAGAGGGGTTGCAATTTGTTTTGTGTTTAAGTGGCTAAGGTGCTGGTGCTGGACCTGTGACCTCAGGCCTGAAATTCCAGGAAAGATGTCTGGTAAATTACTGGTACTGTCTCCTTAAAAAAAAAAATAAAAAAATCATTAAAACCAAAGCAAGTGAATCAACTTCTGTTAAACTTTCTGATGCTACTTAAGAAAAACAAGCACAAATAGATTTATTTCATAAGAACACTGAACTCTGGGTATAAAAATTAATGTAAATCTCTGACGTCAAAGTTCTCGATCAGAGATCGACACACCACAGGTCATGAGCTTGGAATGGCTTTGCCCAAAAGCTCTCTCTCCGACACACATATGTCCTGGCAGAGTGGTAACAGTGGTTAGCTCATGTAAACTAGGAATGCTAACGTCACGCTAGTGTCCAATATCCAGACACTGCCGACTGCTACTTCACTTCAAAATATGTTCTGTGAACAGGTAACACTAAAATCGATGTTTCTCACCCCAACCAAAAACACGACATTTAGAGAAGTAACAACGTTAATGCAAAAGAATAATGTCATTATCTCTGCTAAGCATGCCTACAGGTGTGCTGTGGTGAGGGCCACCGTGTCTGTTAGGGACCATGTAGACTCAACGTCACCAAGAAAACTGACCTTCCAGTGTCAGGTTCCACTAGGTCACAGAAAAAGTGCACTGTGGACAGATCACCACACAACCACATTTTTTAACCCTGTCGAATACATGAGGTGAACTAGAGATTCTAAAATTCTACACTTGTGTTGTAGTGTAGGACCTCTTGTGATTGGACAGCTCAGTTTCACACACAACACAGTTTACAGAGCTTCTACCAATCAAAGCCATCTATCTTTATGTTACATGAGCGTAACACAGGGTACTAGAGACATCAAAGCCAGTGTTGAATCAAACTACAAAGTGTTACGTTATGTTTATGTTGCACATACGTCACCTGAGGTTCTACAGGTAAAAGGGAGGGACACACGCAAAACTGGTGACAACACAACTGCAAGGCTAGGTGCGGAATGGGACCCTGCAGCAAACTCGCCTGCTTTTAACGTCATGCCCTGCGTCAAACCCTGCACATGGTTTCTGCCCCTCTCTTCAAAGCCATCAAAACCGCAGCATTACTTAGCCTTTCAGGAGATGCACCTGCCCCTGCGGCTGCCTTTCTCGGTGCGTTCTTCCCTGCCACTTCTTATTACGTTATTCCAAGACCCACCAGAGAAATAATAATGCTAATTGATACAATTAGGGTTTGCTGATAAGTAACAGACAAGATGTTTCCTTACAGGGCTGTCCTTTTCAAATCGGGGCCGAATTGATTGCTCTTGTCCGTGTGCTGTGGAGATTGAGTGTTTGTGCTGGACCGCTTCTAGCCCACCTGTAATTACTTTTCAAGCGTGACTGTAATCACGGCCTCTTCATAAACCAAACCACAGGTGGCACGTGCCACGTCCCTTCAAGAAAAGGGACGTGACAAATCTATTATGTACCTCACAATGGACAGGGACTGACACATTGTGTATAAACAATACGTAATCACTGATACTTTACAGTGCTAGCAGAAATACCTTTGTAGAAAAGGTTGCCAAAAGGGATTAATTTTGTGCTTGTCACAACATAAAAATGGAGGATTTTTAAAAATCAGGATAAATTTTAAGTTACAATGAGCTGGTTAAAAAATAGGGCCTTCCAGCTGAACTGAAACTTTTGCAGTCTGCATCCTGGCTGCGTCCGCAAACAACCGTGACCGGGAACACCGCACAAGGGTGTGCATTTAAGCTGCAGAGCTCTTTTGGCAGGGCTTCGTGTTGAAGCCTCCCTGGGACGCGTCAGGAGCGTGTGGCGAGGTGAGGTGACACGTCCCCTCCACCAATCAGGGCTACCGCTCGCAGCGTGACACGCAGTGTGAAAGATAAGCAAACTAGCAGGGGTGTGAATCTGAAGAGAACAGTCTGTCTGCAAGCTGGCACCGCATCAGAAAAGCACAAGACAGACAAAGAGAATCCCTGAGTCCCACACACAACAGGAAAAAAATTATGTACATTTGGACACATACATGCACTAATGTTGCATAATGTAAAAATATACGTGGAAATGAATACTGCATGATTAACCTGCAAAAGTTTCAGAAAATACAAGCACCAGATAATTGCTTTGACAGACTTAAAGGGCAAAGTAGCAAACAGAAAAATTACATATTTAAATTTTTTTTTTTTTTTTTTTATGACCGAGGCATTGAAACAATTACACATGGCAAATTATCCAACTTCGCATAATTACATTACTGTGAGAAAATAAATGTTTTCAAACAACGAAGGATGTTGGGAAATAATGAATGGTCTTTGCTTTAGAACTCTGAGCTAGCTGTCATCAAATGAAAATTTCCGCTCTGACAATTCAAATGTTTTTGTTTATCTCGGCGACCCAATTAAACCCTCTCAGCTTGACCATGAGAGAGGACAATCTCCTTGTGGCGTTGAGTGGTACTGATTAGGGCCTATTTCGGGCAGCCTTGTTCAAGAACAAAAACTGCAGACCATGGAACCAGCAGACATGATGCTTACTGTCGTGCTGACTAATGGCACGTTTCCACGAACCACCTTCAGGGAGGCGCCACAACAAGGCGAGGTCCACTACGGCTTTCCGCCAGCCCTCCTCCCCCACCCTGCTTGTTTTGGTGAACTTAGAATGGGGTGGAGCAAAAACAGGAAACAAAAAGCAAAAGCTGTTTAGAAAGTGCCTGCCAAGTATATTGCGATATTTCCCAGAAGGCCACGGGAGAGAGGAAAGGAAAGAGGGTGGGAGAGACAACAACTAAAATAAAAAAAAAAACTACCCAAATTTTGTAAAGTCATCGTGTTGGGTAAATTGCTATCACCCATAATCACCAAACTGCTCAAATTTCATTAGTGTTTAAAACTGTTTTCAGAGACTATTCGGCTATTATCTAACGCAGTGTTTATGGGATCTGACATAGGCCTTAAGACCCTCTTAAGTACCAGAGGATAACCACGATTTAACACATTTGCTGTTCTACTGACAGAGATCACATTACTAACTGTATGCTTAAAAATGGACAGGGAGAAAGACTCCTCTTTTGCTCACGCAAGAAAGACATTTGTGCAAAACACTGAGCTCCAAACATTTTAATACAATTTCTTTTGGACACAACTGATTGACAATGATCTAAATGAAGTTAATATAATTTTCAGGGTGGAATCTCTCTTTAACTGTTTAACACAATTAAATGAGCCCGCTTAAAGGCAATTAACCCCACACACTTTGGTCAGCTCCTAATGAAAACTGTGTGCAATTAAGTACATAAAAATACAGGGGTCAGACATGGAGAAGGAGTAAGAGCACAGGGCAGAGATTTGCATCTACACAGAAGAGAGGAAACATTCCTCTGTAAGGGGGCAGCTGTTGGATCATTCTTGCCAACCTGTGGGCAGCCTGTCCCCTTGAGACACTATGACTACTTTAGATCATCCAGTAACACAGTCCTGACACAAACGCTTTGGAATTAAATCCCACCCAGCGCCTTTATTTTAAAAGACTGCTGTACCAGTTGGTTTGGAACGAGTTTTCTCCCATCATCACCCCTCCACCCGTTAGCTATACGGAAAGCAGCATTTTTCAGTCTTTATTATGCCAAGAAACGAAAAACGCAAAAAAGACCGCCTTAACTGTTAAATTCCCAGCTGACGTTTCACTGAAAACGTCTAAATCAAAGTATATATGATATGTTAAATCAACGGATTCACGGTGTAAAATACGCCTCCAAAACAATGATGAAGGCAGGCTGAAAGACCCACACGTGTGGATAACAGACACAGGCCACTGCGGTCTGTGGAAGGAGTATCCTGTAAGTGACAATAGCCCCCAGTGCACCCACCATCTGGCATAAATGCCATGGTGTTTAGCCTTTTACTCTACTACCTTGCTCCAATTCTGTTCTCACAGGGGAGCAACTGCTCACCAGACATCCATAGGACAGACAGAAGTAAAGGTCCACCAGAACCAGAAACACAGACAGGTCAGGCCGGAATCCATACATGGCGCTTGCTGCACAATTAACGACCCATCGTGCCTGAAGACCGGTGCTGAACACTGGCTCAGATTAGCACTGGACAGGCGACAAGCAGCATGAGGTTTCTGACTGACGTAACGACGGTGATAATTCTTCAACTCCCAACTTCAAAGAAATGTGAGCATCTTCACACGGTGGATGCTTACTAAAAGAACATTTAACTGTGATGGCTATGAAATCAGCGAAGCACACTTAGTTAGACAAACGCAGTGTTATTTTGTTCAGTCGCTGGCCAGTGTCAAGCGAGAGTACCGCTTCCAGTTCCGAGGAGCCCACACAGGCTCGGGGCTCCAAATACCCAAATCCTGCCTGCAGCGCTTCCGAGTTCAAACCCACGCCTCTCTATCTCCCTGGCAACTTAACTGTTATTCTCCTGCGCATTGGTGTCTGTGAGGGCTGCCCATGGGAGATAGAAATAAATAAATGAAACCACTGCCGCAGAAACGTCAGGCAGCGGGACAAGAAGGCTCACCAGCCTTGTGTTTCCCATCTGAACAGGGACACGCAGGCACCCAAAGAATCAGTGTTCAAATGACACAGCCAGACTGATGTTGCCTGGACAGGCATTCATATGAATAAAGGGACTCAGAACTAATGCCTGTGATTTACATAAGTAAATTCCATGAACACGTCATTACTTGGGGTGGGATTGGGTGGGGGGGGGTGTTGCCTCAAAAACATCTCCCAGAATGAATAGTATCTAATGAAAAGAACGGTTCTTCAGAGCTGGTCTGATGTGCCATTCACTTTCATTATTCTAGTGGTCTTCCACCAAAAAGGGGCTAGAAGGGTCACAAAGTGGTGGAGAGAGGCAACTGAGCTGCCATGTTGACTGGTCGTGGTCCACTTCCCAGAATGCATCCCTCACCTAAGGGCTGACATGAGAGCATACAGCACCGGTGCAGGCCGCAGTCTGGCAGCAGTTGCCCCCTGTCCTGTCTCAGTCAGCGAGCAGGAATGTAGCCCTGCTAGCCAGACCAAGAGGAGGTTTGTCCCCAGCAGGAGCCCTGGAAGCGGCCCGCTCTGAGCTGCTTTTACGTCGACCTCGCCGCTAAGTATATAATTACAACGTACAAAGAGCCCTTCACCACCATGGTCCATCTTATTCTCGAGACTCAGTGTCATGGCCGTCTCCATGCCAACACACTGCCTTTCTATTGTTAGTAATTTACAAAACAATCTGTTGTACGGTCAAAGACAGGACTGTGGCAGGAAATAAAAATACATGAAAATAAAGGGTAATGTCATTGCCCAGTCTTACTAAAGGGTGGACAGGCTTGAGGAAATCTTATTTACATGCCTAAAAGCAGTCAGGCTGTCTGTAAGAATTGTAGCTATCTGCAGGGGGAATCTGAATAATGAAAAAAAACTATAAAAACTATAAACAGTGATGAACCATGTGCCGGCTCAGGAGCGGCAAGAACATTATCTGGCAGTGGGCAGCTGGAAGGTCAAAGACTGCTCTGGGCTGCAGATCAGAGGCACTCTGCTGTGACAGGCAGAGCCTGCAGAGAAAACATGGTCATCCCAGGAAGGCCTTTTCTGCCTCCATGAGAATCATAGTGTTTATGGGCTGTGCAAGGGAACAAATCCAGGCTCATTGTATAGCAACCCCCCAAACCCAAAAAATAACCCCCCCAGGCACAGCACGTTCCTCCACTTCCTTGACTGTGCAGTAATTGTTCCTGTCTCAGCAGGGGTTGACAGTGCTGTTCCGCCATGGTAAACGGAGATAATGCTACCTAAAGGAGCCTAAGGTGAGTCTGCCTGGGAGGTACCCTCCCTTAAACTTTGGCAGGGGAGCCCTAGGCACCCAGGAAGAGAATGTGAAGACTGCGCTAATTTAAAGAGCAGAGGTTCTGGGACTCTGAAGACCTCCTGCAAAGCTGGTATATATACAGAAGCTCTGAGAACCATCTAGAGATTTATCAAGGTGCAGACTGTCACTTTTGTATGCCAAACATTTGCAGAAGTTCTATTCTGTTTTGTGCACTTTATACATTACTGATTAATATTCTCTTTCCCCGCCCCTCCCCCCCCCCGCCACTGGGCAAGTATGAAAGGAGGACATGTTATCTGCATATGGGCAGGAGCTCATGACACTTCTCTGGAGGCCTATGGAAATTAGCTCATTTTCAGGTTCCTTGCAGTGCCACAGCAGCCTGGCAGAGGGAGATAGTGGTTAAAGCTCACCGCACAGGTTTTCTCCTGGTAGATGTTTTCACTGCCGATGGAGCCCTAACTCAAGCAGCCTATACTATTTCTGAATCCTAAATGACAGCATGTGGACACCCCTTTCACATTTCCTGCTGTGACCCACCTGGACACCCCAACCCTCCCAAAAAGATGAGACAGAGTGAAAAAGGAAAAAAAAAAAAAAAAAAAAAAATGAAAAAAACCTTATACAAACTCCAGCTCCATGTCCTCAGCTGTCTGCTGGTTGCAGAACTGCAAAACTGCCACCGACAGCCGCCTTCCTTCCTGGGAAACGTTTCACTTTATGCATCGAGAACAGTTTGTATTCACAAAAGTGAGAATATACAGCATTAATTCTTACACTCACCGTGAACCCCTGAGATACGACTGTTTTCCTGCATTCCTGTTTGTCGTTACAGTATAATGGTAAATATTATTACACTTTTACAGAAAAATATGTGGCTGGGAAAACATTCATTATAAGACAGTTTGTGTCTGAATTGTTTGTAGGGGGAAATGGAAATATACCTCCTGCATTTTTTATTGACCAGAAAAATAAGTTGGAAATTCTTGACCAATGGCCAAGTTCTGAGGGGATACGGCAATCTTTTTCACATTGACAGTTTCAAACGCATCAGCTCGACTTCAGTTCTGTCAAGACGATGCTGTTTGAAGGCAGAGCCTGTTGCCAGCTCCAGTACAGCATCCCCTCTGTGTTTATGGCGTGATTAATTGGACCCTCGGCTGCAGGACTGACAGCACCTGAGCCGGATGCTGAGAGAAGCTCAGCCACGCGCAATCGGCTTAGGTGCGAGTCTCAAAAGTGCATACACCTAGCACAGAATCATAATGAGTTACAGCTGTTACAAAGGATTCACAGCTGGTGGATGAATGAAATTAAAGCCAAGTTATAGCCAGAAGACAATGAAATACCAACCAAAAACCAAACCAAGAACTCCATGGTGTGGAGGGGCAAAAAAAAAAAACAACAACTCTGGGGGCCCCCAAAGTCACTTCTGCTGCATCTCTGTAGTACTAGCGAAAAGCGAGATCACAGATCACAAAAAAAGCGAGATCACAGATTATCACGAACTCTACACACAAGGACCTTGACCAGCTGATGAGAAAGTGAGCTGGATAGCCCTAAGTACATGACAATGGGGATGGAAAGCCAAAACATGCAGTGCGAGAGGGGTTGCAGGCACACATGAGAGCGAGAAAGGAAGGCATCTCTGCAGCTTCAGGTCAGTCTGCAAGTCCGGTAACGAGGAGGTACAGAAAACAAGCGGAGAAAAGGAAGAGCTTCAAGGTTGGAGCAGTACCTGTCTTGCGGAGGGGGAAGTCGTCCTTAGGGTCGTACATGCCCAAGACGGGGTGGTTATAGGTGGCCGACATTCCCGTCTGTGGCGGGGAGCTCTGGTCCAAGGAGCTGTGTTGGGTTTTCCTGCAGGGAGATGAGGGAAGCCAAAGGGAGCATTACACTGGGAGAGCCAGGCCAGACATGCACACAGTTTGGTAAAGCTGAGGAAACATGAGCACTTGTACAGCCACCGTTTGGGGACGGGGGGGGGGAGGGCAGCACCTTGGAGAAGCATGCATAGGCTGCAGAAACATCTCCAAGCAGACACATGCTATATAAGCCACACATTAATATAAGTACACTGTCAACCTGTTCTCCTTTCTTCTCTAGAATCACCCAGGTGCGACTCTTCCAGGTGCGTCTAATCAGATATTTCTACTGTAGTGATACAGAAATCTAACCAAAACTTATACTATTTTGAAAAGGCCTCATCAGAGACATAAAATATCAGAAATAACCTGTGTAGACAAAGCGTAGATGGGTTTAATCAGATCCATCTAAAAAACCTTCACTAGCAGCTTAACAGTGAGAACGTTACCCATGATGGCAGTTTAGGTTGAGCAGCTTGGATCTTAACCTCTCACGGTTACAGGACCGCTCGCTGCTTGGCCGCTCACGGTTACAGGACCCCTCGCTGCTTGGCCGCTCACGGTTACAGGACCCCTCGCTGCTTGACCGCTCACGGTTACAGGACCCCTCGCTGCTTGACCGCTCACGGTTAGAGGACCCCTCGCTGCTTGACCACTCCGTTACAGTATTGGTCCTACATTGACCGCTCAATTACACAACTGTTCGCTGCATGACTAACTAGTACTATACTGATAACTGCAAGACCACTCAATCACAAAACTGCTTTCTGCTTGACTAGAGGAAATAAGTGGTGACCAGCAGTGCAACTAACCTGTGAGATATGCTCGCT
>JABJVR010000031.1:2059302-2103457 GCA_025773905.1 Chitala chitala
GGGGGGGTCCACACAACCCCCCACCCCTTTGACTGGCTCCCCACCCACCCCGGGTGGGCCCCCCACCTTCACCAAAAAGCGCCCCCCCCCCCCCCATCACACAAGCTGACACAAATCAAAGATTCCCACTGCACTTGAATGAAATTTCCACGCCCCCTAACTCTGGCTGGGCGAGAAGAACGATGTGCAAACCATATTCGTGGGGTGATTTCCCAACCACGACTCGGCACCCGATAGCAAAAGAAGCGCCAACCGATTACACCGTTCACATCAAAGCGTCCCGAAACACACCAAACCAAGCTCATTTCTAAACACGGGCATGTGCTCTGCCTGTCAATTTTTCTCCCTTGTCACATCCTTTAAATTATGCATGTGGTATTTGAATAAAAATAGCGCTTGGGCCCGGCGTTGTCTTCACTTTCCTTTAAGACGATTAGTCATTTGGGGAGATTCTGAGCCGCATCCTTCGGCAAAAACGCCTGCGATGCCACGTGCTACGGAGAGTCGACATGAATTATTCAGGACCATCTGCCACCAAATTAGCGTCAGGAGGGGGGACGGGGTTTCGGAAGCTGCATGCCCCGATAACAAGGCCCTCTCGGGTCACCTCTCTCCCGGTTGCCTCTGCGCACAATGACTAAGGAAGACGAACACACTGATTACGTGCCAAGGTGTTAAACCGAAGCTTGTACCGCCCCTTTCTAACCAAACACACTGGCACATGTTCTCTCTTTTTTTTTTTTTTTTTTTTTTTTTTACCGTTTCTACACAACATCTAACACCACATACCATTACATCAACCCATCTACATATCTTTAATTTGCTGTACATATTTTGAAATCTTTCTCAGAGGACTGCTCCTCAGTCGGTCTGAATTTGTGTCCTTCTGGAAAGTAACAGCCCACAGGACACTGGCAGCAGAGACAGGAAAGCTTTGCTCTGCTTAACGGGCTAGCAGCAGGTGCCACCCCTCACTTGTGTCTGGTCTCAGTCATCCAACGTCCACGTCCCTTTGAAGAAGGAGAGCCACCGTCTGTGACGCTGCACTGACGCAGGGGCCTGTCTCGGCCCGGCCTGCCAGCGATTAGCTAACGGACGAGAGGGCCCTGATCGAAGGCCATCTGCGAACGCTAGCCATCCGGTTCGCTACTGCTGCGCTGCTCCGTCAGAAGTCCCTGGCTGGTGACAGCATGGCCCTGAGACAGATCAGTGCTGCTTTCCTTCACAACAAAAGAAGAGAACGGGGGGTGGGCTTACTCCTCCGAAACGTAATCTTGAGACAGCAGGAGAGCAACATTAAAAAGAAACAGTATAAGTACCATAACTAATCCAATAGCTTTTGATGGTTTGTTTCCAGAAGCGAACATGTTTTAATTTGGTCATTATTAGCGACCCATGGAGAGCTCTTTAAAGCTATAAGGAACTGTTGCACAAGCGGCCCTCTCCCAGGGAGCCTGGAGAACATCAGTCCCAGCCCAGATGTTCGCTGCAAGAAGCCATTCTGGAGGCTGAGTCACATGTCAGACTCCCAGCTCGCTGCTCCGTACGTTCTACAGTCTTGCTGAGTGCATTTCGTGTGCCGCGATTCGCAGATAATGCCAGGGGTGCAACAAATCGTGCATCCCAGAGCAACCCCCCCATGGCGCTCCACCACGGCAGGCCCCTCTGTCACACCAGATTAACAAATTGGAAATGTGAACCAGCGTGCTGGAAGCCCTTGGTGCGCTAGGACTCTATGTGCCTCAAAGAGCATCTTTTCTGTGGACGGCCTGGGTCACCCAAGTTCACGCACACTATGGCAGACATCCCTCTGAATTCCATCATGTACTTCCACACTCTCATCCCTACAGAGGGTCAGAATATCCTGTCTTCCGTGGATTTGCAGAATTCCAACTTCACCTTCCCAGAAAAACACACACAGCGGCAAAAGAAGCAGTTTGGAGAACGAGACTATTAAAAAAAAATGCAAGAACAATTTTATAAGTAGAAATCTTAGATTAAAGGTAAATGAACATGGTGTGGTGTCCATTAAACATACGTGGCAGTGAAGACTCCAGTGTAGGCCACTTTTTTTGTTAAAGGAACTAGAAATTAATGGAAATGTAGTTACTTGCACAGTGCCAACAGCCACAGAAATTTGGTGGGGGTGAAAGGTTGTGCCAACTGAGAAGTTCGTGCCAGATCAAGCAGCCTGCGCCCCAATTACACACAGAAGCCGCTTGCCTTTCTCCGCCAGGTCACAGCGCCCCCTGGCAGGGAAACTCTGTATTACACACATCCAGCATGTAGGACCATGCCCAAGGGGCTCCCTTGAGCCATTTGTAACACTAATTTCTTTAAAAAAAAAAAAAAAGTTTATCAGCTGTGTGGACACTAATAAAACTGCATTTGAAAGCTTATTGTCATGAGCGAGATCACGATAACACTGCTCTGGTTAAGGATCGAGTGACACGCTAACCACCCGCCAACCCCCGTCCACAACAAATTAAGCAGAAGAGTTTAAAGCATGACGCACCTTGTGTAGTTTAAAATACTCCATCACATTTCGAGAAATGGTTGTTGACTTAGGCCACATTTCCCAGTATTCTTGAGCAGAGACGGGGCTGGTATGATGCCCCCTCTCAGCATGGGTCATTCCGTTTGTGCACGCAGGTTACACAAACTCTAACGTCAACATCTCATCCAGTATGTGACAGAAGGACAACGAGGGAGTGTGCGTATCCAGGTTTTACTGACCCAAATGGACTACTTTGGTCCTTCGAACAAAAGCATCGCCTGCATACGCACCAAAGAATCTCAGAGTCCTTGGCTAATAATTAATTAGTTTTTTTTTTTTTTTTTTTTTTTTACAAACTTCAGCCTATTAATTAATTTTTATTAACGTATATCTTTTTGGAAACATTTTAGCATATATCAACCTCTGTGTTTACACAGCCGGTCACGTTCCAGAATTCTCATTTTCTGGAACAGAAAATATTGCCTGCGGTCGTATCACCGTGAGACAAAAGTAATTCAAAACAGCTCTGGAAGGAGTTGTTTGCACGGCTAGAGCCCCCCCCGTGGATGCACACACTCAACAGCACGGCCACTGCACACACACTGACACAGGCCTTGGAACAACAACAACAGAAAGCGCAAGGGAACGCGTAATTTCCACCAGGGATTTAGACAGAAAACACTGAGCAGTAGAGACTCATACTCTAAATTTCAGAGGGCCATTAAAAGAAAGAGAAAGAAAAAAGACACAAATCAACCTTCCCACAGTTCCACAATTCCCTCCATCAGTGTGACACTTTCTAAGAAGCACTGAGATGGTTTTGCTCACCCCTGTATGACTGGAAAGTGCTGGACAGCAGCTCTTTTTACATCATCACCACAGACGACAAAAGCATTGCCGTGAAGAGAATAATTAAGGTTACCTACACTGGGGTTTCAGGCGAAATATGCCGTTTAAAAGCCACATTGCCAACAATCCCCCAAAAGGGCTGTGTGTTTTGAACAGGTGCAGCATAACGCAGCGTAAAGTTGGAACACGTTACCATTTCAGGCTCCCGTCACATGACGTGAGTGTCGCCGGTGAGCAGTGTCACCATGCAGGCTGGTACTGCCACACACTACAGAAGGTCAGTAAACACAAACATGGATTGAACTGAGTTGCATAAACCCCCCCATCCTGTCACTTTGATTCCATCCATGTGAAGCAATAAAACCAGGGGATTAGAGGGCCTGAGGTCAGATGGCCAGGCCAGTCTACTACTATGAATTTGGGGTTAATGCAAAAAATATATATAATAATAAAAGGGGGGAGGGGCGCAAAACAAGGCTGTGGAAACCCAAAGTTGTATGCATCTATATAATATAGCAGGAGATACCAGCAGCTACAGTTCCAGGTCTGTACCTCAGAGGGAACAGACTGTACCAGTATGCCATGATAGTCAGGTCAGGCACCTTTACACACACACACACACACACACACACACGACAGTTCACTCATTAACACTTTAAGGTGTAGACACAACACACATCCCAACTGCAGAGTTTAGCTGTCCAACTCCACAATCCTGCACCACGTTTCGACAACGACGATGAAGACAGGGACAGCAATACAGCGTGATCAGTCAAAAAAAACTTTTGGAGGTCTGAACACAACACGTTCAATCGTGTTTGTGACTGGACTGTGTGCGATAGCAAGGAAACGTCAAGCCAAGTTCGTAACATTTCTAAATTCCTTGATAAGATGATAATCTCCTCTGCAAAAGAGTGTGTGCTTTATCATTCGATCACTGACAGGCCGTAAACACTCTTCTTGGAAAGACTAAATTATACGCAGAGTTTTTTTTCCCCCTCTCATAACGAATAACTGATATATGCCGCGGCATGTTAGAGCAGGTCGCTGATGGACCAATGACACCCTATTGCATGCGACTGTGCTCTGCTGGGAGCACAGCAGAGGTCTTCGAGTCACTGTGGCGACTCCTGGACATCAGGACAATGGCAGTGAGGCCCCTGAGCAAACGACTGACTCACGTCTTTAGCTCAACAAGCTAGTACTCTTGTGTGGCAATGTTGGGCAGACTGTGGCTGTGCAGGTTACAGCTATACAAGAGCTGGACTCGTTACGGAAGCACGCAGGCCCAGGTACGGCTTGCTCGGACACTTCAAAATTCAAAGATTCAAAAGGTTTATTGTCATATGCACAGTGAACAACACAACGATTTAGACAATACAATGAAATTCTTACTTAAAAAAAAAAGGTAAAGTATATACAGATTAAAACTTAAATAAGGTGCTCAGTGTGTTGAGTCATTAGGGGGTAATGGGATGTGAGGTAGTGATGTTAAGTGTCAGCTACAGGGGCAGCATGCTTCCCTTGTCCTGCGAAACACCTACTCTTCCTCCATCGATGGTATGGAGCAGCGGTGACCTCAGAGCAGATGGGAAAACCCCCCTGAACTTGGGTGACAGGAATCCACCAAAATCACCTCAGCCAGCCTTCTGTCCCCCAACATGTTGCTGGCATCATGAACAGGTTCCATCAGAGAGGTGAACCCTCTGCTCAGCTGTATGTGGGCGAAATCATGTTAACCAACCCATAGACTTCTAAAAATACACTAAATGATATTGTGGCACAATTCTCAGGCCAACAGAATCATGGGTAAATGTTTTCACTGTCTTGGGACACGTTAATGCTAGGAAAACAACCTAACATCAATGCGGAAAGGAACACTAAGGCAAGATGATGTTGTACCAGATGCCACGTCAACATGACTGAGATGGGGATTCTGACGCCTGGACAACCCAAGGTCTTCGCACAATTCTGCTCAGGCCTGCACCTGGAAAGGTCACTCCTTCCAAATAAGAAGGATCACCACTGTCTCCCAAGACAAGCTCTGCCAACACAATTAGCACTAACCAAATTGGCCTGTCATTCAACCAGACAGCACTGAACCAGTATTACAATTAATCTATTGGCTAAGAAAGTGGACTCTTACCAAGGCCCTAGTTTAAATACCATTATGCGCCCTGCTGTAAAATCACAGAGCATGCAATTTATCTAAAAAAGAAAAAGCACCAAGCTCTTCAATTGGAAAGAAAATACATACATTTTTTTTTAAAGATAAAACAGTCGGCCAGGCAGCAAAGTGTAGACTGAAGAAGAGAGGCGTGGAGAGAACAACAACTTTGAGTGCTTTATTTCTGAGTTGGTATGACAAACTGTCAAGAATTTAAATAACAAATGACTGGGAGGTGGCAGTGTTCAAGGAAACTGAAATTATCATAGTCAAAGCACCAGCAATCCAAAATATTCCAGAAAGTCTGCAGCTTTTCGCATCTGAAAAGGAGAAGTGGGCGACCGAGATGTACAAAGCTCCCCGTGCGGCTGGATGGAACAGAAAGGGGTTACGAAGTTAGAGGACATGAAGGAAAGTGTGAAAACTATGAGCAGGAGAACAGAAGCAACAGGCAGGGAAGCAGAGCCAGAGACACCAGGTTGAACTTGAATTACTCCAGTGCCAGACAAGTGGGCGTTCAAACATTTTAAGAGCAAGAAATTACCTCTGCTGATTTCCTTGACCCAAGTTTGCGCACTCAATGGGAGAAACAGGAATACCCTGTAAGATTACCAGTGTACCTAGTCTCACACTGATGTGGGAGGAGCTACTCAATGAAACCACTCCCACACAGAGAAAGGAGGAGCCACACAACAATGCCATGCAGATGTGGGAGGAGCCACACAACATAACCACAGCAACAGATAATTGGAACAGCAACACAATGTAGCTACTGCCACAAAGATGTGGGAGGAGCTACCCACTGCAACCACTCCCACACAGAGAGGAGGAGCCACACAACAATCACTTCTACACACAATGGGAAGAGCAACACAATGTAGCCACTGCCACACAGATGTGGGAGGATTCACACAATGTTACTAAAAATTAAAACTGGAACAATAAATTCTGTCAAAGTGTTGTTAAGGACAAACAAAAAGCCTTGAGCTACAGAACATCACATCCCTTTTCTGCCAAGAAAAATTTGTAGACTAAGTGATGTGCCATTCTCAGCTGGCAAATATCAGCTGCACAGAGCTGAAAACAACTCAACCCACAACGACACCTGAACCACAGCGAGCCTCATAGCACAGAGAGCGTAGTCATTTTGTCCGAACAGTACGTAGCCACACTTCAATATCCAGTTCACTTTGGCGTATCAGACTTCAGGGAAGGAGACATGTCAACAGACAGGCCATCTGGCATGTTGTAGAAGACAAAACAGCAGACCACTGGTTAGAGTGCACCTCCAGGAAGTGAGCACGGGAGGAGCAGGACAACGCCATTGGGCCGCCGCCAACGGAGGGCCGCATCGCTCAGCACGCGGCCCCGAAAAACAGCATGACAACCAGACAGTGTTTCTCAAAACAAAAAAGTAGCGTTCATTTTTTATTTTTATTTTAGCCACGCACATACACACAGCCCACAGCTCTTCAGGTTTGCTTCAGTCACAGGCAAAAAGTGGTTACTCATTTACTCAGACGCCATGGCAACGTTCTGCTGCTCGCTGCCCGTCGCTCTGAAATGAACAAACCCGCTTAAAGAGCTGTTTACAAGGCCGACAGAAGCCTGAAACACAACTGCCATTAACCGCATGGAGATGCCACATTATGATGAACGGAGCAAGGAGATGCTTGTGGCCCTACACTGACACACCCTCCCTTCAGAAAAAGGAGTGCTGATTACCGGGGTGGGGAGTGGGTGTTGTACATGAAGAAGGTGCTGGAGCTGCGAGAACTTATGGTTATTCATCACTCTCTCTTGCAGCCACTGCACGTGTTTGCTCTGTATCCACAGCCCTGCAGAGAGACACCCGGGGGGAGCGGCGGGCCTGGCTGCACATTCGTCGCAGCTAATTGGATAAATTAACAACTTAATAAATCATTAGACGTCTCAATTATCGCATGTGCAGCACTCTGAACGAAACAATTGCCGCACGCCGAGAGCGACGCAGTTGCTTCGTCACAGGGTGCGGGTTGCTGCCAGCGGTTTCCGCACAAGGCCTGGGCGAGGGCAGCAGCCAGAGTGTCGCTTAGCGACAGGCTCGCCACCTGATGACTGCAGACTCCAATCGCATCTCAACGTCTTACCTTTGCATCCTCAAGAAAGGTACTAAATTTTTATTGAAATACGAGCTCTTCTGTGTGCTGACGTCCCTGGAGACTAAACGATTGTTTGAGTTGTCTTCAGCACCATAAAAATAAAGTGTTATAAGATAAAAGAAATGTGAAGAAGAAGGCTGGACTTACAAGGTTGTGCGTAGGTTTGTGCAGTATTACGGTATACTGGGGTATTTAAAAATAGCAATGGTATCCCTTTAATTACGATAATAAAAAAATCTACTGTGTAAAGTGCGCCGTTTGTAATAAATGCCTGAAGAGTGTGTGTCGATGTCCAGCAGCAGCAACCCTGCCTGTGTTTGAAGATGCTATAAAAGTCATGACAGAATTCCTGTAAATGAGGTAAACCTACCTTGTCAAATAAAGAACCTGTCGGAAAAAAACTCAGTAATACGACGCACTCGTACTCGCGCGTCATGTGACAGCCTCTTACTAGAAGAGAGAACACATGGCAAACGCAAGCTACAAGCACACCATCAGAACGGCTTTTCAGCCCCCTGGGGAAGGTTGCAAACCCCACTACGTCCCTTGCTGACACCTGATAAGGTGAATATGCTGGTATTACTAGCAGAAAACCTAGAATAGTTGACAGATAGGCTGTCTTGATTCTTTAACATTATTATGCATATTTTCATTTCTGCTGTTTTTTTTATTTTTTTATTTTTTATTTACTGTTAAATTGTTTTGTTCACCTGCTCGATGTTATAGGTTGCATATGTAAAGGTTGTGTTTCTAGGCCTATTTGTCATTTTGCTGTTTCATTGTGTGAAAATAATACAGTTGCAATAAAATTGTGTATGGCATCTTTAAAATATGAAATGAAGTTTATAAATACAAAATTACATGCAGTAATAACCCAACATGACACCACCACCCCCCACGGTAGGCAGACAATAATATCATATACCGCGGTACAATTTGGTAACGGCTTAACGGCATAAAAAAACTGGATACCGCCCAACCCTACTTATACATTTTGATCATAAGTAGATAACATCAAATTATGCATCTCAAAACCAAAATATGGCAAGGAAAATCCAAAAAATTAGCGCAAACCTGGATTAGAGCAACACAACCACTAGGAAAGGTCTCAGCTTGCTGGTCAAACGTTTTCCCAAAAGACCCCAAACTCAACACAAGCAAAACTCTAACTTAAGGGTTCAGATTCATACCACTTCTCTGAAAAAATCATCAGCTCACTTTCGTCAGCAAATACACAAAACAAGAAAACAAGAAATGTGAATACACATTTCTGGTGTA
This sequence comes from Chitala chitala, assembly GCA_025773905.1. NCBI lineage: Eukaryota > Metazoa > Chordata > Actinopteri > Osteoglossiformes > Notopteridae > Chitala > Chitala chitala. Next base: position 2,068,235 of record JABJVR010000031.1, read on the forward strand.
ATGATTAATCCTTGAAACACTAGATCTGCCAAATCCCTGCAGCTTGTTATACATGTACAAATGGGAAGAATCCAGAACTTTTTTTTTTTTAGTTTGCTGTGTATAACTGCAAGTTTTCCATCCCTCATAAGTCAAGTTTGGAAAACCAGGTGGGTGTTAGCAGCTCTGCGGACAGACAGAAGCTAATCTGCCAACTGATTTCTGCACCATTACGCTCTCGACTCTCTTTGCGTACCTCATGGAAGACAAACTTTTTGGACCCTCTGATGCAAAATGCAAAGAGGACCGTGAAAGATTCTTCCCAGCCAGTGATGGAAAGAGAAAACATGGAGATGAGTGTGATCAGACAGAGCGGAAAAGGATGAGATTAGTCTCTTCAGACTGAGAGGCTTCAAACAGAGCGGCACGGCCCAGATGTTTAATGGACCCGAATGTGAAGAGAGCCAAAATGGTGGTTTTCTATCTCGTACTGCACTCGCAGCCATGCGCATCATCCATTATGCATACATACACTTTTCCTTCATGACGGACAAGTGGCTGCTGTAAAAATCCATTAACTTAGGGCAAGGCAGAAAAACCCACTGGTTTTGCCCCAAGACACACACAGTATGTCAGCACAAAAATATACATCCATAAAGGTAAAAAGGAAAAAAAATGTTCTTCAAAAACAAAGAAACTTTCCCAGCACCAACAGAACAAAAAACAAGTATTGGATTTTAACATTACAGGTACACATGGCACAGAAGAACATAGTACTGTGCTGGTATAAAAAAATAATAATAATCAGCTTTTATTGTCATTGTGTACATATACATGTTACACATACAACTAAATTTGTTTTCTGCATTTAACCCATCCCCCTGGGGGGAGCAGTAGGCAGCCACATGCAGTGCCTGGGGAGCTAGCACAGAGTGTCTTGCTCAGGGACAGACCTGGCTGCGCTGGGATTCAAACTGGGAGATTTGTGCATTCCAGCCCAATGTTCAACCCATTGGGCCACCAGGCTGCCACATCATATCATGCAATGGTGCGATTGTGCTCAAGGGGCGTGGCCGTATGACAGACAGCATGTGTGGCATATAATTACCCAGGTTAAACTAAATTGCGATTTTTCATTTTTACACATAGGTTTTTGTTTCAAAACAGATTTAACCAATAAAATCGATTTTTTTTACCCAGCTCTACTTTTTGCTTGACATTCCTGTGCTGATGTTTCTCAACATCAAAACTCTCAAACAAAATACAAGCTTTGAAATGTAGCCTAACCTTTGAAATCGGCTCCTGCTGTCAGTATTCATTTAAAGCACGCAAACGGCAGGCTCACAAAACATTTAAGGTAATCGAAGCTTACACCAACAAGTGCTACAATCACACAAAGCGAGCATACGTGCAGACAGACAGGAGCCCGTCTCCGAGAACTGGATAAACTGTAAACGAAGGATCGTACCTGAGTGGCCGTGGGAGCTCATCGTTAATGAAGTGACCCACGGGTAGGGGTGGATCCGCTGAAAGCGTGATGCAAAGGGGGCAGTGATGAAGAGGAGGCTCACGTCCCCACAGGCGAGGCGGGCTCGGGGGACCTCAGCACTCCTCGGAAGCCGGAGAGGGAAACACCATCCACGGGCCAAGGGTCGGTTTGACGTTCTCCCACGCACGGCTCAGTTCCACACAGTCACCAACCTGGGAGCAAACACAGTAACAGCAATCATTCCAGGACTCCAGTGTCATTAACCTTAACAACACTCCACACATTACCATTATAACCATTAACTTCTGTAGTGAAGGCCCATAAGGTTTCCAGACATGTCGCAGAAGACAAAACAGAAACTACAGCTGAACGACATTTAAATTTTGCTGCATACCAAGGTACACGTAATTTACCCAGTCAATAAGAAGCAAGCAGCATTATTATCAAGAGTAATGCGGTATGGGGGGAAAACACAATTCTGTTGTGCACCTGAATGAGGTGTCCCTCTACATACAACACCCCACTCAACAAAGTTCCTCCCAGCTTTGTAGGCCAGTCTGCTGGTGCTGACTCAAAAGACGAGGCAAGTGGGTACAAGAAGAATCACAGGACAGCATGAGGGGCAGTGGCCTCAGCTGCCCCATCACCCGTGCTCAGTCACTCCTTATACCACTCTTTACTCCAGCACACGACACGCAAGTGACATAAATAGCAGCTTGCTGATTTATGCACACGTGTATAGCGGGGGAAGGCCATTGGTTGAAACACACCAGTGTTATTATCATGAACGAAATTTGTGGGGGATAAGTGACATTAAGGAGCTACATTTCTACCCTCTTTCAGCACGCTTTCCCTTCCCGCACCACGCACATGTGACAGCAATCAACCAGTCACCACCTCACTTGACAAAAGAAGTGGCAGTTTGCAGAAAAACCCTTTGGCTGGCATGTGTTCAAGTGGGAGTAAATAATTCAGTCAGTCCCTCATCCTTATGACAATCTGCTGCATTGGAAACCACTCTTGGATACCTCACAAAACTCGGCAGACCCATCTGCACCTGGATCACAGGTAATGCTCAAGGATTGAAGTGAAGCTGGTAAGTACACCAGCAGCACGGTGAGCATGTCGCCAGAAGGCAGAAGCGTTGTGTGACTGGATAACCACACCTTGCCACCCAGGGTCAGACCAACACTGTGGGAGGGGGTCCTGCCAACATCTTCATGTTTATAGAGCACGCTAGAGGGAAAGGCCTAGTTATTCCAAACCCACGCATACATCATGCCAGTATCAAGCAAGTATAAAGTCAAAGGTGAAACAAGCTGCCATCACAGGCACGATATAGTCTGACAACTCCAGATAAAATTTTCCTCCAGAAGGTGCCGGAAAGTTTAATTGTTTCACTGTCACTGTGAACAATCTTAGCAACACAGCACATAGCCTACATGGTGTCACCATTCAGTCGAGAATCAACCCGGGGGTGTGACAGGAGAATTATGAATGGCATGTGTGCTCCTAGGTATGCAGCTATGGGTTTGGACCCAACAGTGCTGTTGCTTATTAACAAATGCTGCAGTGTACATACAGGCTAATCACTAGGATATCCATGCTGTGGCTAAGTCAGCATACCTCAGGGCAGGGGGATGCCCCACCCACCTTGGTGCACTGGGACAGTAGCCTGTGTGGTAGAGGACAGGGGATGCTGCTTTAAATCTAAAGCAAAACCCCTGCATGATGCAAGACAGCTCACGTGGGCGAAGCCACATTAAACTGCACCCCACTTGGCACAGAGGGAAACACAAAACAAAAGCCTGGATAATTACTTACACAACCAGCCTCTTGCCAACCTCAGGAGCAAAACGGTTCACATCACTGGTGCAAGAAACACATTCAACGGGTCAACCATGCGGATAGAGCCAGAAAACACAAAAGCAAGGAAATGGACTGGACTGGACTACCTCGAACAGTCATACCCAAAAACGTGAATAGCATTGTTATAATGGAGTTCGTAACCTCTCGTCTCTGTCTCCACAACCCTTTAGCACTCCTAGTACACAAAAACATTTAAATTTAAATACTGGAAGGTGAGATGCATTTTAACTGTCAGAAAACAGACACAGGGTGTCAAGCACATTTTTAAATCCTTGCCAACACTCAATGAAATAGCAATGCAAAACGAGTAGCAAACACCTCTTTCGTAAGGACACATTTTGGCACATCTTCAACACTCATTCACCTTCTGTTTTGCTATGGTGTGCTGTAACAAAAGGGATTCGGTGATTCAGCTGCAGTCACCTGAAGCAGGTCTGTTATTCACCAGCACTGCAAACCCATGACACTGCCCCCCCAACCCCAAACCCACTGACTGATGTACACATAATGCCGGGGGTTTAAAAAAAGCAACAAAACAGAAAACATTTTCAAAAACCCACGCGCAATGACAGTGCCGTTAAATGTGGGCTAGCTGGGCACACAGGGCACAGACTCATGCACAAACGCACAGCACATACACAGTTGATGGCTGTGTTCCAGCGCAGTAAGTACTGGGAGTTCCCATACAGAAAGTGCTGGTTTATCACCTGTCAACCCTGTTGTCACGTCCATCAACTTACTGAAGACTCACTAACAAGGAATACTACAACAGCAATGCTTTTAAACTTTAACATGTCTTTATGGGTGAAACAGCATAATTCTATAAATAAAGAAAAGGTAAAAAGATGGTTTGATTATGAACCTTGACCTTCCTCAATAAGCCAGCTCAGGTCTGGTGTTTAGCAGAAAGATCCAGGGTAGGCTTCCCACATATGGAGTACAAACACCAGACAAACACTAGACTCCAGCTTCTGCTGACCACTGCCAGATTCCCACAAAAAACGCTAACCAAGACTTAAATCTAAAACGAGTTACATTTCCCCAACGTAGAGGCCCCCCCCCATGCAAAAAAGCTTAGAGCTGCTTGACACCTCCCTCCTTCACAGGCCAGTTCACCCCATCCAACAGAAAGCCCCCATGTAATACTGCCTTTCAAAACCAGAAAATTTATTTTTTTTTAAACACTTCACAATGGCTTGAAAAATGTATTATTTATTTATTTATTTATTTTAGACGCAGGTCAGAGTTTCACAATACTCTGTGTTATTAACATTTTGAATACTGCTAATACCTTGGACTGACCCAGTCTGGGCGAGAGATGCCCCCTGTGATCCGGTGCTTAAAGGAAGCCAAACAAACGTTTCCCACTTGATTTTAACACAAAACATTTCTTTAACCCATCTGCTACACATTTAAAACAGGAGACACATTTACATCTTCATTCACTTCAGCATTTCACTGCCGTGGCATAGCAGTGTAGTTTTGGGATTTTAAGAGTACAGAACTTTGTTAAATGAAAGTCACTTCTTTTCAACAAATTTTTATTGACACAAAATGACTGGTCTCCACTTATATTTTGTGATCAGCGAATAACAAACAAGCCATTCTCCTAGACCTTGGAGTTATTTTAACAGGAAACGATTGTGGACCATTACCATCAAACACTAAAACAAGCAGGCCTTAGATCTCCACTGTTATTTAACCTGACACTGTGTAAGTAGGCCAATCAGGGCTTGGCTATGCCTGAGAATCCTGCTGTGCACCCATGACTCGTCGTGCACTCTTCTCGGGGGCCTCTGGGTACCTTCACACTCATCTCAGAGACTTGCTCTCATCTACACAAAAACATTTCACTTCATATGGCAAAAAGCCCAAAGCATTTACCATCAGCCCCACCCCGAACAAAACGCCGTCATTCCGTCAGAGTCCAACACGCATGTAGGCTAATCTCGCACGCACTCACAAACAGAGTCCTCCCAGCAACTGCACAGTTTGGCTTCGCGTTTGCAGAGCGCAAAACACAACATGACTGGAAATGTTTAAATATATGTTTTCATATGTAACAACCAGGGTGCAGCTCAGCCAAGTAAAGAAGTGCGTTGTGATTGGCTGGCTAAGGGAACGACATCTCGGACAGGCCCAGTCTCACTTATAGTAACAATTCTCCTTAGAGCTCACAGGGAGTGAACAGACCTTAGGGCTCTAGCAATGCAACCAAGACAACATAAAAATGACATGTGGTTAGAAAGCCGGCTGTAAAGACTATTACTCCATCTAGAACATTCATCTTGGAAATACACTATTCTTGTTGTACAGCAGGCATCTATCAAATGTAATTGACTATAAATAATTTACAGCAAACCTCAGATCTGCAGCAATATATTGGCGCACAAACACTTGGACAACAGCTCCTCATACATGGAACTTGATGTCTACTTAGAATCTGTGGAAGGACATCTCTCCAGAAAAATTCTGGAAGAAACCTGACAGTGATGCGAAAAGAAAAATATGCAGGTATGCAAAACTTAGTACACTTCTAATTTACAAAATAATAAATAATACCCAAAACACCCGCCAATCACTTCACAAGTTGTACAGCATCTACAAATGGGAGGTGTCACTGGACTCCAAATATAATTCTTGACATATTTTTCCAGCAATGTCCTTGACTGATTTAATTCTTGCTCTGTAAAAGTATGACAATGTGAAATGTGTGCGCTTTGTTAAACGAGAGCCCTTACGAACGCCAGTTTGGGTCACGTTTTAGAAAACATTCGTGTTGTGAAAGAGCACTTTGCATTGCAGCCAGCCGGAAAAGGACAGAGATGAGCTCTGCTGAGAGAACACAACACCCGGTTTGATACGACAGGACACCTTTTGTGTTGGCACACAAAAGCAGGCAGTACGCACTCAACTTCCTCAAAACAAAAAGCACTGACGATGACACCCAGGTTATTAAAAGCACAGATAAAAACAAGGACAGGCCTAAACAATTCTCTGCTTACATATCTCGATTTTTGCAGGAAACAATGCTACATAATCCTATACAACAGAAATAATACAGTCAGACGTCAGTCATGTTTAAGAAACAGAGAGAATCCTCTTATATGCTTGTCATAAAGTAGAGATTCTCAAGCTTTTTGGGGGAAGGCAGTGCTTGAGTTCAGACAGTTCAGCAGGTACCCTAACTACCCCTCAAAGGCATTGCACCTTCAGGGGACAACCCCCTTGACAGCTTCATAGCAGTTAAGAATTCTTCTATATTCTTTCTGTGGCAATTCAAAAAGCTGCCAAATTTTACACAGCCCTTCTATGTACCCATTAACATACCTCTAGGTACTCAAAGACATGTGCATAGTGCCAAAAACACTGCAATAAAGCACATATGTGCATTCAAGCACCCAAGTAATTAGGAGCTTGTCTATTGCCATTTAAAATCTGGCGTGAAGGTCCAGAACCAGCTCCACCCACATAAGCAAATTCAAACAAGCTTCTGACATAAGATTCTGGATGTCTATGATGAACATCTCCAAAATTAGCTGCACGAAACATGGCCATTACTGGGCTATTGCACGCTGTAGGCTAAAAAATACTTCAGCCTTAATAATAATTGTGTGTTTTGCCAACTATTTCATGGAGGAATGCAACTGCAGCGATTCATGACACACTGCCAGATGTTTGCGGGTTAGTGGCAGCGCTTTGACAACTTCCAAACTCAAGACGCATTATTATTAATTTTATAAACAAATTTTCTGTTTGCATAGTACCTCATGAAACCTAGCGACATGTTTGAGCAAGTCATTCGAAATAAAAGATACTCAAAAACATTTACAAATGCAAGTTTAAAATAAAAATACAGACAAACAATACTTTCTAAACCACACACAGGCCTCGTGCCTTTTTCCCCCCCAGTAATATCACATAGACTCTTAGAGACACGTTTCTAGAATGACCCACTTGACAAATAATACCATCAAAAATTCAAAGCCATGCTTTCACCAGCAGTGAAAGATGCAAAAGTCCTTGGACAAATTCATCAGTATCACAGAAAAAATAAAAGTCTCCTAATTTCAGGCCCACAAAAAAAGCAGGAAATAAGCACTCTGCCTGTACAGTGCATTATGTGACTCCTCTGAAAAGCATGGATACTTCTTCCTTCTGCAGGCAGCTGCTTCATTTCACCAGCTTCGCTGCCCAGCGTCAGGCCATACAATGGTGCAACGGCATGAAAACGGAAAGCAGCGGACCCGGCCTCACGTTCCGTTACGTCCGCGTGACACCGACGTACCGTTTTAACAAGACATAACCATGAAGCTGCCTCCGAGGCGTGTGGGGCCATAAAATCTACAAATAAAACACCTTATAATTGCGAACGTGGGGAGTTTTTCAACTGTCTGTGCCAAATGAACATGCACCAAGCCAAGTTCTATCAACAGCTAAATTAAAATCTGCGCTAATAGGCACCGCAGCGCTGCTGAGGTAGCGCCTAAGTTTGGGAGTCACTTTCTTGGATGTCACTTGGAAGAACACGATAACAACATGGCAGACCCAGCATTGCCACACGCTGCTAAATGCCTTCGTAACAACGTCTTTTCTTCTCTGAACTCCTTTCTCAGCTCCGCGGTATTGGTTTTCCAGCACAATCCGCTTGTCTGCCGAACACTCCTGGTGCCTCATACAAATACAGGATTTTGCAGTGGAAGCTGTTAAGATTCTACGTGGCCTTCCAAGAGCCAGTTCAGCAGACCTCCTACTACCATTCTGTCCACACACACACACACACACACACACACACACACACACACACACACACACACACGCTGTCTAAAGAGTCTAGCTGCCCCTTACATCCAAGGACACACAAGAGTGTAGCCTGGCAACTGCTATAAATCAACCAAGGCTACTAATTAATGCACCCAAATGAGTGAAATTGATCAGCAATAGGACCAAACTGTTCCAAATTGCTATTCTACACTGTACAAAGTGTGACACTCTTGCAATGCTTTTCAGTACAAACGTGAAGGTTAGCCCATTATTTAAGATTATTAATCTGTGCCAGGTTCTGTGAGGTCAGTGCTGTCCTGAGTGAACATAACTTGTGTGCTTTCAACATTACACGAATACACAGTATAAATAGCAAGTGGCTGAATTAAGCGTGCCAGCTGCTGTAAACAACGGTAATTCATAGTCAAAAGCAAATTATACCCTGTAATAAGAACCGTTACAAACATTTTGATACACCTTATTGACACCAGTAAGCGATAACTGTTACGGTACATTCAATAAATACTATACCTCCAGTTTTAAATGGATGCGTTGTATTGCGAGACGCGAGCACAACCTTGAAGGTATAAATGTGAAAACCCGTGTATTATTGCAAAATACGCAGAATGCAGGGTCAGTTTCAAACCAATTACAGACCTGATTTTTACCATTAATAACCCTCAGAAGCAAATCAAGAGGAAACGTAATCTACCTGTTAGTTTTATGACGGGAAATTGTCATGCATAGAAATTGCATAAGGGGAAATATTTAAGTTTCGACTTTAGAAGGTTTTCTATCACTGCCATTCAACGTGCTGAACTACTACAATGTACTGCCGTGCGCTGCAGAAGGAATAAACACAAGTGTCGCTCTTCTAATCACTGATCTATAATTTCGGGACAATTACGTTCTCTTAGTGCTTATAATTAAAAATAAACCACAGAATGTCAAGTACATATCAACGCAACTTTCAGTGAAGTCGACTAACTAAAAATATCATTCTGAAAAACGTGCTTGGGGGGGGTGCATACCCTCATTCACAAAAAAAAAAAAAAAAAATGTTGACGCCACTGAAGCCCCTCCCACTTATAATCAACCACAAGTTATTGGCTATTACGGATTTCGCGCCTTTTAATTGTGTGCGCCAATTGGCCAAGCAGAACTTCAATCGGTCGTAACCGAATGGTTACGCTTTTAATAGTCCACCAGTAGTACACGAGGTTTTAGAATTGGTTTGAGAAATAGCCAATCAGATATCGGCCCAGTTAGGCAGCGCAAGATTGATACTCATAGGTAAACGTACCTTTCAATCAGAAACCCATTCTACGTGCACATTGGACCGTATCTGCACCAACTAAAAAAATACCTCCCAAATATTGTCGCTGGATGTTCTTGTTAAGTGGAACGCAAGCGATACGAATAACATTAAATGCGATGCCGACTTCACAAACGTGCAAAACATTACAGATACTGCATGGCGAACAACCCACAAGCTCACATTGTTTTGATTTTCTCATTCCCCAATTGTAGCATTTTATATATGCGCATTTTCTCCGATAAGGTCTGCGTGGGTAGCCGCACTACGGTCGTAATATGTGGTAACCTACCTGCCCCAGGAGGCGGTTACTCCACGCTGAAAACTGCAATAATGTTTAATTCCCCGTTAGAGAAGACGCCAGCGAAAGAATCATTCACTGACAAATTCCGCCATACTGGATTTTGGCAAAGAGATCACGTGTCGCGCCCCTGCATTTCCCTGGAAGGGCGGAGCTTATCTTAGTAAAGGGCGTGTTCAGAGCGCGAGAAATAACAATTTGTTACAACAGTAAACATGTTACGAACAGTGTTAGGAATGCTGTAACTGGGTTTCAACGGGAGATTTACCATTACTGTGTACTTTTATAAATACTTTATAGCGTTACTTTTATGCTAAGGTTATCACCTCTTAAAAATGTAAAATAAGTTATAATATCTAAGGACAAACCTGTTGCGTTGTGTTTAGTATCCCAGCCTGATGTTCTACCCATTGAGCTACCTGGCCACAATATATTACAATACACATCACAAAAATTGCGTTGTCATGCATTTTATTTACAAGAGTATTTGTATTTAGTTTCTTTAACTGCAACATGTTATGAAAGGGTTTGAAATATATTTAAAGTCTCCGATTTTTTCTAATTAAATATTTATATGCTGAATATCTAGTTACTGTAATGCCATGAACTGGTGTCGATCGTTATGATATTTGTATAGCGTCAACTCTGAGGTCAGTTCTAAACTGAGGCACAGTCCGATTTTTAAAATTTCATTATTTGTACAATGTTTCTTACGAAGTATATGTTTACTGTTTACCCCCAGATATCTCACGTTTTCTGCCTAAAAAATACCAAAACATTCTCACAGTGAAGAAAAAGCAACCTTAATTTACCACGAGTCTCAAAAATTACAACAGTAACATTGTCTTATTATCGGTAATTGCTTGATAGCAAACATTTTATTCGTATTGGACTCAGATTTTATGGTGCCAAGTATCGAATATGCTCATTTTTTGAGCCACTAAGTTTTTAGATAATTCACAGGGACATGACAGAAAAGACTCAGCCTTAATTGTGCCCCAAAATTACAGATGGCTTGAGTTGCTGATACCCAGATCTGTGTATCATCACCTAATAACAGACACACAAAGAAAAAGACGGAGCTGTTGCCCATTGACAGTTGCAGGTTTGTTGTATTCTGTTGTGTTTCTTTATGATTTGAGAATTTCAAAAGTTTGAGTTCCAGCATCAAGCCATCATGTCTTTATTGGAGTCAAGGCCCCAAGGTTTGCTTAGTGTCACTATTTTAAGTTTGTGTCCTTTTTTAAAAGAATGTATTTAAGAACTTGAATGTGTATTGTAGGCTAAATGCATGCAAAGGCACCTTCTAGATTTTAATATGATTGGCTGTGTGCCTCTTAAACAAGAGTTAATCCTGTGCAATAGGCAGTGGATACTTTGCCTTGATAATGATCTGCATCAGAGAATAGCGGATGTCTCAGCATTTGTCTTCATTTACATTTGGAAATGGGAAAATGGTATGGAGTGATTGGCGGCGCACCGACAGTGCAATGGGTTCAGTCCTGGTGGTTGCTGGCAAGGGAACAAGGGATTATCTCATTACAAGGGGCCCCAGCTTTCTGTAGGCAGGAAGCCTACTTAGCATGGCAGTCCATAACTGCCTCTCCATGCTGATTGTTGATGCACATAAGCTTGTTTTCTTGGGGTGTTTGAGGGTGCCCACAGAGGTTGGCCCTCACATGGTGCTGCCAACTCCCCTCAAGAGCAAGTTCTCCTTACGTGACCGTGACATCAGGCGTGTCGAAGAGCCCTGTAAAACAGGGAAGTCAGAAGCCGGGATTATCTTGTCAAATCACATGCAGCATTGTGTGTGTGCAGTGTAGAGTGCTTTGCTAGTTTAAGAACAGTGTGTTAAAAGGGGTGGTCAATTTACACCAAAATGAATGAAGTACATTCATTAGAGGCAGATGGGCCAGCTGTGCTAATATTTTCAAGAATTAGTCAAACTAACATCAGGGCAAGTCAGGTGCACATCCAGGGGCCCTGCATGTATTGTTACACACATGTTAACAAAATAGTAATAATAATAAAAACATAATAATAATGATAACAGTTTAATTCAGTCTTAGGCTGTACGTGTCCTTAATATTTCATCTTTTCTTTTTTCCTGCAATTTATCATATGTTATGCATTAAAAAATTCTTGCAAACACTCTGTAATTACACAGAACTGTGTCAGCGCAGCTCTCTTGGTTGTTTACTTCTTGATGTTTGCACTAGGTATAGAATTACTTGCTCTCTATGTACACTGTATATTCTATTAGTAGTTTTGTGTTGTCCTTTGTTTTGTTTTATGTAGCACCTGGTGTCCTGGGGGAACATTGTTTCATTTCACTGTGTATTGTACCAACTGTATACAGCTGAATTGACAATAAAACCACTATCATATTATAATTGCAGTAATGTTCGCAAAGTAGTGCTGTTCAGTGAAGGTTCAAACAATAAAAATTACTAATTAAAGAACAACACATTAGACTAGTGCATTGTCAATATGCGGAAGTTGTCAGAACTGTTAGCTTTCCAGCATTTTTTTTTTATGTTGGGTTTTGGCTTGACATAAACCTCTGAGGGGCAATTTAACACCCACTTAAAGTCCTATGCGCAGATGAATGGCAATAATTATCATGCTCCAGCTTTTTATTCAACACTATTACGTTTTCAGAGGCGGAGACTATCTAATTGCAGAAGAAATATATTTATATAAATTTGGTTGCCTATATAAATTAACTACCAAAAGAATGTGGGGAGAAATTAGCTTTAGTCAAAATAAAAATAAACTCAAAGAAGCAGCTCACCCTTTGCTTAATTAATTGTGCACAGGATTTAGCTTTTGTCATAAAAATCCAATTTACAGTTTTGCATATCACAATACATTCTGCATTTCTCTGATACAGTGCATTAAACTCAAGTTGGTAAAGCTGGGTTTCTGTTTGACTATAGGAGGCCAAGGGACACCATAAACTCGAGTGAGGAAATGATACAGGCAGAACAATGAACTCTCTTACCGTTGCATCTTGTCAGCTCTCTGTCCTTGGGAGTTTTTTTTTTCATTAAAATGAACTGACCTTCTGTCTTTTTTAACAAGTGTAATGGGATGTTTTCTTCATTTCATTTGGAAATGTGGCACTGGGTTTTTGATTATAAGGTTTAAAAAGGTTTTCATTTGTAAAGTCTACAAAACCAGAATAAGATGAGATGCAACATTCTCTGTTGGAACATTTAGGCAAATTACAAGAGATTAGTAAAATCAACCTTAATAACATTTCACTTTTAAAAGCAATTTATTTGAAAACAACATTTTTTGCACAACATTTGTCATACTTTGGATTTCATTTTTAGTACGTTAAATAGAAGTCCCAAACAGCTAAGCTAAATCTCTGTTTTAGCGTAATTATCACTTGCTTCTCATGCACTGTGGCTCCTGACTCCCAGTAGACTTTCCTTGCACCATTCTCGAAACATAAAAACTGGTGCAATTAGCGAACACAGTGCCTACAGAAATACATCTGAAAGCTGTCGAAACCCTGAACACTGAAAAACTGCCGCTGGCTTTCATAGTACAAAGGGTACAGGTCAGAAAGACACTCTTGTGATAACAGTGCCAGCTGCTAAATAGATCAGACTGAATGTGATATTTGTTTACATTACAGAAATTACTCTGCAGCTATTTTAGCTGCACAATAAGCTTTTAAGGCCTAAATGCCATTTTTTGCAGCAATTAGTGCAAGTGGATTCTCCCTGATGGATTTCAAGAGCAATGTACCCTGTGCTTTACTGTGGATGGCTCTATTTGGGAATCAAGATGTACAGTACAAGCTGATAAATCTGTGGCACACTGAACATCAGATGTCCGCCTCAGATGTTGACAACATCATCTCCAAACATTCATGGGAAGAATGCTAACTAAGTAACCAATGCAGGATAAGACAAGAGGAGGCTAGCTCTCAGCAGTGTGGCCATAAACACATTCATGTGAGGCTTCATAAAGAGATAGATGCTCTGGTTCTGAGCAAACCCAATGCAATGATTGTGCTCTAGCCTTGCAAAGCCATGACCCGTACTTCACGACTCTTACTGTGGCCCTCGTGTTAATCCGCTGACGTAAATCATCAGTGCGTCAAATGTGTGGCTTCTGCTGCTTGTAAACAAGTTTGACGGAAACAGCGGCGGGTGCTGGGTGCTGCCTGGGTTCATGAGAACGTCAGGATGGTGCACACACCACTGTGCTGACAAGATCTCTGTTGAATTTTTAATGGAGATCCTCACAGAGCCATTGGCCATCTGCCCTAATTAGCTGCGTGGCAGTTCTATAGCATAGCTGCTGAAACAGCCTCTGCTTTTCACGGCGTTATGACTCCTTTGAAGACCACAGCAGATGCGAGGGCAAGTATGCTGGTGTTCTCTTTTGTCTCCTGAGGCGTCAGTCAAAAACAACCGCAGCTCATTAAGGAGGCCTCGGCTGCGAGCGGTCCTGCTTTAACCCACGAGGCCCCTTGGCTTCCACAGACGGTCACACGTGCTGTGAGGAAGTGGATGCAGGACAAGAGGGTGCAAGTTCAAATCGTAGGACCGCACCGGGTTGCAAACATACATCTCAGGGTCGAAAACTGCGTGTCAGCTGGTGTCTGTTACTCGGGAGCAGAGGGAATGGAAAAGCTCAGTCTATTCAGTCATACAATGTATTCAGTAACAAAACAGTTGAAAAAATAGGGGCAACTTTCAATTACTTTATGTACACTATATACTTTTTTATATATATGAGTATGTATGTGTTTGTGTATAGTGTTTAACTACTGTATTTATAATACATACAAAACACAGTATATATCCAGTATATGTACTGTATGTATGCATGTATGTCTGCCTATATAATTCCAGATCAGTTCACTGAGGGATCGTTGATAGATCCTTGGGGAGCTTTCTCTCCAGCTATTTCTGTTCTTCGCCCACAGGCCATCTTCAATGTTTGTGTTTTTCCACACATCTGACAATCAAAGCTTCGTCTCCCACAGGTTTTAGTTATATAAGAGGCCAATTAACAGAGATGCTCCAATCAGGATGATAACAGGCCCGCTCTGCCTCTTAACAATCCACAGCCTACATAAGTCTGGCTATGGAAAAAAAAACCCACAGCCATTCTAATGAGAACAGCTGTAAGTACGACAGCAAAAGTGCTCTGATTATGGTAGTTTATACAGATTTTTGTCCTGCTTCACATCGTTAATTTAAATCCTTTAAGAATCTTAAAATAGAAGTGATGATTGACTATGTGCGTGGTATGAAAAAGTGACAAAAATATTTGGTAAAGTTTTGCAAGATGCGATCGTGAACCTCTTGAAAGTCAAGGGGAACCACCCAAATGGTGCCATGTAAATCTTCAGTTTGGGTCCATACATTCAGGTCTAGGGCAATTAACACTAAGACAAAACTGGAACTGTCTGTTCAACAAGACCATAGGCGAGTGAAGGCTTTCCTTGGTTTTTTGGTTTTTTTTTTCAGTCAAAGGATTTAAGTGCTATGGATTTTTGTAACCCTATCCCATAGTTTAATATTCACTGCATTATCATGACATGTATTACAGCTGGGAAAGTGAAATCCAAGAATAGGTCACATGTGTAATATTGCTTGTCACTTTCCTGGTGTGAAAGGCTGCTTGGGAGGTCTAAGGGCAAAGTTGTTTGCTTTAGCTGAAGCTGTATTCTTCTAGACAATGTGTGGAGAACCAGTGTGAAAATAAAATGCTTCTTCATCTTTCTGGAAAGCTCAAGACATCCATCCATCCATTATCTTAACCGCTTATTCCTGGTGAGGGTCGCAGGGAAGCCTAGAGCCCATAGAGCACAGGGCAGGGGACACCCAGGGCAGGGTGCCAACCCACCACAGGGAGCACACACACCAGGCAATTTGGACACACCAATCAACCTAACCCGCATGTCTTTGGACTGTGGGAGGAAACCGGAGCACCTGGAGAAAACCCACCAAGCACAGGGAGAACATGCAAACTCCACGCACACAGACCCAAGGCAGGAATTGAGCCCCAGGCCTGGAGGTGCACAGCAACAGTGCTAACCACCACGCCACTGTGCTGCCTGCTCAAGATATAAAATTTTTATTTTAATTAGCTTAGGTCCAGCTACCAATTTATCATCCTGATATATACCCAGTGTGTATACTATGTCAAGACAGGCAAAGATCTCTAATTCATGTAAAATTAATACTAAATATATTCTCTGTATTGATGGAAATAAAATGTCTAAATATATAGTACCACAGCAAAATTACATTTGTTGTGGTTCAAACAACATCCATCCCAGTGTCTGACATAGCAAGAAAAAAAAATTAAAAGAAAAAAGTACTTCCCTCCATCTTGGAAGAGACAGAGCTTTAGATTTCAGCTGATAAGTTAATACAATGAAAACAGGCACAATTTATACCCCCAGGGTAACGTAATCTAAAGAAGGGATGCGAAAACGTGTGTTGGACAGTATTAACCAGCAGAGCGAGACGGACGAATCGCTCCAAACTCAGGCCATCACCATGAGAAAACACTCCCTTTCTTGCACTGCTAAAATCTAATAATGCTCCTTTTTTCCATTATCTTATTAAATTTCAGTTTTTATCCACCCACAGGAAAAAAAACACACTAGGATGTTGTTACATGGCCGGCTAACCTGATTACCATTCCGAGTTTCGTGTCATGAGAGTGAACCTGACTCACCATAGAGATTCAGCTCCTTCATGCCACTGTTGTGCTCAGAGGCTCCTTACAACTAGACTCCGATGTTCAGAGAAAGGCTGAGCAACACTGGCTACCTCCTGCTAGACACGTCTGTCTCTCTTTCTGACAGCCATTTATGGCCTTTGCCTCCCACTAAAGTTTATGTGGACGGAATATTAAGTTTCTAAGCAAGTGTGCTGATGTTGGCCGTGGGCTTTTTTCTCTCTCGCCTGTTTGCTGCTGAAAACAATACATCTTAAAGCAGACACTGGATCG
The DNA here is from genome assembly GCA_025773905.1 of Chitala chitala. Taxonomy (NCBI): domain Eukaryota; kingdom Metazoa; phylum Chordata; class Actinopteri; order Osteoglossiformes; family Notopteridae; genus Chitala; species Chitala chitala. Next base: position 2,084,945 of record JABJVR010000031.1, read on the forward strand.
GAGGACAGAGCAGCATGCCAGTGACTTGATGCCTCATATGGTTTGTTTGATAAATTTGCAACCTTCAAATACATTGGAATAACAGAACATGTACTTGCTTCCGTGTAGACGCACTTGTCACACCCTGCACCTGTCATGACCCCTGTGCCTTCTACATGTTGCCCTTCCTTGTGTTCCCTGTGCTGAGTCATTTTTTGTTATGTTGTTAGTACTTTCCACCCATGCCTCATTTTCCTTGTTTCATTCCTATTTAAGCGCTACTCCTGTGTTAGTTCCTCTCTGATTATTGTGCTGTTGTTATAATGTGCAGTTAGAGACTGTGCTTGTGCAATGTAGCATACCTGTAGCTGTGTTTTTGCTTTGTTTCCCCCATGTAACCTTGTGTCTGTACCTTGTTTTTAGCCTTCATTAAAGCCTCCCTTTTGTACATTGGACCTCGCCTCCCTTGCCTGCTTGGCAAAACGTTACAGGCATCATGCCAATTAGTGCTCTTAAGCTCAAAACAAGCGAGTTTTTCTCATTCTCTCCTTTTCGGTCTGCCATTAATGCGACGTGCACTCCGGGTACATGCAGCACTACAGCCACACTGTCAGTGTGAAATCTGTGGCAGCCCACAGAGCCTGCATAAAGACGCAAGTGTTTGTGTGAAGGCGAACGGAGTCTGGCACTTGTCCCTTCTTCTGTGCTGCAAGGTGCTTATAATTGGATGAAAGAGAAGGGTGGGGAGGGGGGATTAATGAAATCTGTCCCCGGCCCCCTTGGCCAATCCCGTTAAACGCGTCGCGGCAGCACTGGAGCGCTCCCACTGCCTCCCTGGTGGTGCCTTCCAAAATTCCGCAGAGTGACAGGGCCTCTTGGCACCAGGTCCTGGCAGCCCAATTCACCCACGTATCCGAGGTGCTCCGCTTATCGCGGCTCCCTTTCTGCCTCTGCCAGCCTCCCTTTCTTCAGCTTCTTCCTTTTAATCAAACTCCGTCAATTGGATTTCCATTCGCCGTCCTTTCAAGTGTCACTCAGCATCAGCCAGGCTTATAAGCCGCCAACAGGTCAGAGAGGGAGAGGAGAAATCAAAGAACAAGGAGAGGAAGTGAAATGAGGGGGAATCATGGGAAAAAAATGGAGATCTGAGCTCAGATGATAGTGCCAAACCTAGACAAGAGGATAATATCAATCAAACAGACAGAGTAAAACCTCTAAACAAACAGTTCATACAAATGTTTGAAGACGGCGGCGACCTGCTGAAAGACTTGATAAAAGTTTTAAAACTTAATTTGTGCTGCCAATCTAAAAGTCTTTTTAATGTTAAATGACATGACAAAGCTTTAAAAAGCAGTTTTCCTGAGGGAGAAAAGCCCTAAACCACATTAATGCTACATAGTTCAGCAGAGAGTGTACTGTGGAGACAACAACCACCCCCCCACCGACTTCAGCATGAACTTTCAGAGCCATGCTGTGACTCAGCATCAGGTTACCCACTGCCTCTGTGTTTGCTCTGATCCAGGTGGTCGCCCACTCACCACAGACCCACGAAGAGGGGCTTAAAAACAAGACCCCCCCCTTCCTCACCCACCTGTGACTCACCAAATCACCGATACACCTTCCTCACACTGGAGAGCCATTGATGTGACTGTGCACATTTTCTGATGGGGCTGTTTTCTCTTTTTTTTTGCTGAGAAATCGTCACGCCTTCATCCTTGAGCGCCTGTAAACAGTGTCGAAGTGTCACGACTCCACTGTGCTACCAGGGCCCACGCTGCAATGTTGTTCCAGGAAAGTTTACCCTCTCCAGTACGTCCTCCATGTTTACGCAGTATCTTCATGGAAGTAATTAAAAACCTACTTCCTGCCAGGGCATTAAAAAAATAATTTCTGATAAATCCTCACTGCCTTTGCAATGTTAACAGCAATTGGTTGCAAACTGAGCTTTGGAGTAATGCATGTTGTTTTTCTTTTCTTCTTCATGTAGCAAAATTCATCGTGCTGCTAAGGACGGGCCACGGATAAAACCGTTAAATTCCTGGAGACAGATTCAGGGATGTTTAAAAGAAAACGGGTACACCATTAACATAATCAAAGCACCATGGTAACCGAGATTTGCCAAGTGCACAAAACATTGCTAATCTAGTGACAACAAAAATACACTCTGGCAACAAGTTGAAGTCGTACCTTTCTTTCAGCACAACCAAAGCCAGTTGGGACTGTAGTATCCATGGCAACAGAGGATTATCATGTCTTACATAACCATGCCTGTGCATTTAAACCCTCTGGATGGACTGTGGTGCATCTGTTGTGTAATTAGAACGTGTCTTTAAGGCATGTTTTGGGTAAGTAAGCAAATGAAGACATTTAAATGTACAATCATGCGTCTGCATTATTTTTGGTCTTTTGCTTACAGCTGTGTATGCCATCTTGACTGTTGGATCAGCAAATCTGTTCAGCGAAATGTCAACCTTACTCTTGCCATTTTGCCCTTTAAATTAGTACATTTTTGATCTTCTGCACAACTCTGATGAGACATTAGGTGTGTTTTACATAATTTACTCTTTGGATGATTATCAATAGCAGATCGTTAACATATATGACAGCATCAATGTAATAATGTTACGTATTCAAAGGACTTAATTGTCTTCTACTTTTAAATATCAAAATTCTTCACCCTTCCCATGTATGTCCTAACTCTAGCCACATCTGATTCACAGGCCCTGCCTGTGCGAAACCTTCCACCCATAATTCTTTTGTTTAACAAAGCATGTCATGTGACTATGTATACTTACATAACAGCTGCAAAAAGCAACACTATAAACACTGAAGGGCTCACACTGGTTTTCAGAACAAACTGGCAATGTTCCTCAACAGCACGCTTGCTGATAAAAGTATCAAAAGGAACGGTCACTGTCTCAGAGCTGCACTGCAAGTCCCAACAAATAAAGCTTTTCAAATGTGACTGGCTTTAAAGCGGCTTCGGCTCCATTGCTGGCACCATGTCTGTGTCTCTGCCAGAGACGATGTCTGTTGGTCTTTGTTAACTGTATTACTACAGAGTCCTTGCTATTCTGCTGGCTTATGGCTGCTGTTTTCTGTTGGCCATAACCTTTAAGTGAAAACAAACAACTCCTGATCTGAATTAGCTGCTACAAGTCAACCCCGTGTTCACAAGGGTGCAACTGCAGCCAAAAGGAAAGGCATGATGCCACAATTACTGGAGGCTACAATGAAGTGCTGTTCCAGGTAATTTGCAAGTGATACCACTTAACTTCATGTACCTCAGTCCACTGACATGGGACAATATCTTTGGGACCATCACTCTGAAGACCTAGACCCCCTTTCACCATCTTAAACTATGTCTCTAAAGCCAAAAAACGCTTAGATGTTTGAATGCAAAATGCCTTCCCACGCTGCCACAGGGGAGAGCAGGAAATTTGAAGCGAGCGTTACAACTATTTCGCATCTGTCTGTCTCAAACGGCATTAAAGTCCTGAGGAGATACTCTCATTAGCTGCAGTTGCCTGACAGACGCTTGCACTCAGATTCAACTAAACTTCACACGCTCGCCAGTCTGAAGCAAAATCCTGTCACGCAAAAAAGGCTAGAATTAAAAAGGAATCCGGGGCAACCTGACAATTTTCTATGATTTCTAGTGTCAGCCGTGGGAGGAACATAAACAAAATAAGTCTATTAATTAGCAGTTTTGTTATTTTGTTTTGGCAAGACGATCACAGCCGCTAGCTGACAGATTTGCAAAATTACCAGCGAATACTTGACCATCGCGTTAATTGTTCTTTACCTTTCATACTATCGAGGGCTACACAATATGATGTTTACAAGACAATAAACTGTGTACAGTGTTCCTTTTGCAAATGTAAAATGTACTACATGGGTGTGGTGTGTTAACAAATTACTGAACGAAAGCAAGAAGTGTTGAACTGCTGAGATATTCTATGTACAGTATATGCATATATGAATGTATTCAAATCCCGATGATTTCTCATAAAGAGCACATAAATTATTACAACAATATCTATATGAATTTATCAAATGTACTTGTAGTATTTTTTCCGTTTAAGTACAAAATAGATTATGTTTAGTGAAATTTTTTAATTATTTTAAATTATGCTTGGAGTCTATTTGATTTGCTTTTTCAATACAAGATGAATGAAAACATAAATGTCAGCAATGGATCATGTTGTACATCCACACGGTTTATGAATCACGTGTTGTTCTTGTATCTGACACAATTACACAGAGAATTTAAAAAATAAGCTTTTATATAAACTTTCAGACCTACTTTGACAGAAAAGTCCACTGACTAAAAACACATATGATCAGTCATCAACAGACAATAATCCAGAAATGGTATTTTTTTTAACACAATTTTTGTCACTTGGGTCTCAATTTTAAAAATAAAAACCCGTAAACATTTCATTAACACGTACAATGGAATGTCTTTCACGTGTTATCTGTCTGTTAGTCCAGTACACAAATGTTACAACACTTACACAAATTATGGGTCTTTTGTATTAAAAACATTACATGCTTCAGTGAAACGAGTGAATTTCATTCACTCACTCACTCATTTTCTCACCACTTGTCCTGAGTAATGTTTTTGATGGCCAGTAACGTCCACACAGTCTCACCTCCATTTTCCCTTGTTAATAAAACAGCCATAAACATTTAATGATCAACAGCTGTATTATATACTCATTTCATGCAAATGTGATTCCTTGCTCCATCATTCTGAAAACAAGTTTCCTTGGAAAAGGCTGATTTTCCCGTGTGTAGACAGACAGTGAATGGGACTGTAAAGATCAGGACAAGGGAGAGGTGGACTAGATCTGGCCCAATCACTGAGCCTCACTGAGGTCTCCCTCTTCACCAAGCAAGCAGCCTCAGCCCCAAGCTGCCAACAAGACCAACGTCATCAGCAGCCTTCCATCATGAGTGCAAAATTGCAGTTCTGTCACCGAGACCCTCTTCCACCATTAAACTGTAAAAACTCAGATGCTGTCTTCTTTTTGGTTGACATGGGTGCACCAGCTCCTTGTCCGCCAGTGCTGCTGGGCCAGGGTTTATGTTCAGCATTACTGGGCTCTGTCGGCTAAAAGGGCTGAGGTTCTTCATGATGTTCCCCAGAGGGCCTGTCCCTGTCCTCACTGCTAGGCTGTGCCACAGTCACTGATAAAACACAGGCCTACCTCTTAACAGCTTTTATTAACAGCTATGTTAATAAAATTAGCTTTTCAATAGGTACATCAGCACATTAAAACATTTCCTAAACTATTATTATTATTATTATTATTATTATTACATGGTTATATTTAGGGTTGTGCATCAGTGTTCTCCCCCCAGTATGAAAACTGAACCGACTCAAGGTCCCTTTTCACAATGGATGTAGCTGTAGAAGCTGGACAAAGGCTAGAGTTCTAGAGATATTAACATTAGATCTTAAATTTTCTGTGCATTGCCTGATGAACTTATATATAACCCCAGTTTATTTGTTTATTTATGACTATTATTATTATTAGCAGCAGCAGAAGCAGTAGTAGCAGTTGTAGTAGTAGTAAAAGCTACTAAAAATATAGTAACAATAATAGGGCTAAGCTGCTTTCAGACTGATCCATGATCGTATGTCAAAACACAGGTGACATCATTTCCTTTCTTAGAATGCTGGCTGGGTGAACAGAAGGTGGCACTTGATCTTTGAGGTCACTGAAGGCACAGTATGAGTCAGAGAAGCAGATTCAGCTGCCCTCTGTGGCCACAGTGACTCATGTTTCTGAAACTGAAACACAATATCTACTCTTTCAGTGCCAGCCATGTATAGTCTTGAACAAACTGGACGGGGGAAATCAATATTGTTGAAAATAGCTAGCTGTGTGTGTGTGTGTGTGTGTGCGTGCGTGCGTGCGTGCGTGTGTGTGTGTGTGTTCTGTATATACTACTGACAATGTTATCGTTCCTGTTATGACTCTTCTTTCAGTCCCTGTGATTGCTGTACTTTTTATTTTGACTTACATTCAATCCCTTTTCTTATTTTAACCTTTAAAGGTCTTGCTTTGTACCAAACAGACAATAATTTGACATGCACGTACACCACACGGCATGCATATTCTTCTCCATTGTGCACAAGCTGCCATCAGAGCACATTTCTGTGTAGAGCATATTCCTGTGTTGTAACGGGTTTTGGCTCATGAATTCAACTATCCATTTTAGGACTAGGATGGATTCCACCTATTCCTGGAATTCAGGGTTGGGTTCCCAGAAAAAGTCAGCACCTCGTGAAGCCAATAAACTCTTGATTAGCAGAACCGTGCAGTGTGATTATTCACATTGGTTAAAAATCTGTAGCATGTTATTGCACACACCTGGGAAATAATTGTAACTAATTTAAATAATTTACCATTGTGCTCCTGGCTCTTAGGGAGCAGGTGTGCAGATTAGCTTTGATTACAGAGGATGACTGATAGGAGTGGAGCTTTCTTATGCAAACACTGCACTTTGAAAGAGGTGCTTAAAATTACAATAATTCTTGCACAAACAAGCTATTAAGATTTGCATACGACATGTACATTACCTTAGATGTAAAACAAATTTACAAGTTATGGGGTTTACGGTGAATAGTAGGGATGACATACATATAGACTGTACTGCTTTGTTATGAAACCTTGTAGAAAAGATCTTTGGAAGAACATTGAGTGCAGGCTTTTGGGCCTTGATGTCACACCTGAATGATACCTGGAGGGAGAACTTCACCTGGGCGCTTCCCCTCAGAGGAACGGTATGCCATCGACTTGCTGCAGACACTTTTGCGTGGACATCTTGCCGCCTTTATGGGCGGTGCATTTGGCAGAGCCGCAGGCCGGTCCGTTGTCTTGGCCAGCGTGTGGAGGCGTTGCGGGGGAGCTCTCAACAAACCACCTAAGTTGCAATCAAAAAAGTGCTGAGATGACACAGCGGCTATCTGGGCTGGCTGCTTTTTCTCGGCTCAGGAGCGAGCGTGTTATCGTCATTACAGAGTCGGTGACCTTTCAAAACGAGCAACACTGTTTCGCTACAGACTGCCCGTTGACACAGAATGGTGGTGATTCAACTCACTTGTGAAAACTGTGTAGGAGAGCTACCACTTCCTGTCAAAAATACACTGGTTCTTTGCTAATGGAAGGAAACAAGATTTATGCAAGATCGTTCTGTTCCAACCAACCAGACTTAGGTTGGTTTGATGACTTTGGTTATTAAGAGCTTGGTAGAAGGTCCTGGAAAAACAGGCTGGCACAGAATCTGTGGTTCTGGGAAATAACAGGTGTGAACAGGTGTGAAAGGAAATAACAGCTTTGTGACAAGCTGACACAAACAAGGGTCTAGAAAAGACTTAATGTAAATTTTTATGAAAAATATAATGTTTCTGAAAAACGGGCAAAAAGAGAAATAAATATGATCTCTGTTAAAACAGTCTAGTGAAGTGCCAGATGCTGAAACAAATTAAAAAGAAAACGCTGGAAAAAGATTGCAGGTGGCCCAACACCTGACATTCAAAATAAGGAATGCAGAAGATAAACCTAAAGCATCGTCTTATAAAAGGCTCAGTGTGGATGCAAGTAGCCATTTGTTAGCTCCCTAATCTCCTCGTTGAATGTTGTTAAATTATTCAGGCAGCAGTATGACAGGCTTGCCAGAACTGGCAAAGTGGCTATATATAATTTTCCAGAGCAATGCATGGAAAATGTAGTGCTGGCCAAGAGGGCATTTTAAAAATCCAGTATAATGCAGTGGAATGTTGGCACTGTGCATGGGTTTAATGTTCCAGTGCAATGCAGTGAAACGAGAGTGTTGGCACTGTGCATGGGTTTAATGTTCCAGTACAATACAGTGAAACCAGAGTGTTGGCACTGTGCATAGGTTTAATGTTCCAGTGCAATGCAGTGAAACCAGAGTGTTGGCACTGTGCATGGGTTTAATATTCCAGTGCAATGCAGTGAAACCAGTGTTGGCACTTTGCATGGGTTTAATGTTCCTGAGAAATGAGTGGCCTGGTGGTGCAATGGGTAGACCCTTAAGTTGGGATGCAGAGGTCTCCTGGTTCAAGTGCCAGGTATGTCCAGGAATGACCTGGGACTTGAAAACAGCTCTGGAGTTTTCAAGTCCCAATCTGAGGGGGGCATGTGCTAGACAAACCATTTACAAACACAAAATGACTTCAGAATATTGTTGTTGGGGGCTCTACAAACCAATTATGTGGAACATAATGGGTACACGCGCACTTTGCGTATTTTACGTTTTACGGCCCACACACAAGGTTGGCCAGCTGACCACTCTGGCATTTGACAGAATGTCCCGTTTACCATTCTGAATATGGGTGCGTCCCTGAGCACTCAAACGCTAGCTCCCTGGGCGCCACATGTGGCTAAGTGCAGAGAAATAATTTCCCTGTGGGACTAATAATGTAGTATTTAAAAAATGCAGTGAAAGCTCAGTGCTGGCATTGTGCAAGGGTTTAATGTTCGAGTGCAATGTAGTGAAACTTGAATGTTGGCACTGTGCATGAATGTGGTTACAGTGCAGGCCAATGAAAATGGAATGCCTGCTAAATGTATGGGAATTACATTCCAGAGAATTAAGCACCTTGAATCTGGAATGTTCCATGTTCCAGAGAAGTGGGGTAGATAGAATTGCTGCATCCAGATATAACCCTTCCACTAAAGGAAGACCCATTGCCCGGCATCCCAGGGACAAACCAACAAACAGGCAGCAATTTTTCTCTTCAATGACTTCTTTCCAGATGCAATTTGCAACAGAGAAAGATAACAAGATTATTGATTTGCAATACTTCTCTAGAAATCACAGCACAATGCAGTTATTGTGAAAATAATCAGGTTTAGTAGAGGGAGAGAGTAAAATGGCGGTAAATTTGTTCACATACGAGAACATTGAACCAAACAGAAAATGGGTCTTTGTATCTTTGTAAAGGAGCCTGCACTGTCCTCTCAAAATTCTAAACTTATCATTGACTACAAGAAAACCCTAAAATGTACTCAAAACAAAACATACAAGCACTCTCTTCTTAAAGTATGGTACTGATAAATTTCAGCTGGAATTACATCTGACAGCCTGTTACATTCATTAAAATTATGTAGCGGTTTACGCAAGGCGCATTATAAATACAGCCTCTCAGCTTTTAAGAACAAGAACTTAAAAATGCTGTGTTGTACTTCTACACATTCCTTATGTCTTGGACAACAAGCAAATTTGAAATGTTATGCTGTTGTTCATTTTTATGTTTTTTTGGCTCAACTGAATGACAAAGCAGCTGCGTGTGACGTGGACCTGCATGCTGCTGGATTTCTGCTATCAGGCGTGCGCGTGTGTAACGTCAGTCCACAGACACAACCAACCACGCCTAACCAGAGCTCCACAACACCCAACACACTCACTCACAGTTAACCTAATTATATTGTCTATTTAAGGAGTATGTTTTTACTAATTCAGTGCCAAGTGTTGTTGATTGTAACGTTCTAAGTGGTTGTTGGGTTGGTTGTGGTTGTACTTGAATTTCTAGCTTTGCTTTTATTTTTTGTATTTATTTAATTACGGGATTTTGTTTATTGGTATTTATTGTATGGGTTTTCTGGACATTGAAACTCATTTTTATCTTGCTGCAGCTTTTGGATTTCGGATTTCGATTGTTTTCTCTCTGGCTACTGACCCTCTGCCTGGTTAGCAGCGATTATCGTACAGCCTTGAATTAATAAATTGAGCTCTGCCTTTGAGTCCTTCCTGCATCCGCGTGGAATTATTACAGTGCATAAGAGCAGTTCCGGAGGATCCTACTTGCAGGCAGAGATATAGTTAAGGTACACAGTGGGAGAGTCACACAGACATGTTCAAATGTCTCTTTAACTCTAGCACTGATGCAGTTTGAGGTTTATGTGAAGGCAGCATTAGTCTGACCCTAGAAATTGTGTAAGAATATTACCAGGTGAGAGCTACTCATATTATTGCAGATATAGTACCACGACTCCCTGTCTATGCTAGACCATTAATAGTAAAATGATAACTTTATCCTTAATTTCACTTGTATGCCTTGTACAGACTGGCTGAACAAGCCACATGGTACTAAAACGAAAAGTACTGTGGTGTTTTCTCTCCCGCTGACTACAGCTCTGGCTTGTAACTATCCGCGCCGCGGCTCCCCACACTGACCCAAATGGTTTCACATTTATCCTGTATGCCAGTGCAGTCAAACTACATTTGCCATCACCACAGTCTGGTGTCTTCTCCATGCTTTATTCCAGCCTTAATTCGGAATGCCCAGCGTGAGGCAATTATGTCTGTTTTGGTTTAGATTCTAATATATGTCAAAAACTTGGGGGGGAGGGGGGAGGTAAAGAGCCATTTTCCAGTGTCTTAACAGATAAACTGTCTATAAACATGAGTATTGACAAAAGTAACCATTTTTTACATTTAGAGTTCAAGGGCTAACATGATTTTAAGGATGTTTTTTTTAAGATTTACAGTACCAGTTCATTCGAGAACATTACCCATTTGAACGAGTTATTTGGATGTGATCAAACAGCAGAGACAATGTTCTCCCTCTTTCTCTTCAACTTACTAGCTGTATTTACTGGAGAAATCATTGTCCTGCACTGTTGTGGCTTTACTGTGGCCTACTTCCCCCTCCCTCGCTTACCCACTTCCTTGCTGGCATGCGGTTTGAGTAATGCTATTTCTGTTCCCTGTTGACCGCTGTCACATTGTCGTTGTACTGGTCAGAATGAAGAGAACACTTAGCCACAGAAATGTATCTTGGCTTTTAGTGATGAAAACCAAACCAACGGTACTCAACGGGGAGTATTGCGAGTTTGCCATGATTTCTTACGCCGCCAAATAATGTAATGCAGCTGTTCTTAGCAAGTGTGAATCGAGCCACATTTTTTTTCATTTGCCAATTAACTTTTGGTGTCACCCCCCCCTTCTGAGTGAACACGGATTTCATTGACGCCGTGATTCTAGATGTATTTTGTCGATGTTGTGGCTTTACTAACACGTTTCCTGTTTCCAGTGATGCAGACTTACTTGTGGACTTCCATACACTGTACCTCAAGCGCTATAACCTTTCCTGGCATGTAATTAAATGTACACGTTTTCTTTCATAAGGATGCTTTCTAACTTATGTTTAGAATCTGTTAATGTAAGAACTTTTTATCAAAGTATTAAGCCCCGTCCTAGTGAAAACCTTTCCTTTGTCCATGTACTGTAGTATCATCACTCTTCTCACCAACGCTTTCAGAGTTTACAAAATAGCAGCACAAGCTCACAAAACAAAATGTCTTAAGAAAATTACCATCCAAACATCTATGTCTACTCAAAGGCTCAATGCTATCCAAAGTTCACCAACCACAACAACTCCAAGCATTTGTGAACCTAGAGAAGATGCTATTCTACACTAATGGCAACAAAAAGGTCAATAACAGTGTTTCACAGCGATTTTACTGTTTGCTAACATGCTCAAAAAGGATTGCGTTTTCAGCTGGGACTGTCATAGTCTCCGCACCTTCACTATTTGTGAAATCCTATGTCTGTACAAAGAGTTGCAGGAGCAGCAGAGAAATTGGCACGGTGTACGACATAAATCTGCTGGGTCGAGGGGGGAAGGGTGTGTGTGCATTCAGCTCTGTGATCTTCTCTTTACTGCTGGAAATAATAATTTGGGATTGCTTGCCAAAAGTGACAGTTATGGTCCCACACAGCTACTGATACACCCATAACCTGCTCTTCAGCCTCCAATCAGAGGTGGGACGGTATATTTAGCAGCCCAGTGAGAGAGTAGCAGGATCAAATTGTGCCTCTGAAGCTGGAGCAGCAGTTTCAGTTTTAATTTGATTTGAACTGCTTAAGGCTTCAGTGACACGTCCTTGAACAAGCCATTTGTCAGTCTGCAGTCGAGATCCACTTATCACTGTCTTACCTTGTGTTAGAGACACACCTACATCCAAGCCTACCAAATAATGAGACTTTCTGTGTGAGGTTAAAGATATGTTACTAAGCGGCTGGTAGTACCTCTAATCTGAGCATGATAAGAAGATCTTCAAAGTGTCATGTGCTGTTTTCTCGCTCTAATGGAGGACAAAGGCTGTATGACATGACTCCTCATCCACCGCACGTGTCTGTTGCTAAGTGAAGCTGAATTGCACAAATTGAGCACTGACTTAGGTGGAATAATTTGATACACAAACATTTCTCTATCTTGGCAAGATCGATAACCCTTCAAATCAAATCAGTTCAATTTCCAAGGAAAAGCCTTTAGGTTTACACTCTGCAGCATCAGCAAAACAAAAAAATAAAAAAAAATAAATAAGAAAACAAATAAATAAATAAATGTCTCTCAAATAGCACAAAGTGCATTATTGATTTGGGAATGGCGGGGAGTGTGTGATGTCACGCAGAGTTTGTCTCTGTTTTAGAATTTGATACGTCTGTCAGGTTCGATGGTCGGCTATTTCTTTTCTGGCTGAAACATGTGAGAACAGTGTGTTTGTTTTCATACCTTTGAAAGGTAAAACTATTATCCAGTACACCAGACCCAGGCAAGAATCACTTTGCAAGCAACACTGAAACAGGTTACAGGGTAAACCAAAGAAATGGTTTGCTCCATCAACCATTGTATAAGTTAATTGCTGTATTTTATGGAGCCTGGCTCCTTCTTGTTCAGCTTAGGTACATATCCCTAAACGACTCCATACAAGAGATGCACAAAATATATTTTAACCGGATTTAAAAGCAGAAAAGTTTGACTCCTTCCATGCAACTTTATAATGGTGTACAATGTGGTACTTAACCATGAGATAAGTCAGGATGCTGACACCTGCTCCACTGCAGGGACCAGACACACGCAGTATGTGGTAAACTGAGGTAGCCGCTAATGCAGGGCTGCCTCAAACCTGGAGCACACGTGTCACACGGAGGCCGAAGCTGGCAGGCTGGCTGCTGACAGAAGGAGTCTCCGTGGCAACAAGCTGTCTCTCGCCAGTGCTGGGGGAAGTTCCCACCTGTCCGCTGGCGCTGCAGCCTGAGCTGCAGCAGAAGGAACAGCCTGACACGCCTCACACTGCAGGAGGAGAGATTCAATGATTCCAGGAAAGCAAGGAGTGCTACAACTTCAGCACTCTAACTGTAAGGTCAAAAATAGTGCCATTGTCACTTGTGCAAAAAAAAAAAAAAAAACCTGAATAGATGATACGGCAGGACCCGAGTTTAGAAAAGTGGACTTACCTGTTTTTAGGCTGGTGTCAGCGACAGTTTAAAAGTGGCAGCACAACGGGGCAAAGTAGGATTTGTAAGGGAGTTAATATCTCATAAACTCATAAATGGCAGTTAACACTAACAGGCACCTTTTCAAAAACACGACAAAAGCGAATAGATGTATTTAAGTTGTAAATTGAGGTTTTAACTGATGTTGGATTTGTTTTGATTCATAGACAATCCCAGTCAAGACCAGTTCAGATAGTTTTACCTCAGGTAAACAAACCTTACCTTAGCACAATTTCCCCTTGCTCATGATATAAGCTGCTGAGGAATATATTATTACCTGCATTGAAAAATAAAGCCTACGGTGACTATTTAAGTAGTATTTACTCCCGAAAATATCTTGCAGTTTACTACACAGAAATCAATAGGTCAGGGATGTTGCGGCTTGATTTGTTAAAAGACATTAACATTCATTTATTTAGTTTTTATAAAAAGCAAGGATATTTCAAATCCCTTTCTGACAAAACAAGAACATAGTAACTGTTAGACTCATAAAAAAACTACATGGAGGTATAGTGCTTTACGAATACAAATTTTCACTAACATACGTGAACTTTAGAAAATATTTGATTTTTCTAAGAAGCCGGTTTGCCTCTCAGGGAGATTAGTCTGCAGTAGCTCTATTTATTCAGGTATGAATACGATCCTGAAAGCTTCCTGTTTTGTTTAAGAAGTCATTTGCGCTACAGTTTACTCCTGTTAACGCGAGTCTGTATGCACTGGGTCCCGTGTGGCCCGTTCAGAAGCATTTCTGTTTGGTTCACTCAGGCACTGCGGGGGGGCCCAGCCTTAACTTCCTGAAGAACCCTGAAGCCCCCTGAGGTGATGATGCAAGACACAAAAACGCACAACGGAGACAAGGAGCAAATTGAAAGCTCAGCTGAACCTTTCTTCCATGACCTGGATGCTTTGACTCGCTGTGAGTCTGTTGAGTGATAGATGTTCCAGCCTGTCTTTTGCTGTATGGGTAGACTATTAAAAAAGAAGAGAGAATTCTGGTATTTCTTGGTAATGTTATTAGTGCTGTGAAAACAGCTGGCGGCCTTGTGGCTCAATGGGTCCCCTGGTTTGAAGCCCAGCCCAGCCACCACGTGCATCCTTGAGCAAGACACCCAGCACTAGCTCATTGTGAAATGTAAGTCACTTTGGATAAAAGTGTTGCCACATGAACAAATATAAATGTAGAAAACATGCATGTGTTGTGACTGGTACTATGGCTTGTAGGGTTTGTTGTTGTATATGTGTAGGTCTAGGATCCTTGGCTGTGTGTGTGATACTTGCAAGAGTCCCCCCCATGTACTCCAGATTCATCTAACCATCCAAAGACTGCAAATTGGCAACTCTTAATTACTGCTACTGTGTATACTAATCCTGTGTTGAACTGGAACCCCATTCTAGATGTAAGTAGGGTACCTGTATCGTGCCTTATACCCCAGGTTAAGTGGGATGTTACTGGCCTCATGTGACCCTATGCTGGATAAGTAATTTGATAAAATAAATGAACAAATATAAGTACTCAATGAAAAGTTTTATGTCCTATGATATCTGTATAAATATCTTTCTCTGAGTACCTGGTGTGAGTATCCCAATCCCCCAGTGGAAAGAACAGGCACAAACGTGCCTTTAACAAAGTGTGGAGCTTAAATAAAGATAAAGGAATGAGGAACTCATGCCTGCACAATTTTTAATTAGTGTGTCGTCTGCTCTGGGCTCCCCGCAAAACCAATGGGACAGTAACTTTGGGACAGTGGTGGAGGGGGATGGAATTTTAATTTAAAGTGCTCAGATGAGGAATGGGACCAGCATTCTCATGCTGGACAGAGAACCGCCCACTGGCAAATGTAAAGGGACACTCAGCAGGTGCCAAGGCCCCTCTTTGCAATTTCCTGCCTGGCCTGTATTTTTCCACTGGCTCAACCGGAATCTGGGTCTGTGAGCCGGGTAGAATTCCGCAATGAACATTTCAACAATTGGTAGGACAGGTTGACAGAGTGAATGATGCAACAGGTTAAGGTAATACTTAAACTAGGATTCTGTGAAAGGGACTATCGTGGAAGGAAATATTTTCAGACATAATTAGTGTTCAAAGACCAACATACACCAGTGCTGGGTAGACAGCAGAAAAAGAAAGCATGTTCATCTTTACTTTCATCTGTGTGACTATGTGGTTTACCAGCCTGTTAGCCACCCTGTGGTTATGGCTATACAGAGCACATGCACAACCCCCACAGAATAGCATTAGTTTTAACATGCCATTTTATTACTTACAAAGACACTTAAAAATTGCATAAATAGAATTAAACATTTCAAAAACCCAATAACATATAACGTTAAATTTTCATGTTTTTAATGGCACCCTCCCTCCAGCAGATGGCACTCAGAGGTACTGCCTAGGCTGGTTATGTCTTGAAGTTGAGTTGGTTTCACACATGTTGCCTAAGTGTGAGATCTTAGTTTGTACAGCAGCTGTGAGACATAATGATGTTTGAGTGACTTGTACCAGTTACAATGAGATGTGAAGCGAGGAGGTAACCTTTGACACAACTGAACCATTACACATATGTATGTCCCTTTGTGAAAACTCCCCAAATACCTACATGTATGAGTTTGTATGCACTCCACTTACATGATGAAAAATGCAAATCCCAACTGAAAACCAAGGAAAATATTTGTGATATCTTGAAGAGTGTGGTGTAGTGTTGTGAGTGTCTGGACAAGTGCGCGATGCTACATCTTTGCAGGGTGAGGACACTGGTTTTTCAGCACATTTTCCCACATGCACTGTCCCATTGGTGGTCGAGGCCAAGTGTTCCACACTGGCTCTGTTAAAGCATCTTAAAACATTATACAGCTCTGCCCTCACCAACCCGGACTTTGACATAGACACAGTTGCCATGGTGACCAGACAAAACAGTGGCTTAATGAATGTATTAACAAGCTTAATTCTTTCCAGCCGCCCCCTTTAGAAAAGGAAATTTGTGAGTAATCACTACAAGCCAGGTTCTTTTGGGATAAAAGAATGTTTAAATGTGAATTTCAGTGCTGAGTAATGCAGCACCTCCGCCTTTATAACTTAACAAAAGATGGGGAAGGTGAGATGAAATCTTCCAAGGACTGAGCCCATATCATTGCCATACTAGGAACTGTGTTTGACAAATGGCAGAGGTTTGGTTGGCTTGTGGCCAGAAACATTGGTGGCAAATTGGTAGTGGCCTTGTGGTGCTCGCTTCAGGGGATGGGTTAAATGCAGAGATGCAAATTTCCCTCTGGGATAAATAAAGTACAACAAATCTAAAAGCTCCAAGTTTGTGACAAATCAAGTCCTTCTGGGAGCTCCCCAACTATAACACTATAAAAAGCACTTAGCACAAGTGGCTTCACTGAAAACAGTATCGCTGACCACACTGGGCACAGTGTTTAAGTTGGTCCTGGACAAAAGATTTATAAAAGTAGTTATAAGCACAGAATGAATAGGAGGAGCATTGTTTTTACACACAATATTTGTACCATCAACCTTCCAGACTGTGGAGCCCCACAAAACCAAGGCTGAACAGCAGGTCGGATACAAAACGCCTCAGATGCACGAGATTTACACTAATGTGAAAATAAAATTATTATGATGACAATGTTTCACAATGTGTGAGCTCGGCGCGGAGAAAGCGGTGATTCACTGCTGTTACTCTCAGCCCCACTGGACCCTCAATGAGGCAGATCACGGGTGTCGCAGACAATCTATGCGTGTGATGCCACTTACAATGACCGGCCAAATGACAGCGCCCTCTTACTGCTTTGGGTCATCTAGGGCAACCTATGCTGAACTTCATACGCGTTAGCCGTTCCTCTTTTGCCTCACAGACCGTCAAGTGTGAAAAAAGTGTGAAAATTTGCTCAGATGACCTAATGGCTTTTTGCCTATAACATTTGAGTGCATCACCTGCAGAGTGGAATAATCACACTGCTGAAAAAGGTCAAGGAACACAAACAGGCTAAGTGGACTGTGTTGACATGTGTCAGGGCTTCGCCTTTAGGAGAATGTGGCGAGCGTAGGGGGTGATGGATGTCGCTGTATCCACATGGTGCTCTGTTTCAAGGGCACTTAGGGATTTTGATGTATATCAAGCACTCGTGTAGCAGGTTATTGTGCTTTTGGTCTGGCAGAAATAGGACTTGGTGTTCTACGAATGGAGGTACAGGCCCCTTCTGTCTTCTGTTATGGTCTGCAGGAGAGATGGCAACAGATGCGTCATGCAAGAGAGTTCTTTCACATGTTGATGCATGATTGGGAAATGTTTAGTGCAGTGAAGGGGTGCTTCAGTAGGGTGACCAGCGTTGGTGTCTTCATTAAGTCAGTCGAGGTTTAGGGCAAGGCTTTGCTGTTCGTCTGGCCTGTTCTGATGCTGCACATGGTATGATAGTGTTGTGCTGTGTATGCCAAGTCGCTAATCTGGCAGCTGATGGCTTAATGGGTAGAACATCAAGCTGGGACGTCTCCCAGTCCAAATCCCACCCCAGCCACTGGGTATGTCCCTGAGCAAGACACTCAGCTCTAGCTCCCTGGGTGTTGAATAATGGCTGCCCACCGCTCCCCCAGGGGATGGGTTAAATGCAGAGAACCAATTTCATTGTAACATCTATGTGTATTTTCATTTATAAGTTGCTTTGGAGAAAGGTGTCTGCTAAATGTAAATGCAATCTGTGCACCCTTCGCTGCCCACAATGCTCTTTTATGTCGTTGTTTTTGTAACATCAGTGTCATTCTTGAAATGTTCTAGGCTACAGAGATTGTGGAGTGGAAACAGAACGCTGTGCCTTAGAAAGCTAGGAACAGGTGGTTAGGTCTTCTCGTGTCACCTGCAGCGGTAAATGTAATACGCACTCACGTGTAAGAAGAAGCGCGAACAGGAATCCCAAAAGCTACCATATGCCAAGAGTGCTGACAAACTCTTGTCGGGGGGGGGGGGGCGCGGGGCCCGCCCCCCCGCCCACCCCCCCCCCCACCCCCCCACCCCCACCTACCCCCCACCCCACCCCTCCCCCCCCACCCTCCCCCCCCTCCGCCCCACACCCCCCCGCCCCACCCCCCCCCCCCCCCCACCAACCGCCCCCCCACCACCCCCCCCCCCCCCCCCCGCCCGCCCGCCGGGGGCCGGGGGGGGCGGGGCGGCTGATAAAATGACATCTGTCCAGGTCGGTGAATTAGTGGTTTGCCCTCCC
>JABJVR010000031.1:2111932-2130679 GCA_025773905.1 Chitala chitala
AATATAACACCATACAAAATTATCCAGACAATTTCTACTCTTTCTGTGGTAAGAGCAAAATTGTAATGTATGATATAGATATTTGTTACATTCTTTCTAACTGTTATTTTCACTCAAATAATTAAGACAACTAAGTGAAGACATATGCAAATGATCAGGAAGAACACAGAGAAACAAGAATACAATTGACATTTAATTGAAAGAGTTATCAAATTAAAATGAACGAACTGGTTGGAAGAAAACCTGCACCCACTGTGGCCTGCAGGACCGTGATTGGACACCCCTGATCTAGATTGTGGTAGCCATACAGAGGATAATACAATGGGTGCAATATGAAATTGGTTTCAGAAGTATGAGGTAAAATGAAGTAAAAACAAATGGACAAACGTGGGTGACAATCATTTTGAAACTACTGAATTCTTTTTTAAAATCTGGTAATGAATGAAATATTCTCAATAGGGCAAGCAAACAGGTGGTATCACACACTACTGACAAGCAGAGAAAGCATTTTGTTTACGCAGCTGCTGATTTGTCAACATGCAGACACCTGAAATTGGCAGGTGTTATAGCTGATGATAGGGAAATAAGAAATTGCCTTACCTTGCTAATTGGATTTGTCTTTGCCAATCAGCCTGCACAGACAGAGGGGAATAACTGGTCTCATTGTTACCGTTTTTTTGCCTGATTTAGTAGGCTTGCAGTTTACAGCAGTTATGCTAAAGGCAGTATGCTTACGTCAAAGGAAATATAGTAATTTATATCACTTGTGAATTTATGTAAATGACAGACTGCCAAACAAATAATGTAAACAAATAATAGACTTATATTGGTGACCACATTTTACCTGCCCTCCTCGCCTTCCAGAAGCTTCCTGTAGGTGGCAATCTCGATATCTAGGGCCAGCTTAATATTCATGAGTGCCTGGTAGTCTTGGACCTGCCGTGCCATGTCACCCTTGGCCTGGTTCAGTGCCTCTTCCAGCTGCCGAACCTTCTCGCGGGCATCCTCCTGCGCTAGCTGGCCCCGGTCCTCCTCTGCTTGGATGGCAGCCTGCAGGCTCTCTCTCTGTTTGGGGTTGGAAAGGAGAGGAGAGGAGATCAGAGGGCAGGGAGTGGAAGGTATGAAAAGAGGTGGGGGAAAAGGAGTTCAGGAAGCCGTGTGAGGGGGATAAGCAAAGCAGAGGCAATAGATATTAAACGTGGAGTGGGTGGGAAAGAGTGAATGGAGGCAGAGGGGCAGACAGGAAGGAGTGGAAGATGAGAAGAGAAAAGGTACAAAGCCAGGCTGGGACAAAGAGGGGAGAATGAAACTAGGAGGAAAGGAGAGCTGAGGTGAGCTTAGCTGATCATAAAGGGTGAAACACCTTTCATATGACTGACCTCACTTGACCCTTCAGGTAGAGTAACCCTAAACTTTCTGACTCTTGATGTAATGTACCTATTGCAGCTCGCTCACTTTGCTCAACTAGTGTATTCCCTCACCTGTCTCTTCAGAGCGTCCTGATCTATGCTGAGCCTTTGGATATGGCGGAGCAAGTCACCAATCTCCTTCCTCATGTCCTGGACATCCTGTTGATGCTGCTGTACTTTGGTGGTCATGTCATCCATCTGGGGAACAGATATTCAGATGGGTGAAAGTGAAGGGATAGACACCCCTGGGATGGTTACACAAAAACAGTATACAATTAGTGACATAGTTACTGAACTGACCTTCTTCTTGTGCCACAGTTCAGCCTCGTCCCGATTGCGGGCTGCTACTTCCTCATACTGGGATTTCACCTTCTGCACAATGTTGTCCACATCCAGACTTGTCTGACTGTCCTCTACCTGTAAGACCACTTTGGCATTTTGGATCTGGGACTGGAGCTCCTTGATCTCCTGAGCAGGTGAGGCAAATCAGAACAACAGCAGCAGACAAACTGAGTTTGTGGAGAGCACTTAGAGCAGCATAACTTTGTGTTGGATGACTGTGGTTATGGTTCACCTCCATGTAGCCTCTGGTCAAAAAGTCCAACTCTCCGTTCACATTCTCCAGGTCCAGCTCCAAGCCTACCTTATCCAGGTAAGCATTATCCATTTCCTGAAAGGTAGAAATTGTATGATTTCTCTCTTGAGATGCCTTAATCTATCCAAACAAATATTCTTAAAACACTGGACTTTATGAAGATGAACCAAATATGATGCGTTACAACACCAACATTTCGGTGTAAAAATATCTTGCATGTTAACCAATACTTTTAAGTAGTAATTACAATTGCAGTATGGAGAGCTTGCAAAGAGATTTTCACATGAGCTATGAAAATGATTCAGTGTTAGAGGAAATCATACAGAAGGGTCCATCTAACCTTCTTGCGAAGCAGAAATAGATCCTCCAGCTCATTCTTCTTCTGTATCTCATCCTCATACCTGTCAGGTACAGAGTTGGTGCCACTTTAAAGTACAAGCTAAGCTCGTCATTATGAGTAGGACACACACGGTGGGGGGGGGGGGGCTGATTCACTGCTAATAGTCATGCTCTCCATTCTGGAAGAACACTGGCTGCCTCTTCTTGTGTACATTCCAGTCCTGGTCTGCAGAGACATTTTTAGTATCCTCATTATTTATTCAGCTGAAGCGTTCATGGAACACCATTTACTTACAAGTGCAGAGCTTAAACATATAGCAGGAGTACGAATGCTTTGCTTAAGGGCAGTGATTATTAAAGTTATACAGTCAGAGCTCCCTCTGGCACCTCAGGGGAAGCATTTTGGTTGTATGAAATTATACAGGTCAAGACTTAGCAAAAAACCATGTATCCTAAATGAGGAAAAAAATCACCATGGGACATTCTCTAGCAAAAGACTTTGATCAAAATGGTCTGTTTTTTTTTTTGTTCATGCATACCTAGTTATTTTGCTACACATTTTACATTTATTCATTTGGCAGACGCTTTTATCCAAAGCGACTTACATATTCCATATGTGTTACAATGAGCTAGCGCTGGGTGTCTTGCTCAAGGACACACCTCATGGCTGGGCTGGGGTTCGAACCGGGAACCTTCTGCATCCCAGCCACACACAAACATACACACTGAATATGACACTGAAATATCCTTTTGCTGTTTTGAGTGGTCTGCTGGCAACAGAAGTTAGAAAGTGACAAGACAGTAATTCATTGACAACATCCAGACAAGAGTGCACAATATTGCCAGCCAGACCACACACATTAATTCGGCCTTTTCAAGGCAACTTCTGGAAGGTGTCTAAATATTTGGGCTAATGGGTTCCCTAGCAAGGAGCATCCTTAAACATGCAGTTGAAAGACTGTGACATACTGATGCTGATCAGAGCTTAGAGAACTTGGTGATGTTGGCCCATGTGTTGGCCAAAGCAGTTACTTTGTCTGTACATTATTACTCCAAACTCTGACCCAGCAGGGGGCCAGACACTCAGTTAACAATTGACACAGACAGTTTGGGTGTACTCACTTCTTCTTAGTCTGGTCGACCTGCTCCTGGCTCCAAGTCAGATCGACCTTCAACTTCTGCCGGTCTTGAGCCAATGCATCTACCTGACCACGCAGCAAATGCTTTATCTCAGCCGCAATGTCCTCGATGTTGCCTTCATAGGTCTCTTGCTCCAGTAGCAGCTTAAGTCGGGTCTCCAGAATCTTGTTCTGCTGCTGCAGATGGCGCACCTAAAACACATGTGCAGTTACCTTTCGTGTGAGATTCACCTCAAACTGCTCAGAAATGTTTGTGTTCCAGTCAACTGCCAAACCAGGAACCAAAAAAATTAAAAATGTATCACAAGAGCAATGCTATACAGTGTCTGGTGTTAATTATTGATCAAACAGTGTTTAAAAAGTTGGAGAATATTTCCTAGTTCACTATCTACAGATGACTCCATCTTTGAATCTCCTACTTGATATAGTATTCCAGTGGAATAACGTGAAAGCTGACATAGTATATAAAGATTCATTAATATATCATATTTAAAATGACATAGTAGTGCTATACAATAAAATTTACCCTGGACTGTATAAAAAAACTGTTTAGAGTGATTTTCACAAACATACATTAGGAGCTTCACAAATTTTTTTCACATGTGAAGCAACGCTGACCTAAGGTGTTATAATAAAAGCCACCAGAAGAGGGAGGCTTCGCTCCAGAGAATAACATCAGAGAAGCACATTTTAGCCCGAAAGGTTTCTCAGGACATTTAATTTTCGTGTGTACTCTTTTGGCAGCTGTCATAGCTAGTCATTTCCTTAGATATTGTTTAACTCAATGAACATAATAGTATAGTAAAATGTAGGTACTCTGTAGTTTAACAACAAAATTTGTGATTTACGTCCTGAAAACATATTTAACGCTCTATTAGTGTTAATTATCCGTTTCCTTTAATGTAATTGCTCGAAGGTTCAAAGGCATGTGAAAACGTTGTCATCTGAGTCAACGCCAGAGTACGTAACCCACCATTTGCTTTAAATTGTAGTAAAAAACTGGATTTTAGTTGACCAGAGATCAGTGTAATTTCTCGATCTTCTGGCGCCTGGCCGTGGAGATGATCTGCCCTACGATTCAAAACTGACAATATGATATAAGGTGTCACATTCTTATTGTGTTATATTCATTTGTGACCTTCATATACAAATTTAAGTACATTTGCAACTATACTAGTCGTCTATTTTAGCTTGCTGACACAATATAACCAGCTCAAAGAATTCATGTGTCCGTTAGTACTTTGTATAAACATTTTTTTTATTCCTTGCCACATCCTGTATTTCACAGTACGTCAGAACAATATTGTTCTGACGAGTAAGTGCAAACGTGTACTGCTATATATTTTCTCCAGAGCACATTAATACTTTCACAAAATACATTTAAAGTATTTAAAGAGAATTAAAATCTTTTTCTATAAATATTTTTAGACTACTAATTAAACTAAAGTATACTGCAAATGCAAAGTATCCCATTGAAAATAACAGGTTAAATATATAGTTTATTTCAAATTAACACGTTATACAGAATTGACCGAAACAGATAAGAAATATTTAAAATATGATATAGAAAAACATGGATAAACTTGCGTATCAGTAATTTGATAGTCTTAAGGTAAGCCTGGAACCTTCAAAAATATTATTAGAACCCCTTACTGGACTTTGTGACATTGTATAATCATTGTATTATGTCAGTGTGCACTGTATAGCACATATATAAAGAACAATTGATTCGGAACGATATTTAACATCCAAAAAGCGAATATTGCACTCGGAATTTAATTTAATTTAAATGTAATATTACCAAACATGTAAACCAGTCATAATATATACAACATATTAAATACAGGGGTAGGGTTAATTAAGTCCATCCTTAAACGTGCTTAACATTTCTGTTTTGCATGTTCTACGGTACTTTAAAATAATTTGGACATAGCTCTACGTATTTAATTTCAGTGGCAGTGTAAAACTCCATCGACACTTAAGTCGAAAATTTATGAAGCGCATTGGTGGAAGCATTTACTTATTAATTAAATGAACACACGAATATACTGACCTTATCAATGAAAGAGACGAACTTGTTGTTCAATGCTGCAATATGCTGTCTCTCTTTGGATTTTTGCGCGTGGTCCTTGGGGTCAATGGATACGTCTGGAAGGTGGCGCACTGAAAACGGGGTTGTACTGAGGATGGAGGGATACACCACACGGCCCCTGTTCGGTCTAAAGGATGGTGTGTAAGAATGGCTGCTGAACGATTTCTGTGCGTTATAGGCCATCGCGGCACGTGAAGGGAGATGTCAGTGTTGGAAATGTGAGGGATGTGGGCATCTACGTGGCTTAACCTGCAACGATCTGTCACCTGATAACTAAACAATCGTGGGAACCTCCTCTCATGAATTATTCCACGTCTTAAAAAAATCACTCTAATCCAACGATGGCACGTGACAGCAAAGTGACGCGCAATGCACAAGTAATTTAATGAAATAGCATGCATGCCCTGTATTAACAAGTTCAGTCTGCTGTGATGCATATTAACGATCATTTACAAAATGGTGAATAAAATACATTTATTTAGCTCTAGGTATACACGTAATCAGAATATGCGCTTCTGTCAATATTCGTTGGAAATGAAGATTTTAAATACTGTAAACAAAACTTGTTAAAACATTTCGTTTACGAATAGTTAATCATTTATCACTGTATAAATGAACAGAAATTGACTACTGTAAAAACAGAATGATACGTAAGCCCCAAACCACCAAAAACCGCTTGGCAGGTGTGTCTTCAGGTTTACCCAATCGGGGCGGTATGTTGGTAAATATGCATCAAGATGAGTCAAACTGTCGTATAAATACTGCCCCGCATGTTTGTCCACTCGTACAGGTGCGTTCATTCTCATTTAACGAGGTGTGCAAGCGGCGCGTTAAACATCACCACTACCATCATGGCCTATTTTGCAGGATACAACTGCGCGCCACGACATTTCTCCAGCTGGAGCGCATCGGCTACCCCTCTGCAACTAGGGGGGCTGTCCGGCTCTCGGATTTCTGTGTCCACTCTACCCGGCCTGTCAAGCATGAGGCGCCCTGACTATCAGCAGAATAGCGCGGCCCCAAGACCGGACGACAAGGAGACCATGAAAGGTCTAAATGATCGCTTGGCTGATTACCTGAACCGGGTGCGAGACCTTGAACAGTCTAATGGCCATTTGGAAGAGCAAATTAAAGAGCTGTTGAAGAAACGTAGAGCAGGCACCGAACGCGACTGGAGCGTCTACGAGAAACCATTATCTGAACTTAGAAAACAGGTACAGTAGCTACTTACTACACTTTAAACATCAGGGTTAATTATATTAATTTAAATGCATGGTACCGTTATTTAACATTAAGTTTGTGGGAACTATAAATATTTGTTCATGTAAATTGCTGCTTCTTTACCAACTGCAGTTCTTGGTAAAAAAAAAAAATCTTAAAATATGTTCTTTTTACAAATGATAATAATATACCGATAAAAATGAAATGTAACAAATAACCCACTATTTTTAATGGTTAATTTAAAATTGACAGTGCTTAATGTTAATGCTTGCAAATGACTGATATATCTTAACATATTTCAATTTTAAGTAAGTTACTTTTAAATTTGACACTTTGTCCGCAGGTCCGTGATATGACCATGGACAACGCCCGACTGGTGCTGCAGATTGACAATGCTAGACTTGCCTCTGAAGACTTCAAAGTCAAGTGAGACTCCGTTCGGCACTTTCTCACATTCTCTAACGCTCTTCTGTCGGTTGTTATGTGACTGATGAATTTTTAATACTACAGCTTTAATACTTAGAATAAACTGAACCGGGTTGAAGAACGGGACTTTCTGATGGCTCCCTTTAAGGGACAACCGAAAATAATATTATTTCTACAATAAAAATGTTTAAACGTGAACTAACGGTACACATTTATAACCTATTAACCTAAAACCAAGAATAGTTGATATTGCGTTTTGTGGTATATATTTGTCGTTACAGATTCAGGTGCCATGCTGTTTACAGAGAAAAGGGATTTGCAATTTAATATGTGATTTTTCCAATATCAGATTCTATCAAATACATCCTGTTAAATAAGTTACATGTAGAGGGTCAGCGAGTCCTTCCGTAAATTTCTTTTATACGAATTTGATCAATTACTGAGCCCATAATTTTGTAACCTAAATAGCAAAAGTGCATTGTAATTTAATACAATGACATGGCTTCACTGTGCAACTCGTTTGCATCCCCTGCAGGTATGAATCGGAACTGGCCCTGCGACAGAGCGTCGAGCACGATCTCATGGGTCTGCGTAAAATAATCGATGACACCAACGTGGCACGTATGCAACTGGAAGGCCAGATAGAGTCTCTGACAGAGGAGCTGGCTTTCCTCAAGAAAAACCATCAGGAGGTGATAGGCCGTTCTACCCTTTAAACACATTACATCGCCAAGTAATCAGCACTTGTTACTTCTCACACTCATCCATTCACTTTCAGGAAGTGGCACAGTTGCGCAGCCAGATCGCTGACTCCAGTGTCACTGTGGAAATGGACACTCCCAAGGCCCCTGACCTCAATGAGACCATTGCCAGTATCCGTACTCAGTACGAGAAGGCTGTGCAGAAGAATCTAGAGGATACCGAAGCCTGGTACAAGAACAAGGCAAGTTCCAGTCCAACACATTATACAATAAAGCTGCTAGCATTGACCTTAACTGACACTTATCTAACAATGCATATGGACATAGCAAGAATATTCATTCAATTATACTGTGACACTTTAGTATAAAGTGTGTGGTTATTTAAGGTCATTTTTCTCAGTGGTACTGCAAAGGCTATGACTAGGACTTCTCCTGGGACTTCTCGTTATCAACACCTTAATCGTTTTGCAACCAAGCATCAGTGATATCAGGCCTTCCCTTTCTGGTACCTTCTAGTTTGATGACTGGACAACAGAGATGACCCACAACACGGAGGCTTTGCAGGCTGGTAAAAGTGAAATCAATGACCTGCGCAGACAGAAGCAGACCCTGGAGATTGAACTGCAGACGATGCACAACATGGTACAGTCAGACTTGCGCTCCCAGAACGTGCAAGTTCTAAACAGCTAATGCTCACACACGTTCACTCGCCTTACTACGCTGCTCACTGCACACTGTCTTGTTGTAGAATCGCTCTCTGGAAGACACACTGAACGAGGTGGAAGCACGCAACGCCAAGGAGATGGCTGCACTAAACCAGCGCTTACTGCAGCTGGAGGCGGAACTGACCAGGGTCCGTGAACAGATTGAGCGCCAGGCTGCCGAATACCAGGCCCTGCTCAACACCAAGACCAAGCTGGAGGCCGAGATCCACCAGTACCACAGCCTACTGGAGGGTGGCACTGGCGATAGCGAAAAGTAAGAGGGATGGCTAGGGTGGGACAGTGGCAACCAAAATGGTGAGAAGCAGACCCAGTTTTTACAGTACAGTTTAGCCTACGAGAAGCTTAAAGATAACCTTAAGTGCTGATTGACATTCAAAGGTGGTTGTTTATTTTCCCCACACCATTCCCATAACAAACACACACACACACCTTGTAGCTCTGGTTTTCATCTTGACTTTGATGTGCAGTTTATTCCAGCCTTCAGTCAAGATGATTAAATTCCTAAT
Source organism: Chitala chitala (assembly GCA_025773905.1). Lineage (NCBI taxonomy): Eukaryota > Metazoa > Chordata > Actinopteri > Osteoglossiformes > Notopteridae > Chitala > Chitala chitala. The sequence goes on from JABJVR010000031.1 coordinate 2,121,086, forward strand.
AAAGAGGGGGAGTTATAATAATAGTAATTCCTAATAAAGAAAATGATTAAATTCCTTTGTGACTGGCACAAAGGTGTCTTTGGAAGTGGGTTACGTGCACCACGCTTTCCTCTTTTGCTTATACCGCTTTGCATTGCAAATGCTGGGCCAATCAGGGACTAGAGTTCTTATCCCAACTCATTTGCAAACTTGTCAAAACACCATTGTAAAAAAACTAAAACAATGGTCACCGAGAAGTGGAAATGTGGTAAAACTGATAAAAGGTATACTGGCTGAACTGGTTTGTTTTGAGCCCTCCCTGTCTGTGGAAGGCTGAGGCAGGTGCTGGCCACCTGTTGCTGCTGAGCATCAATGGTACAAAGCAATCCCAGAGGCGCTTTTGTGCTCAACACTGAACCGGAACTTGTGATCCTCGCTGACAATGTTTCGTGTTTCTTCGTTCTCTCTGACAGGGTGGAATTACACTTAGAGGATGCACTGCAGTTTGGTAAGAAACACTGCTCTATCATACCCCCACCCATACTTCCATGTTTTGTATGTGGACATTAGAAGTGTGTTGGTAAAATTTAAACCTCAACTACCTGCAACTTGATCCAGTCACCCTGAGCAACCAAATTTGGAAATGCTCAGCCTTCAGAAACAAAATGTGTGCGCATTATGAAAATGCGCACACGCACACAGAAAGGAGGGTTAAATCTGATACTACTACAGATTTGAACAATATGAGATGATATACATGCATGCATATATACTGTATATAAATAGACACACACTGTTAGTACATGCTGCCCGTGAGCCCAGTGTGGCAGATGTGTGAACTCCATCTCACTGTTTACCTCAGCACCGCAGTGCGTGGAGGACAAATAAGAGGCTGCCAAGTGAAACCAACCCGAGCACCGCCAACAACAATCGAATACCTGCTGTCTCTCACATGTTGCCGCTCTGCATTTTACACCTCTCAATAAACTTGGTGTGACCTGATAACCCTCATTGTCTGGTTCTTGCTCCAGAGCGTGATCTGGTCATAATGTTCGTGGAAAAGTGTGCCTAGTCAGTGTGTGTCGATCAACACGTATCAGTTATACAGTCCCTGCACAAAATGAAAGGCATCAAACGTGAAGAATTCGTACATGAGACTTAGAGACAGCTCAGCGTTCTGTTCCATCTTTACCTTGAACTATGACGACACCTCTACCATTTTATATATACACGTGCGCACAAATTTTAGTCCAGATATCCCCCCCTTTTCTGTCACGTTTTGCCAGTAGCATCAGACAAGTGCCAGACGACTGTGGACTTGGAATAACCTGTAATCTATACCCATGCTCACAAGGAACATCTTTGCACCGTTCTTTTAAAAACAGATTTTTTTGACAATTTCGTTTTTTATTTTTTTTAATAATCAATGGTTTTTGTATGAAAATTGTACAGAACTTGAAAGATTTAAACAAAATATAGTTTCTTGATTCTAGCAAACACTAGTAATTAGCAGACCCTGAAAGGGAATAGTACCCATGTAAAACATCAAATTATAGAGGGAGGGGTCTTCCAATTATAAAACAGCAAGCAATGCAACCATCCCAAAATCAGTTGTGGAGGACAGTGTTTCAGTCCTGTGAACTGTGTGTGTGTGTGTGGTGTGTGTGTTGGGGAGTTTTGCTCTGCCTCAGCTCGCTTTTCCCAGATTTAACATCCATTCTTGTTTAACGAGTGAAGGTCTTGCCCCTGGAAAAAGAAAACAAAAAAAAAAACCCAGTCATATTAATCTTGTCTGCTGGCATGTTTTCATACATAAGAATACATCAACATGGCTGAACAGTAGCACCACAACACATAGCACACATCCACAGGACACATGCACAATGCTAAAGTGATCAGGTTATAGAGCTCTGAACCCTGAAGCAACAACAGTCTCCAGGCCAGATGAGATGAGCAAACAGATGAGCACAACACAAAGCTCTTTCTGTTGGAGACAAAGTGATCCCTAGTTCTACACATAAAGCATCCAACAGCATGAAAAACAGGATGCAAAACAGGGGAACTTCTCAGCTACCCAAGTCAAACTGGTTGTGTCAACAACCAGGGATAGAGCTGACTTTGAGGTAGGTAATCTTTGCTGACAAGGAGGTAGTGCACTCCTCTCTGTAAATACGGGCAGTCTGAGAAGAAGCAAGTCTGTTTGCACAAGGCAACTCCCTAATATCTGGTACTTGAGATGAGGTACCCATGCAACAGAACCACATGTAAAAATATAATATAAATATCCCTGTGTGGCTACATAATAGAACCATTCCATAAGCATGGATAAACTATAAAGCCATTTTCACAACACTTTTCTGTTTAAATGCTTGTTTGCAGTTTATGGTGCAGAAGCGGAACAGACTTCTACGGAAAACTTTACACCCTTCAGTGGAATAAGCAGACAGACACGTAAAGCCTACAAAGATCCTGCCAATTACAACGTCAAATCTTGAGCAACTCCAGGTTTTGGGACTACAGTGTAAAATTAAACAGGACAGCTGATGTTTACTGAAAAAGAAAAAAAAGGGATTTAAAAAGTCTGGTTTAAATCTGAAACACAAAAGCAGCATTTGCTCAGCCTGAAATTAATCAGGTAATTGGGATTATATCCCACAAGGTGAACTACATGTCTGGGAGATATGTAGAAACAGCATCCACACAGCCGTTTCACTCATCATATAAGGAGAAAACACGACTTACACCTAAGCAGTAGCAAAAGTAATAACCGATAGGCCTATATAATAACCTGGATTTTAAAAAACAGACAACGGTCTGGTTCTCATGGTTACACAATAGGCCCTGGTGTTAAAATGTCTGCGTGTGAGGCAACAAGACCAGGCAGAGTAGGCAGACCTAGGCCTCCAAACCTGGTCTACCACATGGAGCTTTAGGTAGATGCTCCACCCTTTAAGTGCTGGCCTCGGGTTGAAATTAACATTACACCCTGCTCCTGCAGCACTTACGACATTGTCTTCATCTCCTTCTTCTCAGAGTCAGGCCGGGCTCGGTTCAGGACCTTCAGAAAGTCAGACGTCTTGGACCTCATGCGCGTGTGGATGTAGGCCTTTAAGGAGAAGAATGTGAACACAGTATGTAATGGGGGCAAATTCAGAAAAGTCTCCAAATTAAAATCGGCAATGTCTGACAAAATACTGGACAAAAAGGCAAAGAATTTAAATGAATTTTACACAGTTACGAGATATAAGGTTCAAAGTTCCAGCATGGAAATTAAGACCCAAGTTTGAAATGGCTGACTTCACGGTGGCTATGAGAAAACACCATACAAGATGACAAAAAAATATCCACAGAAAGTCTGTTAAAAGCAGACTGACCTTAGAGCACTTTATATGGTAGTGCAGATAGTCGCGGAAAGTATGGATGAGGTTGATGGTGTTGTCCTTGGTGTTGGCATTGGTGTGACGGGGGAACAGCACTGCGGGGCAAGGGAAGACGAGTTCACCATTAGGAAAAACACCTGTTACTCCCCCTTAAAGGCGTACCAGAAAGGATGAGGAACAGGGTCAACAGAGTCAGTCATCCTAAGAAGAGGTTGATGTAGTACTGGCACTTTTGTGAACATATGGGCAGCAGCAAGATGGGTACAAATTTCACCCAAAAGCAGGATGCTGCTACAGCACGATAAAATGCCTTTGACACGCTCTGACGTGCCCGTGCTGCCTGAAACGTGACACAGAGCATGCTTTTTCGCCAGCGATGAAAGGCAGCTGGTTTTCTTGGGCCAACAGCACCGTTACAAAGGCAAAAAACAAAAACTAAATCTTACACATGCAGCCCACACAAAAAAGTGGCACATCAAGTCTGCTTCAGCTCCACCATGCCCAGTGGTTAGACAGCAAGGGCAGAACTGCTTCAGTTCTAGTTACAAAGTTGTGAATAGCCAATAGGTAGGAGGAGGTACTGACCAAAGGTGATGTAGCCAATGTTGTCTCCCACTTTAGCGTCTGTATCTTTCAGCTCCAGCGGGGGCTCCCTGTGACTGAACAGCACCTGGGGGGCCGTGTGGCTGGCCCGTCGACCCTCCTTAAACTCCTATACACAGAACAAGGGGTGCGTGTTGCAATATGAAAGTCAGCATAAACAGCACAAAGCCAACTGGTGGCCAAGGAGCAAATCAAAGGCGGTGTGGGGAAGAACACAACCCAAATGGAAAACTGCCATGATCGAACACTGCACAACTAAATAAAACCTGGGGTAATACATCGGCACTGGGTTCACACAACTGAGGCAGCAAAAGGTATAAAGGTCAGCCAGGTGCTCAGGTAACTCCTATGTACTGTACATATGCTGCCATAAAGCTAAAAAAAAAATTAGCACATGTAAAACACTCCACATTGGACATCACCCCCCAGGTGGAGTTACACACGACCGGATGAGGTCAACCGAGTGCAGCAGATAAATAAAACCAGCCGAGTGCAGGTGACAGTAATGTGCCCACCTGCATGAACACCTTCCCGATGATGACATCGTCATCGTCCTTGAACACGGTGCTGAAAACTACAGTCACCCTGTCCTTTTTCGCCTCGATATACCTGTGGAAGACAGCAGGTGATCTGAGCATTTGCAAAGGTAATGTGAAACGCATGCAAAACTCCGATCGAGTGGATAATTTGCACCGTGCTGGTGTTACCTGAGGAGACGGAAATAAAACGACACTGCATATTTACACTTTGTTTCCATGGTAACCTACATGGACTCATCATCCCGGTAATGCACAACGGCCCTCTTCTCGCCCTCGCGGCCCTCTTCCTGGAACTTGAAGTACTTCTCAAAGACGGAGGCAAAGCAGTTCCTCTTCAGCATGCCTGCCTGGTGGATTATGTCATCTTTTTTGTCCGGAAGAGAGTCCAGATCATAGAGCAAGGACACATTGTAGCCTAATGGTAAAGGAGGAGATGGTGGTCAGAGGCACATATGCAAATAGTCTGCAAGTCACCCTATATGCCAGATACACCAGATGCTCTTACCTGACTCTGGTGACACCAGGAAATTGCCGTACACCCTCTTCAACAGCTGTAAGAGAAGTAGGAACTCATCAAGAGAATGCAAGAACTTTTTAAACATGTGTCATTGACCGCAGACACCAACAATATACTTTACCAGGGAGACTTGCACAGTCTATAATTCTAAACATGATAACTACCTGACTACTAAGAGAGTGATTTTCAAGAGAATAGCTTTCATTACCTTGTTTAACCAGATAAAGAGACATCATTTTCACATCATAATAGGTATGTTTAACAACAGATTTTAAATATAAGCTTGCATAAATTGCATGCTAGGAATCCTACACAGTTATCTAACGGTTGGCAAAGTTAATCAGCAAGAAGCAGGAGAGCAGCAGAAAATGTCCTGGACAAGAGATATGCAACTACCAGACAAATAGGAGCCTTAGTCACTAGATCCATGATAATACTCTCACCCATCATGGTGACTGCAACAAGGCAGCTTCTGAAAGCTCAACTTCCTATGACACGCACTGACTCAGATTAGCCCTACAGCACTTCCTGTTTCATTTAAACCACAATGGCTTCTATACTGTGCACGAAGTTAGTTAACACAACACTGCACAATGCTCTTCTGCAAAAGGTGTCTTTTATATGTAATGCTTTTGTTTCTTTGTTGTTCAAATGGTCTTTTGTTTTAGAGTAGAGTAAATCAGACCTACTGGAATCTCCACTGTACTACAAGAGCCTTGAGCGATCAATGTGATTAGCCAGGTCTCCTACCTCATCTGCCCCGTGGTCTTGCAGCTCCTTGTAAAACTTGAGAGAGATGCTGACCATCACTTTGGTCTTGTCACCATTGGGGTTGGAAATGTGGTAGAGGACGCCATCAAAATCTACGCCACAGCAAAAATGGCTAGGTTATGCTCACTGACTTGTGAAATGTTTCGTAGATTACAAGAAGCATTTACTGGGATAAAATGCATCATACAGAAACATTTAATTATTGTGTAATTAAGTGATAGATCAGAGAAGAATTTCTTTTACTGTTGAACTATATCTAAAAAAAACACTTCAGTCAACTTTGCAAACTTCTGAAGGCTCATTTTAATTAAATAACTAAAATTTTGCTGACCAAATTTTAATTCATGTGTGCGCATTATCAGTATGATCAAATTAGCAGTAAAATTACACTCATCATAATACAGGTGCTTTTTGTTTTCAAACGAGACAGCGTTTTAAAACAAAAGCACTAATATTGAAAATCACTACACCCCAGCCTGTATGCAGCTGTATAAATACAGATAATTCTACAATTAATTGGTTTGTCTGGTTCTCAAGTACAAATATTTTCATCATTTGACACTGATTATTCTGGCATCTTTCTCATTGGACCTGAATGTACAGTATTGCTCTATCCCTACCAATATTACCAATTAGCCAAGCATGCCAATTTTCTGTGCCATTGGTATTAATAGCAGAAGAGCCAACCCTGGGAGAGAGACTGATAAGGTACAAAACAGCAGGAGATTCCATGCCAATTTCTACATACCTGCAAATGTAACTTCCACTGCCTCGGGCTTGTTCCTGAAAACAGGAGAAGTAGTAATCACTTATTCAGTAATGAACACTTGCTGGTTTGACACACAGGGAACATGCTTTAATGTTGGTGCCGTGCTCTTACAAACAACACTTACAACAGATGGTTTGGAAACAGACCCTTTTCACACCACTAAAGACACTGAGTGCCATCACAAATGCATTAAGGTTAGCATAACCTTAGAGATAGAGACACATACAGTGAGCAAATTCACAAGGCTCATTGTTGACCATAAGCATTAAATTTTATGTACTGTATTGAAAGAATGGAACAGCAGCATCTAAATTTTTTTTTTTTTAAATAATACTTTTGTTAGACTATTTACGGAGGAAACAATTCAAGTTCCTGCTCAATGGTATAACTGCAGGATTTTTTCCTGAAACATTAACCAGCAGCACTTGGATTATGGCTCTGTGTTCTTGCACTAACAAAAATAAATAAATAAATAAATAAAACACAGATTTAAACTTTAATGTACATCTCTTTGTCATTATTCCTGCAAGAAAACTAAATAAAGATTTCCTAAGGGGCAAAAAAAAAAAAAAAAAAAAAAAAAAGGTGGTTAAAGTAGCAGCACAGGACCCATGGCAACAAGTGAGTGACGGGACGGAACAGAGCAGCGGAATGCGGCCGTGAAGTCGTGGAAAGAGCCGACACGCTGAGGCCATCCAAGGGAATTAATGGAAAACCACTAAAAGATCCGGAAACAAAATGAGGGAAAAAAAGATGTCCTCCTCACTGCTAGACAATTTTCAATGCGAGAAATAAACGCCATCTCAGCAGCCCAATTTGGAGAATAAAAACCACATGCACTGTTGACATTACCTAATTAGGTATGCGTCTACCTCAGCTGGACTCTGCAAATGCGGAAGTCGACAAGCACACTCTCCTCCCAATCTGGCATTTTCCATTCACGCTTATCTACGCAAAAATCGCGTCAAAAAAGATGTTTTCACTTCTATACTTTCAGACTACGCTCGAAAGAAACTATTAAGCAGTAAACCTGTGCAACACAAGAAAAATCCAGTTCTCTTTCGTGCAACAAAACACGGACCGGATGTCAAAATACAGCATTGTGTCTGTTTGTACTACGTCCGCTTTTTTGTTCTGCCAGTCACTAAAATAAATGTAAGGGTGTGCATGCAAAGTAAACGGGCTACAACACCTAAACAGATCGCACCTTTGCTGAAGGAGAGCACAGGGCAAACCAGCTCCATCCCTGCACACATCAGGACACACCCCATGCTCAGCTAATACTCCTTACAGACTAAACCACGTACAAGAAGCCACTGCATAATGACAAGTGCTAAACATACACACAACACCCCAGCAATAACACCCCGCAATTCACTTTGAAATCCACATCTGAAAATATTCTCTCACCCGTTTGATGCACTTTCAAATTTCAGTGTCAAAGTGTCCTCTACAATCCGGTTGTTAATTTCTAAGAGAATCATGTTGATGTTCTAAAAGTTTGCTACACTGCACTACTGTTTGTTTGGTTGCCCAAACGAAGACACTGTTTGCCTATTTAAAGTAATTGTATGTTACCACCGGCGAGTCGCCGCCGTCCGTAAGCCTTCCGCTTTTCACGCCGAGGACCCCGCTATGGCGGCCTCAGTGTTCGCCTGAGATTAAAAAAAAAAGTGGAGACAAGCATGCGTACACGTTGCGGTGGAGTCTTAAAAATGTTACTTGGGAGAATCAAGCAAACTAGAACATTAAACAATGTTTTACACAAACCAAACGTCTTGCATAATATTAGTTGTTTAGGCAGGCGTTTATATTTTTCAGATGTGCTCTGTGAGTCATTATTTTTGGCATATTTAGTTTAGTTTTATAACAGGTTTAGTAGAAATATGCTTACATATATTACTTGCATTTAGTAAATTTAATTATATTTGTTGTGTTTGACATATAATATTTAGATTTCAGCATATAATTTTAATTATTTTTTTAATATATACCCCTGCACTAACCTATGAGTCTGAGGATGATAGTGATGAAGAATACAGAATTGCACAAGATAATTTGCCAAAACTCTTCTCACAAACTGACCTTGATGATTTACTGAGAGACCTGGACTTCCCTAATGAATCTGCTGAGTTGCTAGGTTGTAGACCACAGGAGAGAAATTTATTAGCTCCAGGTAATACTTTTGCATTGTATGGACAAAAACGATGAAGCTGTCAAACATCTTGCAGAGATGTTTCCGCAAATCATTTACCCCAAATGAGAAGCAGGCGTTTTTGCTGGACCTTGGATTAAACAGTTACCAAGGGATCCTCAGTTTCCAACCAAAACGGTTTCTTATGAAAGAAGAGCCTGATTGCATTTAGCTCTGTTGTGTGTAATTGGTAACCACATGCCTAATGACTACGTTCACCTGGCTCAGACTATAGTCAACAGTACCCAGGAATTAGGCTGCAGAATGAGTGTCAAGTTACATTTTCTGGATTCACATTTTCAGTATTTTGCAGATAATTTACATAAATACAGTGAAGAACAGGGTGAAAATTGAACTATTTTATGCTGGTAGATTATTTTTGGAGTTTTAAGACTCACAACCCAACAGCTCAACACAAAAGGAAGTCTAAGAGAGTTTCACAGCATTTCTTCACTAATGAACAGTATAACTAAATGATATGTTAAGAGTGTCCATACTATACATAAATCAGATTTATTGTATCAGGCCTAATGTGCTGTGCCAAGTTGTTTAAGAATGTGACACGTGGGAAAAAACCAGTTAATATTCTCTGAAAAAGCACAAAAAAATCTATTAGAATCACATAAGATGAAAACAACTCACAAAAAGTTTTTATTTGCAGGATGGCGATATTTTAATGCCTTATTGTAATTTTAAAATATATTGTCCTATGTAAAAAAAAAAAAAAAAAAAAAACCCCTAACTGATTTTTATTGCTTTTTTTGTTTATATACACTCACTGGCCACTTTATTAGGTACACCTGTTCAATTGCTTGGTAACACAAATTGCTAATCAGCCAATC
>JABJVR010000031.1:2143042-2155642 GCA_025773905.1 Chitala chitala
ATATAAAATTTTTTTTTCATAAAAATCATTGTGACATGAGGAAACTGGCACACTACAATAATAAAGTTTTGGCTGTACAATCACAAATAGCTATAAAAATAATGATTACCTAATGAGGCTTTTCCCTTCGTCCTATACAGTGCATCCACTCTGCTCTTTCCCACACTAACTGTTCTCACTCTACACAGTATGCCTTTCTTTCAGCCTCTTTTGCCAGTACCTCATTTTCTCCCGTATTGCTCCATGCTGCCTTTGTGTCAGTGCTATTCAGCATCGGAGCTCCCTGCTCCCCTCCTGTGTTGTGTCTACACCCAGATGAATGGAGGGTGTGGGTCTCCCACCCAAGGAACAGCTCGTCACCATTTTTCAACAGTTGGAGGCGTGTTAGCCCTCGGATCGGGAGTTTATTTCCAGTCCGTGTATCCAACCAGAGCTTGAACCCAACCCCTCCCCCATCCACCTATTCCCAATGAAGCCATCCTCTGTGTATGTCTGAGGGTGTGTGTGTCAGGGCTGGGTGGGTAGGGTAGGGTCTCACACACACAAATGGAGAATGAGCAAAGCGGGGGGGGGGGAGAGAGACAGTCAGAAGGATGCCCTTCAGACTCAGTGATGTCAGTCCTCCTGTTGGACACAAGCTGCTGGGCGGGGATACAGAGGGAAGGGGAGTCCCACTAAAGAGAGAGCTGGTCAGACCTTACTGGGCTGAACACATGCTGCCAGCTAAACACGCCGGCTTTTGCATCGTCCAGCTGACCATCTGTACTACCCTCCACGACTGCACCTGCTGACAGCATCAGGAAAATTTTCTTTTAAATGCACTTTTCCCCAATCAGTCACCGGGGTGTTTTGAATGTTTCCGAAACCGGCCGGAACGCAGGTAGGGTTTGCCTATGACACTATGTCCCTGCCTCGTTTTTAAGGAAAGTGCGTGAAGCTAAAACGGAGCTCTCGAAAGCAATTCACCATGTGTTGCTGTGGCCTGTATTTATTCTGGTGCGCATGATGTGCTGGCACTCTGATTTATAGTCTGTTGCTGACCATATATCTTGAGTGCCTGTAAGCAGGTGATAAAAAAGGTGCTGAAATAGAAGGAGGTTTGGCTTTGAAGGCGGAGGTGTGCACATGTCTGTCCCCGGAGAGGCCATGGACTGGTGCTGGGAGCAAACAGCAGCAGAGTTAGCAGGAAGGGCACCTCACCAGAACGCGTTTCCCAGCACCTCTGGGAAAGGTGCTGTGGAGCCTGTCCTGTCTTTTTGAGCCAGTTCTGTGGTGGGCCTTAGAAAGTCAAGAGAGGAAAGCTGCTAGGAGCAACTACGGCCAGTGTTGGTGGTGGGGCAGTTGAGGAGGGGGGGTGGTGAGAGATGCATTTTTTCCGAGAGATGGTGTCAAAAAAGGGGCCCTGGCTGCATGCCACAGCAGTTAGAAGGAGCAGTCTTCAGCCTGACATAGTCCGTTGTGCGGTTAGCTTGATTGGATGGGGTGGGCTGAGTTTTTGGACTTGCATTCTGTCCTGTGTTTAAACCTGGCACTTGTACACTATGTTTTCTGTGTTTTTCCTCCTGTGCACAGCTTTATATATTTATTTTTTAATTATTAAAGAAAAACGTTAAAAAGAGTTTGAAAAATGAAAACCTCGGTATTCAAAGCGTATTTCATTTGCTGCGTTGCTATAGTGTTTTGGTAAATGACCCGTGTTAGTGACTGCCAAGTGTGGGTGCTGGACTGTGCCTTAGGTTGAGGCAGTTATGTTACTGCCAAGAAACGCATTTGTTTCATAAACCCCGCAGCTGCAGAATAAGCAGATACACAGATCTATGTAAATTAGTGCGATCACGTCTGTTACAAATCAAGCTGATGTAACGTCCCTCATGTAATTCAGAAATGCTCAGAAAGCATGAATATGCAACACGCTGTGGTTTGCGTGCTATTTCCTGTGGCTGGAAACTAATTAGCATGCATTAACTAACATTACTGCGTGCACCATTTGAAAAGTTCAGTTTCTGGGAAACAAGGGAAATTGTAAACTAAAAAATTCTATTCGACTACTGATATTAAGACTGCTACAAATTCATAACAAATTGCAAGGCTGCATTATTCACTGCTCCTAAGCAAGGACTTACAGGAGCAAACAGAAGTGAGCATAGTCTTTCGTCAAAATATAAATGTCCTTTTGGTAATATGACACATTTATTTTGCTGTGAGGTGCAGGGTATGTCTAAGTAATGCTTTATCAAGCTGCGTGCTGGCTGCTGATCTTGGAACAGCACTGCTGGTGCTCTTAGGGCGCCTGACCTCCTGTTGATGTTTACAATCTGCAGTTTTAGCCTGAGAGGCCTTTAGCCTGGCACGCCTTCATTGTGCATGATGACATGAGCACTCCACAGTTCTGGGTTCAGCAGACGTGGACTCATGGCACAGCGATGGGGTTCATTCAGATGGGCACTGAAGGCACAAACTCTTATCTGTCCTGCAGAGTGATGGATCAGGGCTGCTCTATGCAGCGGCCCAGCTGCAGTCTCACCTGCCTCATATGTGGTTTTCCTCCCACACGTGGGTGGCTCTTCAGGAAGCGTGCTGTCAGCTCACACCTGGCTGCACATTCTCTTTAAACAGTCACTGCTCTTACACAGGAGAGGAGTCATGGCACCAGTGGGCACTGACCACTGAAGTGGTTGAAGAGGTGCAGCAAGGTTCCCTAGAAAAGGGGTTCTGTAAAGGCTGCAGCTGCATGGGCTGACCAGTAATGCAGCTTCACTCACTGGACAGAATGTGCGTCTGTGTATATCCGGGTGCTTTGTGTATGTGTGTGTGTGTATGTGTGTGTGTGTGTGTGTGTGTGTGTGTGTACATCTGTGTGCTCCTGTGCATGTGGGTTACCTAGTTCTATTTAAAGTATGCAGGTAATACCACAGACCTTTATTTTGAAAGCTGCTTTTCCACAACCGACTCTCCCCTTTCTGACACTCACTTGCTCACTGCCTTTAATGCGAAGATCCCATTGGTGCCGCAATGACCACAGCCACAGACACACGTTTTACCGACTACACGAGTGAAGGTGGAGGCTGTGGGGGTGTGGAAGGGAGATGGAGTGAAAAGAGAAAGCCAGAGGTACTCTCAGAAATTCTGAACCCATAATGGTTTTGGTGGGAGTGTGTTTCTTAAAGGAATGCAAAGTGTGTGCTGTTTGTGGCTTGTTACACTTCCTTCGTTACCAAGTAATATTTACAATAAAAATTACATCATAAAGGTTGAGATCCAAGAAAGAGGTTCAATAAATTGTTACTGGTCTAAAATTAGCTTTTATATCAATTTAATATAAAATAATGAAAAACGAAGCCATAGCTTTGACAGTTTTATAAAGGATCACCTAACAAACACGCACTTGTGGCCGTAGAAATGATGACAGTTAGTGTAAAGCTCAGTGTGTCTTGCTTCCTCGTGTTTCCAGTACTGCACTGAAAAGCCATGAGAAACTGCAGAGCTGGAATTGGACAAGGAGCACGGTTAGGGCTTTGGTCTGGATGTCTGCCTCCCCCTTCAGCCTGCCCTGGCTCAGGCTGGGAACTTCCACTGGCTTCCAGAAAGCCCCTTGCGGTCACCCTCAGAGTTTCAAAGCTTTCCAGTATCCAGCTATGCTTTGTGTAGGAGGGAACTGGTTCACTCTTTCCCCCAGTCCATTCAGTCTGCTCAGCATCAAAAGCTTGGAACTCAGGTGTACGTAATTAGTACCTTGGGTTCACTAAAGAGACGTCTACGGCTGGGTTAGCATAACAAGGATTTAGTGTACTTTCACTTTCTTTGTTTTACTTTGGTTTTCAGTATAATGGGTACACGTACATGTGAGTTCACACAGATGTGCAACCATGATCTGAAAGAAAAACGTTCTCTTTTCTCATTTTCCCCTAGACGTCATTCACACTCAAGGCCCCCTCGACGGCAGTCTCTACGCCAAGGTCCGCAAGAAGGAGTCTCTGGAGGGAGGTGTTACGGTCAATGGCCTGCCTGCTCCTGAACATACTCTGCCTGCAGTTGACCACACCCTCCCCACTGTAGACCATGCCCTCTCGGTGAGCAGTGACTCTGGTAATTCCACTGCCTCCATCAAGACCGACCGCACGGATGAGCCAGTGCAACAGCCGACGCCTGTGAGTCAATCGTCCACGCAGCCGCTGAGCCCCGAAGAGAAGAAGGGGCTAGAACAGCTTCTGAGTGGCTTGGAGCCCCCCATGCATCGGCAGGCTTATCTGTCTGCCACCGCTTCCACTGGGGGAGGAGTCGGGGGAGGAGTTCGCCACCTGGTGCCCGCTCAGGTCCATGTGAATGGGCAGAACAGTGCAGAGAGGGAGACAGATATCCTAGACGACGAACTGCCTAACAGTCAGGAAGCTAACAGTGTGGACAGTTTGGGCACCCTCTCCTCGTTTGAGGGTAGGGCTACGCCTGCAGATCTTTACTACCAGCCTGATATGGTGGTTAACGGGCAGGACGGCCCGTATACTGACAGGAGTCTTGCAAATACGACTCCAGAAGTGCACATGCAGCCCCTGCGGAGCTCATCTTCAGCTCAGGAGCGGATTGTGGACGTTGGTCCCACCCATCTCGGATACCCAAACCAGAATGGTGGTATCTTCCGCTCCCAGTCCTTCGGTGCCAACCCGGCACCAGAGACAGTCCCAAAAGCGATGCCAAAGGCACCTGCCCGTAGTACGAGCAGCCGGGAGGCAGTACAGAGAGGCCTGAATGCATGGCACCAGTACAGCATGCCTGAGGAACCCATTGCTGATGTGAAGCGCTTTAGCCCCAGCCTGCAGACTCACAGTCTGCCTGAGTTTCCCAATGTAGCCTCTCAGCGGGAGATTGAGCAGTCCATCGAGGCCCTCAACATGCTCATGCTGGATCTGGACCCAGCGCTCACCCAGATGTCCAAGTCATACAGCGCACCCCTGGCCCCTGGCGAGGGCCCAGTTGTGACAGTGCAGCCCTCTCTGGCGCAGTCCATTGCCCGGCCATCGTACCAGGCTGACTCCGTCCTGCACGGCTACCCACCAGGTCCTTCCTCCGGCTTCGGCCAGGCGCCCCAAAGCTCCTCACCCATCCATCAATGCATGTCACCCGTGCAGGCTAGCCCCACAGAGTCACCAGCCACGTTTAGCCCACAAAGACCCATGGCAATGTACCAGCCCAGCCCAGCCTACTCAGCCGAAGCTTACGGGACTCACAGCTATGCACAGCCCAAGGTGGCCAGTGCCCACCTGGCCAGCACTGGCGCTCCAGTGACCACTCCAGAACCCTCTGCCGGGTTTGGCCATCTACAGCTAAAGCCTCTCAACACATACCCTACTAGCACCACGTCCTATTCCCCAGAGCTGCAGGAGATGCCCCTCTACCCAGGGGCTCAGCACAGCTACAATGCCGCACCGTCCCCCCAGCCCAACACCACCCCTGTTAGGGAAGCTGAACCTGAGGAAGAGAAGTACAATCTGGAAGGCTTTGTGGCTCACCGTGTAGCCGGTAAGCAGGAACCACCATGCAGGCCAGGAAAAACACAATATTTACAGGCTAGTATTTTGTTGCCAAGACTTTACCACAATATGCTGCTGTTGGAAGTTTTTTTTTTTTTTAACTTTATAAAATGTATGTGACTGTGTTGTTCTAGATTCCCCATAGCTATGAGAATTACATTTCCTGTTGCTGTTACAGCAGTAGACAGATTTGGTTACAGGACATTATATCATAATGTAATGCTGCAGAAAGAAAGAAATGCTTTGCCCATCAAGCACTGCTTAATGCTTAATAATCAGTTTTTGGATGGCTGCAGCAGGCGATATAAAAATACATCCAAAATGAGAATTAAACTAGAATGTGAAACGGAACTTTATTTTGGGCATGCTGAACTGTTCCCTGGTAAGAGCTAAGAAAAGCACATTAACAGACTTTACTGAATTTGAAGATGTTCTGTAAAATTTGCAGAAGGAAAATTTTCAGACTTAACTTCTTCCTCCCAAAAAGCCATTTATGAAATTGGGTAAGCTAGTAATGGTTACCGCACACAAAGACTTCAGATTTGTCTTAAATTACGCCTTCTCATAGAGGAGAGAGTTCAGTGTTTCCCGGATTTTAGCGTCTGGTACATTTATAGGCAGATGTGGAGTTTTATGGCACAATGTGCTGTATTCTGCATCGCTCAGTTGGCGCAGATACAAATACACGGCAGCTACAATAAAGGCATTGTTCCATAGAGCGCCACATTCAGGCTCTCCCAAACTGATCCCCGCTGCGCTCACAGACGATGTCCGTGAAGTCTGGGGCTTTGCACTGAACATACCTTCCACCTGTCATCACAATTAGGCCCTTCCAGCTTAAAATCATGATGTGAACTGTCTCTGAGAAGAAATATAACAGCGTCTAAGTAACGTTGCAGAGATGGGGGGAGAAAAGCCATGCATTCCTAACGTTAATCAGATACAGAAAGCGTAAATTCATGGAATTGAGCAAATGAGTGACATCTAGTGGGCAAACATGAAAATTACTTTAGCTAACGGTGCTCTTAGATGAACTCTGGGATGTTAAACTATAAACTATATAAATCTAATATTTTGCAAAGTAGGTACATGGAATTGTAGTGGAGTTCCTGATAATGTATTTGGATATTTTGAAGTGAAAGTGCAATTTTTTTGGGCAGTATATGCATTCTAGATTAAAGGACACAGACAGGGTTAAGGAGTTATCTGGTAGAGAAGTGCCTGATAAATTCTGTTGGTTGGTTTTGTGGCTCTTTGCTCACACGCCAATCACTCTTGACTGAACTGCTAGTTAAATCTCTAAATCAGTGATAGCAAGTTGTGTTTGTTCTCCAATTATCTAGTCTTCTCATTATTAGAATATGCACCTAAAACTCGCAACATGTGTGTAGTGTATTCATGACACGCAGAGTTTGTTTTACACTTGTGTGAAATCATTGTACATAAACCACATTAAAGGTTGTTTTGCAGCTGTCACTGAGTGGTGACACATTAATACATCGTTCTTTTCCTTTCTCCTTTTGTGTTTCTTTCTTATTCTGTCCATCTTCCCTGCCACTCTGTGGATCACCCTGTCTGCCTTCACCCTCATCCTCTGCTTCCTCCTCTTCCTCCTGACCCACGGCTTCTTCCCCCTCACCCATGACCTCGGGGCCAACCCCTTCGCTCTCACTGCAGAGTACAACGCTCGAATCCGGGGAATCAGCGAAAGCATGGCTGCATTTCCGTCTGGCCGCCATCGCTCCCATTCTTTTTCTGGTTTGTTTATTCTCCTACAATCCTCTGCCTTACCTCACCCCCCCACCTGTCCCTCACATGCTTTACTCTGAGTTCTGACTCTCCTGTTTTCAGTCTGCATCCACTCATTTAAATGCTCCTTGTCCCTCTCTCCCATTCCTGTCTTCACTGGCCGCTCCCCTTGCAGTCGAACAGCCTTTGACAGGCTACTTAGTTATATATTTGGTGGGGAGGGTAATTAAACATTTAAATTAACATCTAGTTTCCCATTCAGTTATGGGAATGAGGTCATCCTTGACATGTTGAAGCTATGTCTCTGGACAAAGTGCGTGTTTATGGTGGCTAGGGCCATTTTCTGTGAACAGTAATGTAGGTTTTTTGCAAGAAGCATCATGCTGTGATGAAAAGGGATTTGCCTAGAAAAAAAAACACTAGGTGACTTTGTGCTTTGGAGAAGCACAGGTCACACTTTGCTGCTGGGTAGTTTGCATACTCCTTCTCTCAGTTTCCCTGCGGAGCTCAAAAATTCCTACATACACATGTACCCTTGTTTCAGACCTAGAGAGGACAATGCATTCTTTCTCAATTTTCAGTTTGAAATGTAAAGGCCTTGAAAGATGCAGCAAAAAGGATACAAAGGGGTGTCTGTTTTGGGACATTGTGTGTATAACACGAGCTCCAGCCCACCATTCCCGTGGTGTGCCACCAGGTACTCACATACTCTTGCCTTTGTGTGTATAACACGAGCTTCAGCCCACCATTCCCGTGGTGTGCCACCAGGTACTCACATACTGATGCCTTTGTGTGTATAACACGAGCTCCAGCCCACCATTGCCGTGGTGTGCCACCAGGTACTCACATACTGTTGGCTTTCATGGCCCTGCTCTTGTTTTGTGCTGTTAGTGGTGGTTCTTATTCTGGGATTGGCCTGGCTCACCCATAGCGTTCTTGCAACATTTTTATTACAATTATCCATTACTCGTTATTTCTACTGCATATGTATGGATTCCAAAAACGAAATAAATAAATAAATAAATCTATTGTGTTCTCTCGCAAGGTCACACGAGCATGTAATCCAAGATAGGAATGTATATTTCTACACCGGAGAGTCGATTGTATTCTCACTATAGGATGCTGGCCTAAAAGAATTCCAGAGTTAAGGACCATTAGACACAGTAACAGGAAACAGGATAGATGGAGATATTTTTTTATATTCTGCTTTTAAAATGTATTCATTTATTGGTTTTATTTTTAACTGAGAGATATAATTGAGTCTTTTGTTTGGTATTCCAGAACTTCTGGTTTGACTGCTGAGAGAAAAAAAAAAGTCTTGGGATTCCCTTTTCTCCCAGCTGGAGTCTATTAGCGCTGCCTGGTTACCAAGGAAACGAGCCTGGTGTTGACACTCACAGCTGTAAATCGGTGTAGTCTCTGGACATCTGGTTATCAAGTTTCGTGGCCTCGGAATAATGCATCATGGGGGAAATGGACAGCAGGCTAATTGAGTGTGTTCATTTGCTAAGCCGAAGTGTGTGCTTTGCTGCAATTGTCTCCAGACCAGTCAGCATACATTGGACATGTCAGTATGATGGGAAACAGATCACAAGATACTGTGTAAGACAAAGTCTTAGTCTGTGCTTTTAAGCCTGAAATTGCTCTTGCTATGATCTGTTTTTTAAAATAAGGCAAAGTGATGTGAGAGGAGGGGCCTGCTCCTTGTCAGGAACTCCCTGTACTTCGGTGTGAGACCTTGTGGGAAGTCTGGTGGTTTAGTTACCACTCACTGCTCTGGTTCGTCTGTGCCATGCTTTGGCAGTTGGTGCAGGGCACTGACCAGTTCCCAGAGCCCTTAGCACTCACGCCCAGCGTTGCAGTATTTTGGCTGCTGCTAGGCATTTCTGCTTGAGTCAGCTTGTGTCAAATTGTCTATGAATGCTATGATTCATTTAAGCAGATGTTCCTCTGGCAGTTCCCGTATCTGTTTATGTTAGAACTGACATAGGTTCATATTGAACTATTTGTTATTACTTTGCAGTTGCTTTCTGTCTATAGCAAAAAAAGTCAAAATTCCCCACGTAGCCTTAAAAGCAGTTTAAGCTCCACACTTAAGAGTCCAATATTGTACAAGCCAGCAGCCAGTTGTACTGAATTGAACAGTTTCGAACTTTCCATAACTTTCTGTTTCAGTATCAAGCCCGTTTGATGAAAATAGCTGGATGCTTATTTTTAGTTATGTCCAGGGTACTAGCAGCATCTGGATACTGCGTGAATCAAATTAAACGGATGTCTTATTGAGGTCAGCTTTATGAATTATCAGTGTTAGTACATACCTCTCTCAGGGCCAAATCAATGGTGTCTTGAGGAAGCAACAGACTTTTTTTTGTTGGTGAAAGGCTTTCAGCCTTGGTATATTTTTCAGGACATATTGGTCTGTATTACTGGAGATCAGGCCTGGTCCTAGACTTCTGACTTGGTTGGACAGTGCTGGCACTGATGTCGGCAGACCTTTGTCATTGCCAGTTTGTGTGGTTTGTGGCTTTGTGAAATTCAACCACCGGCCTTGGTTTCGCAGGAATGCGTACCCATGGAATGCCCACAGATGAAGGTCCAGCCCCCATACGGCGCCGAACCACCAGCGAGGGACAGTACCAGAATGACCAGGACAGGGGACCTGGAGAAGGTGCCACAGTGCGCTCCCCTGTACGCTGCGTGTCCCCAGAGTTTGCTAACACAATCGCACTCAACCCCGGAGGACGGCCCAAGGAGGTAGGAGTCAAGATACCTCACTCCTCTTTTGGTGTTCTGGAAATTTCTTCAATTTTTCATGTCATTGTGGCATCAGTGTAAATAACTGCACATGGGTGCTTGTACGTACGTGCGTGTGTGTGTGTGTGTGTGTGTGTGTGTGTGTGTGTGTGTGTGTGAACCCCTCTCTCTAGGGACCCATACACAGCTACAGAGAGGCCTTTGAGGAAGTGGACGGGTCACTAATGAGTCCCACAGCCGGTGGTGAGGCTTTTCCCCAAACCCCTGCCTTCCCCGTCTCACCACAAACCCCTTACTTCAACCTATGTAAGTTCACCCTTTCTGCAGGAGGAGGGCGCTGTGGAGCTACTAGTCTTACTAAATGTAGAAACTCAGATCATAAGATAATATGAAAGATGTTTTAAATGAAATATTTGAAAACCCTTAAATTTTTTAAATTATGGTGCTGCAGATTTTTTTTCTTTATTAACATGCGTTCCAAGCAGCAAGACTAAATATTTGATCATTTGTAATATCAAATCAGTTTATGTAACTGCTTGCTTTTGTGCTGGAGTCTGAACATACTGAAATGTGAGATGTTTGTTCAGTATGTGCGCACCTGTTCTGGTATGCAAATCTTGGATTTGCACTGAATTGTTTTTCTTTTTTTTTACTCTTATGGTGATGGCTTTTGGTAGAATTGGTGTTGGGTATGCTATTCTTAGACTACCAGCTTTTCTTGGCTTTCTGAGTTAATTATTAGGTAAAAATCTAAATTGTTTCTATTTCTTGCCTGGGAGCTGACCTCAACACCAAGCTTTCAGTAGAGCCAGTATTAAAAGGAATCATTATGATTAATTGTGTTATTACGTAATTAGTAAACAATGGCACAGTACATCCAATACTTACAGTTCGTAAGATCCAATGACAAATAAAGTAAGCCAGTTATCACACTGTAGCTGTAATAAGACACCATACTCAGGTACTATGACAATGATTAGCTTTGTTTTTACACCAAGACAATTTATTGCTGCTTCCCTATTGCCGACTGAAGCATGGCATGTACCATAATCAGGAGAACTCACACCTGTGCAATGTCAGTCTGTTCATTGTCTAGGTAAACGGCAAGTGTAGGTTTTTGGACATTCATCTGTCTTTAGATAAGGAGTGTCTCCAGTCTTTGTGCTCTACCTGTTCAGTTCACGACATCGGCTGCTTGGTTTTCCATTGAGCTGTGATCTGGTGCCTCTAGACTTGCAAATCAGTAAATATACTTGCACCCTCAGTATGCACTTGCAAATGTAGTCTCACGTGTCTGATTATTTATTAAATATAGTGATTATATAACTCTGCCTCTCCTGGCCCCCCTGCTACCCCCCAGCCCTTATATAAAATGCCTTGTAAAAGACTATTTAGCTCTTTACTATGCTTAAATTGTCCTGTATCATCTTACACTGGAGACCCACATGAACCCTAATGGTGCTGATCTGTTTTACTTTGGCATGGAACTAAACACTTTATCTTGCCAGGAACCTCTTTTTAAGATGGCCTAGATTTATGTGAACAGACCTTAAATACGTAGTAAACCTGTGACTGAATCTTTAAAATTGAATCCATCGCTTCAGGTTCTGCGTTTTTCGGTATTGACAGGTACAGGGGCACGGATGACACTCTCTGTACTTGCAGTTCATTTAATTTCAAAGAAACAAAACTCACTGACAGTATAAAGAGGTTAAGAGTTCCAAATCAATATTGTACAAAATGCACTTCGCAACTGTATAGCTATAACAGTTATTACTATCAATGGGGATGTTATTAAATGATAAATATTGAATTGCATTTGTGATGCACTAGTAGAATTCCCATCTGCTATGTTTGAGTTCTGATTAGATCTGTGGCCAAAGTGTTTTCATACAGAGTTTCATGTAAAGAAGCTTGTTGCCCGGTGAGGGCTTTAGGGAAGGTTAGGATAGGGAGCAAATGTATTGTGAGTCAACAGGGGAGCCAGAGGGCAGCCTCTAATGCAGTAATTGGTTCAGTACTCTTTCTGCAGCAACCAGGCACCGTCCACTCAGACTGAGCACTTCCACTGTGGTGGCTGAGCAAACCAGGATGTCTTCATCTGCTTCTGCTCAGGCTTATATCCTGGGAGGGTTGATCCTTCCAAAGCCCACCGAGCTACATAAAGCACAGTATACATTAGGGTTGTCTCTGCAAAATTAGCTCTTCCAACAGCAGTTGTTAATTTTTTTTGATACTAGGATTTGGGAGAAGCTTATGCCAAGTCATGACATGTAATATATCCCTAAGGAAAACATTTATTGTGATAAAGCTGATAACAGGGTACATTGTTATTATTATGTTACCATGGTAATACAGCCAGGTGTCATTCCTCCACCTGTTATTTACTGAGAAAGCTGAGAATGGGAGAGATTAACGAGGAAGGTGCTATCAAATCCCTATTACAGAGATTTCTATGGCTCCCCCCTCCTGCAGTGGATTGAGTGGGTGCCAGTGGGCGGGGGCGGGGGGGGGGGGGGGGGGGGGGGGGGGGGGGGGGGGGGGGGGGGGGGGGGGGGGGGGGGGGGGGGGG
>JABJVR010000031.1:2156497-2179719 GCA_025773905.1 Chitala chitala
GCACATGTTCATACTCAATAAGAGTGTAAGTCGTTTTACCCACTGCATTACACTGGAACTATGCAACATCAGACTAACAGCGTTCATTTTACTTGGCCATAAGAATGTATTCATTGAAACAAATACTTTAGGTGTGTTCAGTGTCAGAGGTCTGCTTCCAGGATTATGGAACATATCTTTTTAAGGTGGACTTTGTCCTGCCAGCCGGGGCCAACGTTCTCTGAAAATGTCGACACCCATGTGTGTCGCGTTCCGTGGAGACAGTGGAGGACAAACAGGTTAAAGAGAGGTGGAGAAGGTGAGGGGAAAATGAGAAGGAAGAGGACAAGACTTATCCACCTCTCAGGACAACAACTGATGACCTGGGCTATACACCTACAAAGAAGCATAGGATGCTATTTTCATAAAATATTTTAGTGTAGTTTTAAATCGCGATGTATAGTCAATGTACAGACAATGTATAGTCAAAACTCCTGGACTAACTTCATCGTCTTGCTTCTTAAACATATTCTAAGGCAAGCTACCACTGAAATCTACCTCTCCCGCCCTACTTTTCCCCAAAGTGTTTTCTCTCGGATCTGTAAATCCTTTAACGTGTTCCTCTAAAAGAATTCCTGTAAAAGCGAGAACACAGTTGCGGCTTCTGAGAAGCTGGTACTTTTTTTTTCCCTGTAAGGAACATAACATTTAATCAAGTCAGTGCCGTGGTTTGTTTGCTGCGGTTTATCTGCTTTACATTAGAATACGCTGGTTTTGATTGGCTGGCTGATGTAACATATGTTACAATAGCCATTTTTTTTGCTACATGCCATTTCATGCCACTTCCCAAACAAAGCTTTATGCACTCGTAAAGGCCTTTTCTGTGTATCATTTGCTGGTTCTCAAAAGTTAGCATGTGCACATATTCCAATGTATGAGGGCAACAAGTGGTCCTCTGCTGTCGCTGTTTTGCATCATTACATGAAGTTCAGTTATCCTAAATGTGAATAGTTTTGTCATTTAAAGTACAGAGAAACAGACGAGTGAGTCAAATGAACTATGCTGAGCAGCAGAACACAGGAAAACACCAAGTGCACACTTACTTTCAAACAGAATGTACACAATATGTCCTATATTCTGACGCATAGTTAATATTTTCTTGCTGATAAGCCAATAGATGTTGTAAGTATGTTC
The DNA here is from genome assembly GCA_025773905.1 of Chitala chitala. NCBI lineage: Eukaryota > Metazoa > Chordata > Actinopteri > Osteoglossiformes > Notopteridae > Chitala > Chitala chitala. Next base: position 2,157,671 of record JABJVR010000031.1, read on the forward strand.
ATGTGTGTGTTTGTCTGTGTGTGTGCGTTCAAAGGCCCTTAGTGTCATTTGATTGCAGGTGGTAACCAGCACGATCATCACCCATTAAAAATAAAACTAATTTGAAACATAAAACATGTAGTCCCGCGTATAGAGGAGAGCAAATGAAAGGACAAGTTAATGCAAATGTTAAGGTTGAACGATGAAAGGTCATTATTGTGGTTTCTGCATTAATCCAGGCCATCAAGAGTGTGGGTGCAATGCATCATTCCTGCATGAACCCAAGGCCCGTGTGGTGGAGTTTATGTTACACAGAAATTTTAATCACTCTAGACAATAGCCCATAAAATTGCTTTTATTACCATAGATGTAACTCGTCATTGAGATTCATCTTTTCTTTCAATGTAATTATTGTGTTAAATATGTGTTTGACATGCAGCATGTTCATGTTTTAGTGAAATAAAACCACTTAAAAGCAAACCTGGACAACTTCAAGATAACAATTAATAGTTAAGTGACGCTTTCCCTCCCAACGCGGAAAGCAAAGGGAGTAAATAAGTTTAAAGTGTAGAGGCGGTTCGCCCAGGGGCCGGGGAGACCCCTTTCTCTTCGCTGCCCCTGCCGCCATACTGAGCTCCTCTCTTCTCCAGTGAAAATGATCCAGGCTGGAATATTTATGAGGCTGGGCTTGGCACTGTGGGCACTGCACAGCCCATCTCCCTGTCAGCAGTGGCTCTGTTTGCTTTGGATACAGCCACGATTGAATATCTCCCCCAAAAGGCCAACTTTTCTTTATAATTAGTGACAAGGAGGAATTTTCTTTTGGCACAAGCAGTAGCTCTTGTTTTTGTAGCTTCGATTCAGAAGAAGCTTTTTTTTCACAGACTGCAGGCCAGAGAGTTAGTTTTAGCATATATATATATATATATATATATATATATAGGCACACTGATTACTTCTCTCTAGAGATGAGCCAATCCTTCAATTAACACTGCTGAGACATTTCGCTGCCACGTTCATAATTTAAAACAGCCAATAAAAGGCCTCCAATAACATTTAAGACACTGTCTAGAGACAATGATTTGAAAATAAAAGAAGCCGACGTGGACAATGAATCCTTTAACAGAATATAGGCCAGATTTATTCTTAAACCAGCTTGTTACATCTGCAGGACGCTTTAAAGGGCTGAAGAGCATTAACTGCGATGGAATTAAAGATCAGAACTAGCTGCTCTGTTTTGCAGTCATTCCTTTTAAACGCTGCCCCTGTGGTCTCAAAAGCATGAGAGGTCGAGCACGGGACCGTGTGCGGTTGGAGTGGTGGACGTTCCAGTACAGGAAGCTGGTTGTGTCTTACATTCTGGACGTGATTGTCATAAATCAGGGCATCGTCGATGGCAGATCGCACATAATGCTTCTAGCAGCAGGCGAGGAGGGAATCCAAGACCTCCGGGTGTAGGAGGCGGTGTGTGGAAATATATAGACTTGCTAACCTCTCACCTGTTAATACATCCCTTCTCATTCCCTGGGGTCTGTAACATCCCACTGTTTTCTTGGTTTAGCAGTCAATCTTATTTTACTACTACACAATCTACCCTGTAAATATATGAACAACACTCCGGGAAAAAAAAACGTAGGTCTTGAATAACACAAAGTTATTGACTCATGTGACTGAAAATTTGGACCCGATCCACAGCCAGCTACGTCCAGCAACTTTGCAAAACCGCAACACAGGTTCCTGATATCAAGATCACAAATCTAATATGTAGACAGCTCACTGACATTTTTGTTACTAAATTTAAATGAGACATTGCCTCCTATTTAGACAGGTTATTTAAAACCCTGGAAAATATGTATGACCTTCAAACTAAGCCTTATCCCTCCACTGCTGTGTTATCAGTTGAGTCTCTTTACCTCTTTTCTTTTCCACTGTTCAAGCTTCAAAATCACAAGCAAAGGACAGGCACAGCAGCCATATGTTCCAGCATGCATGTGTGTGTTAATGTGTGTGTGTGCTTGCTCAAACCAGCAGAGGAGACTTTTGTGACTTTCACTAAAATGGAATAGAAATTGGCTGTGACACTAACATTCTTCTGCATTCAAATCCATATGACTAAACTGTGCACATTTCTTTTGAAAACTGCTCCTTCATTGTATTTTAGAAAGGTAGCAGTTCCACACTCATAATGATCTTGAGCCTGACTTTTAATGGGATCGAACTCCTCCAGACTTACAGCCTTCCCTTTGTAGTGGCAACGGAGAAGAGATAATACCTACATTCTGGCTTTCTCTGGGCTATACTGATGCCAGGCAGGATTTCTGCTCTGAAGGTGATTTTCCCTGCTCTGATCAGAGGCTGGCAGCAGTCCACTATCAAAGTGAGACTGGCACAGACAGGGCACTGCACAGAACCATAGATCTCAAATGGTAGTTAGGCTTTTCTGAGCTGAGTCATTGCTAGGAACATTGAAACAAAAAGCTAAGCTCTGTGTAATGACCAATTTCAATGTCAGTTTCTGAACTGACTGGACATGGCATCTTATTTCAGAACATCTCTGCCTTTGTGTTACGTGTCGGTACTCTGTAACAAACATTGTATAACAGGTAGAAAAATCAGTTTGCAGGGGAGAAATAATTAGTTTGAAACAAATTTAGGTTTTGTGAATATTTATTTATTTATAGATCAACACCCCAAAAAATACAACCAAAAGTGCTGATTTTACAATATTATATATATATATATATATATAATGGCAAAAAGGGACTATGAGAAAAGGGATGAAAAGGACAGGAGCAATGCCAAAGAAAAGAAAATACTATAACAAAACAATATAGAAATAAAATGTGAAACGTAAGTACCTAACTGACAAACAGCCAAACAAACACTGCACCTCACAGTACTACCCAGACTGTGAAATAAAAAACATACAAAGTGGCATCATTTGTTCATAGACCTTGTATGCTGAACAAATCAACAACTTCATGTGGTGCCAAATGTGAAGGGCGTGTACCATGTCCACCATGAAGTTACAGCAAAACACTCAATATCTCACAAGAACATACGTAACAAAGACATGGCAAGTCACACAAACTCAAACTCCAAACACACCAAAATGTAAAAGAACAATACACTGGAAAACAAAGAATGCAATACAACACACTAACTTGTAACAAACCAACCTACAGCACTCCACAGTTGACAGTTCTGCTGTCCAATGGACTATCTTTTCCACTCGAATGGTCTTCCAAACTTTTTGAACAAGGAAGCACAAAAAGAAAACTCTCCAAACACGTCCAGGGAAGTAACACTTTGTCAGAGAGTGGGTACATTGGCATTCTCCAGTTCAGCCTTTTCCCATTACCACTGACTACCACTGTACAGTCAATACAAATTAAACTAGAAATATAATGATATCTGGAAAGTATCCAGTACAGTCATGTGCAATCTGTCTCCTTGAAGACAAAAAAAGAAATCATTATGCAATCATTATGACAAATTTATTATTTTTCTCAAGATATTGTATATAACAAAATGTATTCAGTGAACAGGTCGACAGTTGACTGATGTTGCCCCATACTTCTAATGCCTATATGGGCTCCCTCAGAGTGTTCTAACTTCCCTCTAGTGTAATTTTCTCTATGTATTCTCTGCTAAAGACTGTTCTCCCATCCAGGGTGCACCTGGCCTAGTGCCTACAGCTTCCTGGGACAGACTCCAGGCTTACAGTGACCCATGACTGGATAAGCAGTTTTGGATGCAATGAAAGAATGACTGTCTTATGATATGTCAAAGGAAAAAAGCTTAATGAAAGCAAATTAAGAAAACCCAGTCCAACACATATGTTCTTTATTTGGATCTCCCCACGTATCTGAAGATCAGTTAAAATCTGGCATAGATAAAGTACTGCTGTGAAAGTACTCATTTACTTATAAACGTACAACGTTCATACAATATATATAAAACAGGAATGTAAGGTATGGTTTAAAGTAATAGTTATTTATGTCAGCTTCTTAAAAACTTGAGAAATCACAGACGTTTATGCCTGACTGTCATGTTTTATAGTAACACAGTTGTGTTTTTTTTTTTTTTTGATTAAACAATATGAAACAAAAATTAATTTATGTATTGTTTTTGTGGGTCGGGGGCAGCGCTAAAATTTCCAGTTTAATATGAGTGCGGACGGCAGAGGGGTGGAATGTTGCGGGTACGGGCAAGAGCTGGACAAAAATTTGATCCTGCAAGAGGGTTGGGGGACTAATATGTCCATTTTTGTGCAAGTGAGGAGGGAATTAAAAAAAAAACAGTCCCATGCAATCCTCTACTGCAGAGGTCAATGTACAAACTGACAGTAACCATATGTGGTAGAAAACTTCAGCTGTGAAACATACTGTTATCCATGTAGCTTCTGGTAATAAGGATTTACAACAAAAACACAATGTGAACTTGCAAATTTGTTACTATGATTAACAGCACAGCTGGCTACTTCATAATTGATCAGTTTGGATAGTTAAAAATAGAATGCTTTACTTACAAAACACCTTGCCAAATATTTTACTGCAGTATTTGAACTGATAAGTTGTCTTAAGTTTACATAAACAAATTTATTAATGTCAGTAATGACATTCAGCTTTACTAGAGACCAACCCTTTATAACGGCCGTTTCAAAACTTGAAACATTGTCAGGCTCGCTGCACAGTGTTACACTGAATCTGTGATGATTCCCAGAACAGTAACCGTAAGTGTAAATTTTGTTACGTATCTTTTTCAGATTAAAAAAAAAAAAACAACCCGTGAGAAACAGTAAAGATTGCAGAATCATGCTGTGACATATCTTATGCATGTTTGTTTTCGCCCTCCCTTCAGCACCGACCTGGTTCCTTTCAGCTCACACAGTAGGAGCCCCTCTCCCTGTGTTTCCTCTACAGAAAAAGACAATAAGGTGACGCTAATGAGCTTCAAAGCAGGCTACTGCCTCGCCCTGTCGATGTACTTTGCTAACTGGATTTGTATAAAAAAAAAGAGAGGAAGAAATAAAGAAAGAAACCCTGCTAAGTCAGGGAAAGATAATTTATTCCTCTGCTCTCTTCCTGGGGCTTGGGTTCATGGGAAGCAGCTGATGGCAGAGCAGGACTGGCCCAGGGATAAAGCTCCCTTCGGACCTTGGCTTGGCCAGAGAGCTAGTCTGACTTCACAGAGCGCACCTGAGTACACAGATTTACACACAGCCTTCGCACCGCTGCCGGAATATTCTGCTCACTGCCTTCTGACATCATTACAGCTGTTGTGAATTTAAAAGAATCAAATGGATCCAAAAATTGCAAAAGACTCTTTCTTTTCATCCCCAATCCCCCCACCCCCACTTTTTTTCCCTTTCTAACCTTCAAAGGCCCAGCTGATACACAATGGTCCGAAACTGGGAGCCCCAGTTTATTAGCATCTAGCAGCTCAAGACCACCAAGAAGAAGGCTGTCTGTCATCACCGGTGAGGACTGAAAACTGCTAAGTAAAATTGTGAAGATCTGTCGTGGCTTGTTGGACTTCATAAAATTCATAACTTCTTATGCATGTGCTTCAAATCAGCTTACTGGAAAGCATTGCCCCCACATTCATAAAAATATGCATCACCGTTCTCTAGTAACTGCATATCAAGTAGCTGTTTTCTTTCTTTAAATAATAGTATTTAGCCAACATAATCAATTATGGCCCCAAGTTTTTTTTTTTTTTATAGTATATCAGTATATATGCCTCCACATTTGCAAGTTTTCATCTTGCTTATTTTTTGTTTTGCTTTTTAAAATTAAGATGACTTTTTTTATTTAATGCTGAACTTTGTCTCCCACAAGACCCCATTGATTGCAGATTTTTATAAAGCACTCAATGGCACCTGATGCCCTTCTAAAAGAAGTCTGGAAGACACAATGTAAGGATGTCAATTCCCCAGCTGTTACGTAGTATTTTGAAGACCACTAAGGGAAAGATGCACATTGTTCATGTTCACTGCAGATGTTAGGTGTCCGTACTCTATGTAATTTATGGGACAGCAGGGTCACACTTCACACAGTAGATAATGTGGAACATATTAGCCACACATATAAGAGAATAGCAAACATAGTGGATGCTCATATATGGTGCCTATCTTACATCTGAATCAGTTCCATGATTTTACAAAAGATAATGAGCCTCACACTGACTTTCCTCAGTGTAATGATTTGTGAGTTTGCTACATAAAATGAATAACAACAGTTTCCATGGCTTTATAATGTACAATCACCCTTAAGTACTAAAAAACATACAGTATCTCTTTTGAGCATGGTGTCTGAATATGTCAATATAGGCTTGTGATATACATTACAGTAATATTTTTTTCCATCCTTTCAATGTCCTTCATCTTTTCTTTCATAAATATGTCCCGCTCAACAGCTGTTTACATAGTCTTCGGATGTTGTATAGTTTAACCTCTTATCTGGGGTAGGGTCACAGTGAACCTGGAGCCTATTCTATGTAGCACAAGGCATAAGGACGGGAACATCCTAGACAGGGCAATGATACATAGCAGTGTACATATAAAGTAAGGGCAGCTTTGGAGTTTCAAAAATGCCAATGGACTGTGGGAAAAAACAGAGCAACCAGACCAAACAAATTCAGTCATGAGAACATGTAAATCCACATAGCCGCACATCCACAGACATGGCGCAAGAGGCAAATGAAAACCCATGCCCCTGGAGGCACGAGGCAATGGTCCTACCCACTGAGTCACAGTGCCATGCTCTATTAATTTAATAAAAATGAAATTCCATATTACTTCCAAAACAAAATAAATCTTTAACCTCACAAAACCAGCTTTGTCCTACTGCGAATAACACTCATGGTTTACGGTTGAGGAAAGAATTGTAAATAACGTTTGAATTCATTGAAGACATATTAAGTGTTGGCCTGGATGGTGGTTGAGTTTATTAATGTATACCTGAGCTATCGGTATCAATCTAGTCTTAGTGGTTATTCCCTTTCCCATGAAAAAAACTGTGCACTTGTCCAGTCACACGTGTCTTCTATTATACGCTGCAAGCAGGGATGGAGATGCAATGCCAGCCATGGTCTCAGGGCTTGAATGTGAGCTTAGAGCGGGATCTGTGTCCTATCACAGTCATCCCTTTGGACGTATTGTTTATTTGTTTATTTCTGTATTAATTGTCTTTACTAGGTTTAAAATATCTGAAAAGGCCCATATATTTTCTTTAGTCAGAGAGTGAAATGGGCAGTTGGAAACCTCTTTATTCCTCTAAAGCTTGCAACTGATAAAACAAGAGTAACAGAAACATGATAGCATCAGTGGTTTGTGTACACTTTTATTTATTGTTTATTGTATATATATATATATATGTGTGTGTGTGTGTGTGTGTGTGTGTGTGTGTGTGTGTGTGTGTGTGTGTGTGGTATATGTCAACATTTGTGATATGAAGCCTGTGGTATATGATTTTATAAATAAAACACTGGGATAACGCACACTGTAATTAATTTTAATGAGATACATGTAATCACTGTTAAAAACACATTATTATTATTATTATTATTATTGTTATTATTATTATTTGCAATAACACTTTAACGGATGCATGAAATAAATTGTAATGGCAAAACAAATTGTAAAAAAAAATATTCAGTTGAGAGAATATTTCTGCAACTTAAATGAATGGAAACCTTGCTGTATCTTAACTTGCACAGGTGAACACCTTACCTGTACTGTAGACACAGGCCTAATGAAAATGCGTATCATATACAGCTGTGGAAGATTAGCAGAACAAGCTACTTTAAAATCGTGATGGGAATCACTCCTATTGCCACAAACAACCACTTTTAATTTTGCACATGCTTTAATTTGTTTTATTTTCACAGAATTATACACATTTCTAAAGATGTAAATTGTGCCTTTTCTGGTTTCTAATTCTAGATTTTGAAGCGCTCTTTGTAAAACTACTGATTTATGTGTCCTGTGTTTGCCCTGCTGAAGGGTGAGTCACAGGTCACATGGTCCACAAACCACACTGGAGGCTGTGCAGCCCAGCTTCAGCCACAGCGACATTGCTAAAAGTCAGACAATACGATTCAGGCCGGAGTTTCAGAGGTGTGAGTTGAGAAGCTGGCGCCAGAACCACAGGGCTTTGTGGGCAATGCCAAACCACTCAAGTGGGATAAAAGGCATACAGTACATGGCCCAGATGAAAGGAACAGGATCACCATTCACGTCCATCTGCAGACACAGGTTCCCATGCAGGACTTTAAGCAGAGAATACTATACCTTCTACGTGAATTCTCTATAGACTTTTTAATTATTAATTTTAATGAAGACCTTCTTAAAGTTTTGAAGCTTTGGACAGAAAATTCATTAATAAAACATAAAAACCCTATATTTCAGTTATGTACCAAATGGAATATTATTATTGTGTTAAAAGATTGATATTCTTACATTTATAACTTCCAATCTATATTTCTGCAATATGTAAATATCCTTCTCAAGATGAATATCTATTTGAAAATCTATTTTTCATCATAATTCTAATTTCATTTTCAGAAATGAAAGACCTTGCATTAAGGAACAGATCTATAAATCAAGATCCAGCATAGGACAACGCATTCAATGTCTTCAGAAGTGGCACCAGTTACTCGTTTCCCAGAACTACATGGGAAAAAATCTATGAGTACGTCAATACACCGTCTGTGCAGTTTCTTTAGTCTAGGAACACCTGGTACTCTTATGCACATGTTGTGTAGTTCAAATATACAAAGTCTTTCAGGGTAATTAATTAGATGTGGGCTACACATCTTGTCTGGTAACTGCAGGCTGTGAGGTTGTGAGTTTGAGCTCTGGTATTACCTGTCATGTTGGTGCCGTGACCCGGATAAATACTGGCTGCTACCAAAGGCTGTGGTTGCTGCGGATGTTTAGACGGAGAGGGTGTAACAGATGTGAAAGTGTTGCCATGTGAATTCCCCAGTAGTCAGGACAAGAATTCAGTTAGTATACCAAGTGGGGAAACTTGGGTCTTTTACTCAGCGGACTAATTGTCTTGTTTGGTAACACTTTGTGTGGGCTGTGAGGTTGTGAGTTTGAGTCCTGGTTGCCCCTGTGACATCTGCTAACATACAATAAGATGCCTCTACCTGCTACATCTGAACAGATTATTATAGATTTACAACTAGCAGACACCAGCCATATGTCAGTACTTACTGAATACAGCCAAGACCTGTTTCCAGTATGGTCACCAGGAACAGAGTGGGAAACCAGTAAAGACTACTGAGATATACTTCAAACCACACAGCCTATGTGATAAAGCACGATATGTGTTCATAAATAAAGGTATAGTCAGGTGAATAGGTATTGAATTCATTAAACTAGTTTATCTATTTTGAACATTCACAGACATAATATGTCAAATTAAATTTGAAAGGTTACTTGTAACCCTGGTAGACAGTTGCTGAAAAAACAAATATACTCTAATTGTACTGAAAGTAACACAGCAAATACAGTAAAGGTAATATTTTAGTAAAACACTGCATTTTCAATATGAAATTAGCAAAGTGGATAATGGTAATAATAAAACCAAGTTGACCAATCTTGTCATTGGACAAAAATTTATACAGTAACATGTAATATACTCCACATAAAGATCAGTTTTCAGTCAGTAGCTTGAGATACTCCATTGTTAATGGTCAGATGTAGCGTTGCTCAGCAACAAATTTTAAAACAAACATGCAGCTATGGAAGAGATCCCAAAACCTGTTATCAAGGCCTAATTTTCACACACTTAAACTCCGTTCTGCCTGGCCCCTATCACTCTCCATCTCCTCCTGAGTGCTGAGAGCCCTTTGCTTCTGGTTTCCAAAATATGTCATCAACAGCCGTCTCTCCACGGTGTGGGTGCAAAGAAAATCCTGAACACAAAAAACAGTCTCAGCAACCGGCAGGAAGCTCACACAATCTTTGTTCGGCCCATACGCACTTTCAGTGCAACAGTCACTGGCCTTTTTCTTCTCTGTTCCTGGCGATCAGAGAAATCCTGTCACCTGAACAGACAAGAGCTCCACATGGCCAATAATGAAGCACAAATATCACAGAAGAGCATGTAAGTAACATGATTCATAACTAACATCAAATACAATTCAAGCACTTTCATGCCTATTTAAGCACGTACAGTAGAAACTTGATTATCCGTCACTCTTTTACCGTCAGTTTCCATTAACTGCCAGGGCCAGACAACCATGTACACTCCGTGCAGATAGTGTTTTATACCATTTCTTTTGCGTTATATTGCAAATACTTGGCTGAAAAATGTAAACGTGTAGTGTTGGAATTATCACAAACATGGAAATCATGAAACGTTTGCTAAGATGTAAAACTGCTACAAGTATTGCTCTAGTTTACGGAATGGGAAGAAGAACAGCGAAGAACATGAAGCATGATGCCAACAAAATTGAAAAACGTGAAAAACGGAAATGACTGACGGTAATGTTAAAGAACATAAAACAACGAAGCTTGCTAAGAATGACCAGTTGTATATCGTCACGCATCAATGGTTTGTTTGAAAACGTAGCCAAAGAATTCCAAAATTGGGACCTGTAATAATTGAGATGTAAGAAGAAGCAGACCCTGCGCAAGAACTGTATGCAGAATACAAGGTTTGCAAAAAGCACATGGAGTACTAAAACAACAAAAACTGATGTGCCCTCTGTAATACTATTACAATGTTAGTGTAGATACTTTTTTGTAATTAAATATAGTACTGTACACTGTTATCTTGTAAACTAATCAACTGTGTTGCTAGGGCCCCTCATTTAATGTACATATTCTGTTATCCATCTATTCGCATATTCATCATGATTGCGGTCCCAACCCTGACAGATAATAATCAATGTTTTACTGTAGTTAAGTAAAGGCAGTTAAAGGTCCTATCAATTGTTGATGTACCATATAGGGCTCAGTGTTACGTACAAGTACAACACTTGTTCATTAAACCACTTTAACAACAGATGAATTATTTGCAGAGTGCTTGAAAGTGATTTAGAAAGAGAAACATTACAGACTGAAATGGGGGTCTATGTTAGATAGGATGTAATGCTTGAGCCCGTCACTCCCACATAACCTTTATTTATGCCTTTGAAAATATAGGAAGTCTCCTGACGTACAAAACTGGGGGAGTTAAGAGAACAGAGAGACTGCCTGTTTTCCTTTGCTACAGAGCAGCCCTCTGATATACCAGCCTTGATTGCAATCTGCTTATCTCAGGAAAGATCCCGAAGACTCGGACGCTGTGTAGCCCGTTGGAATATATCTCCATATTTTATTTCTTCATTAAAGAACCACATGCTTTGCAGGAACACAAAGTCTTTAGCAACATACTCTAGAGCAGAGTACTTTGCTATACTTGGACATTTTTGGACCATAGGAAATTCTGGAACTGGGGCTGGTAAGTGGCCAAGGCAGGAGACAGCACTTGAGGTGGGGTAGATGAGGACTGTTGCAGAGGATTCATTTACTTTCACAAATAATGTTTTAAAAATGAGCGCAGAGGAGCACAGACGGGAAAGCACTGTTTTTCACCTCGCCGTCAGTCTTGGAAGTGTGTTCCTTCCAGATGGCCGAGCAGACGCACTTAGTCCTTCTCCTACCAGTGCTCTAGCTCTGCTAAGGGAAAAAGCAATTATGCTGCATGTCATAAAAAGGGAGGGAGTGTTTTTTTTTTTTGTTGGGGGGCAACCAGCATGTCAGGCAGGATGCAGGAACCTGGTGTCCTTTTATTAGTAGCATTATCCTGTGGGTGGAGGCTATGTAGCTGTGTTATGTATGCCAGGGGCTTCGGCGAAGATGATGAAGAACATTAACAAGGTGCTCTGTAAGGACAGCTCAGCTGGAAGTCTTTGTGAAGACACGTCATTCAGAATATTGCGAAACATTCTGTGCTTGCCTGCACTGTCAATAGTACGAGGTCTTTGCTTTACACACAATATCAATTTAAGTCCAAGTTTAAACCAGCACAGTCAGCACAATTTTCATTAATCTAGTTATATATAATTAGTCATTTAGCAGATGCTTTTATCCAAAGCGACTTACAGCATTTCATATGTGTGTTGCAATGAGCTAGTGCTGGGGGTCTTGCTTCAGGACACACCGGGGGATGGGGTGGGATTAGGACCAGGAGACTTCTGCAAGCCAGTCTGATGTTCTACCCATTGAGCCACCAGGTATTTAGCGTTTAGCTAAAATACTAAATAATTAAACACTGCAAGACTTAGGTAATAAATCCACAGAGTGGTAACCTTTAGTTTAGATTTTCAAAGGCATCTGTTCTATTTGAATACATAACAGAACTGTGCTGGTTGAAAATATGCAAATATTATGAAATCATTCAAAAGCTATGTTGGTGCAAAAGGGCACTATCCATTTAGCACAGACCATTTATAGGATGGAGAGCATGTGCTACATGGACAACAAAACTTAACCTAAGAGAAAACCAGACTCGTGAACAATAAGTCAATCAACGAAGTATGTGCGGTAAAAATGTACAGAGCAAAGAAAGAACCATGCTTTGTGAATCTGAATGGGCAGGACCAGCAGAAGAAAACTGGGCTTTGATGAGAAGCACCTCAAGGATCACAGGCTGTTTAAGAAGCATGTGGGACCCCCACGTATCATTATAGTCAGGATGTTTGATCTCTGTTCATCAGTGTGTGAGGTGGCCTAATTAGAGCTTTAACTTCAGACACATTCAATTAGAATAATTAGTGTTTCCCATGTGCAAATACACAGCACAGTACATGCATAGACCACTGTCCTTAAGAGCATCATAATCATTCATATTTAAAACAAAAGTCCCGCTGCAATAGGCAAAAGCGAAAAATTATAAGCACATCATAGTTGACAAATGGATGCATTTTTAGTAATTGGCGATGCTGTTGAGATGCTGCAGTCTGTTGCCGAGTAACAATAGCAAAAGTTTTAGTCTGCACTAATGATTTCAACATCCTTTCCAAGATATGCGAAACAATTTACTGAGGTTAAGTATATGCCATCTCAGTTTCATTCCTGTGTCACAATTTTGAATAATGGCAGTGTATGGTGGATCTCTCGCCAAATACCATTAAACTAGTCCAGTAGCTCCATTTAAAGAATGTGTTTCACTCACAGCTGAAAACTTAATTAATGGGGTAAGTAACCAAGTCCAGATGTTCAGTAAGGTGTTCTTCCAATCTCACTATCCTTCTTTGAGTATCTGTAAACATTATTGTAAACATTTTACAGTGTACTAGGATTTTAAATCTGCGTAAGGTCAACCATAACTCTTACTGCTTCCTAATAGATGTATTGTTAATATTTCAGCAGCATTATTCAGGCAGCAACCATATTACACTGTTTTAAACCTCACCTGCTCATTTGGTTTTGTTGATGTGTGTTTCACAGTGTTGTTTATGTTCCATTTTGGTTTTCTCTTTGCCTTGGTTCCTTGCTTTGTTCTCTATTTTGCCTGTTTAAGTTTTGCTCAAGTTCCTGTGTTTTCCCACCCTTTGTTAATCCTTTATCGTTTATAGATGTCATTCAGTATTATCCATTTTATAAGGGTTAAGAATAATGTAATCACCTAAACCTTTCACAAAGCTCTAGTACTTAAAAACATGACATAGACTCAATGGGGAGTTTTAACATTTAGATTGGTTGAGTTTTAACTCAACATGTGTAGCAACATAAGAGGTTTGGCGGGTTCAATAATGAGAAAAGTTCAGGAAAAGTCCAAATTCCCAGACCCTGCCCTCAGCAAAGACATAAACGCAGTGTGGATCCATAACCTAACACAGGAGCACATGGAGAGACAGTAGGTTCAAAAGTTCAGCGTTTCTTATGCTGAATGGCATCCTTATTTTGTTCTTCTACAGACAACCAAATAAGCATCAATCAGGGGATCTTGGTTTCTTCTTTTAAGTCGATTTTGTTGTGCGGTAATCTGTAGTGCATGCTCAATGAGGAGCTTTTAAAGAACACTTTTTTCCACATGGCATTTTGTGAAGACCTGGAGCACATTGAAGTGACTGAGCAGGCAGATTCAGCATTGTGAGACCGGCTGCATTTGAAGCTTGAAACAATGGTTATTAACATCACTTCGGATAGTGTGAAATCGATTCTCGCACCTGTCACCCACTCACTTGTAGGCCCATTTAAATGTCACTGTATCGAAAATATCTGCTCTTCATGTGCACTGCTCCACTAAAGCGGTTTAAGAAGCATTTCATAGTTCTGCAACTAAGTTTTTTCCCTTTTTTTTCTTAGGGAAATCTAACCCATTTTTTTTTTTTCGTTGAACTTGAATGACAAGCTATGAAAAAAAAGTCACGTAAGTAATACACCGCACCTAAAAACCGAGTACTGTCAGCTGGTTGTCAAATTTGCTGTTGCTGTGGCTTCATTCATTGCCAACAATAAAAATAGAGTATCAATAACATCCGAAAAAGGCTCTTGACCTCATTTGTCTGGGGAAGTACGTTGCCACGTTGAGGGACCAAGAATGATGCTAGCTCTGGTTTGTGGCTCAGGGCCTGGCCCTGATCCAGGAATTCACAGAGTCACCTCGCTGAATGCATAGAGACTGCTGGACCTGTTCTGCAACATGGTGTCCCACAGTTGGAGGAGGGCATGGGCGATCAGTTTCATTTACTTTGGATGCAAATACAGCTATAACGAAACAGATCCTGGTGCACAGGACTCATACTCATTTTCACAAACAGAAATAGTGATGATGCTTGGAGAATGTGCAGAAGTGTAGGAATTCCAGAAAGTTTTTCCATGAATTTTTTTCAGCATGTCTGTAGCCATACGTCTCTCCCAACCACCACCACCCCCCCCCCCCATGCTACATCTTCTCTGCAGACTGTACAAAATGGTTCTGAGACAAAAGACATGTTTTGGACCTTGTCACTTTGAACCTATGTTTCTGTGCACTAGAGCAGCCTCTGTTATGATATACTTCAAAATAGACTGTTTAGATTGGTTTTAGATCGGATGAGACAAAATATTATAAATTCCTCATCCACACTGTTGATGGAGTGGAGCCTGAGAAAGAGCACTATTTAAAGTGCTCTGGTATGTGGTTAGAAGGCCAATTGGATTGTGTGTATCATACTGGTCATGCTAAAGACACCAGCTGCAAAATTACAGTAGCTTGCCTCCACCACAACTGACTGCTAAGCAATTAATCAGAGGTTAACCTGACAAACCTCGCTTGGGCTCTTTAATTTGTTGTACCTAACTCTCCAGAAAAAGGCCCAAGCACAGCAAAACTAAAAGTAAATATGTTTACAGCTCTGGCATGCCATTGGAATTTCTTCAGAAGTTGTGGATTCCAAGACAAAATGCAGGGAATTTGAAGAGCCAAGAGTACGCCTTGCATGGAGTAGTAGACTGAGCTCTGTATCTCTGTATATGTTTTACTTGATATTTCTACATCTATGGATAATACATTAGAAGAAATCTTGTCCATGGTGTACCCCATCTTGTAGCCTAGACTACCTAGGACAGGATGCAGGCTATGTGCAATTTGCTGTATGGTAAGTGGTGGAAGAATGGATGGATGGATATCATGGTGCATGAATTTAAACATAAAGAGGTAACAGGCATTAACTTTACGTCAAGCCCTGGCTACGTGATTAGCAGGTTTGTCACAGGTGTGCAGGGCTTTTGTGCAGCTGAGAGGAAAGGCTAAAGACAGCTGTCACTGTTATCTGGTTTCCTCAGCTTGAGGAAAGGAACAAAGCAAAGGAGACATCAGGCAGCCCTTGACCAACAACCAGCAATCCCACTGCCCGCTAACAGCTTTCACGTTTTTGGAATGGTAATGCAGTCAGAAGCAGGATAGTGTGCATTTTACACACCCCTAATATGTACAGTGATACCTGCAGCAGACCGAGCTCCACGTTGCATCAGTCCATCTGTTTCGCATTGTGGCTAATGTGAGATGACTGAAAATCATTTCAGGAGCCATTTGCCAGCAATACTGGTGTGTGCAGGACCCTGTCATGCACTTTACTGAACTACTTAATCATTCTATAGAGTATTGATTCATTTTTCAGCTGTTGAAAACATTTTAGCTTTTCTTGTACATGACATTTTTTATTAAAAACTAAACAGACTTTTGACCATTTGTAGAGAAGAAGGATATATCTGGTTTTTGAAACAATTTAGCTGCTAACATTTGTGTTTTATGTCACCTTTATTTTGCTTACAGTAAACTGAACACAAAGGCTTATAACTAGGCCATCAAGCGGAGATGAGATAAAGCAACTGAAAACCTGAGACAAACATTAGGTAAACATTATCTTTAACCAAACAGAAACAGTTTTGGGGCAGCATCACAGAGGCAGACGCTCAGTGATTTACTGCTGTCACACTGAGATCTGGAACTGGGGTCGGAGGAGTATGGCACCTCTGTCCTGCCACATTCCTCAGGGTCTCAGTATAACACATCTCCAGAACATGGGGGCTTGTCACCAAGTATGTCAGGGGATCCTAAGGACTGAGCACTGATTAATGTGGCACACTTGCAATGCAGTAGCTTACACAGCTTACCACAAGTTCTCCACACACTATGACCTGTGGAAACCTAGTATGCCACCAGCTATAAATTCACCGCACCACATCCCCTTAGCTGCCCCCCTCCTGCTGACTCCACCCCGGAACCTACTTTTTCCTTATTCAACGAGCATTTACAAACCCGTTTGCTGGGAGGTTATTTGCCTGTGGCCTGGGGAGGGACTTTCCTGAAACGCCATGCCCTCCTCTCGATGCCACGGTTTGTCAGCATGCCAGTTCGTCTCTAATTCAGAAGCTGGCATAGGTGGACGTCATTTTTAGTGTGCGCTCATCAACCATCTGATGTCACAGCTAACGCTGTGCTCAGTTCCAGCTCTTCTGCCAGAGGACAAGTCTGTAGCTCATTTGCATCTTGCAAAAGGAAATGGCCAAGCATTTGGCCAGACACTAGGTTCCTTCTGGCAAATGAAAGAGTACCTATATAGTTTGCTTAATCTAAATGACCCCAAATGAGCTAAGCTCCTAGCCCTGTCCAGCCACACTCGACACCAGCTGGTTTATCATGCTGTGATAGATCTTCTGCTGAAATTAATTGATTCATAATCTGAGGATTGAGCATTACCCCTCCCCCACTCAAAATCTGCACAATTTCCTGGTTTACATAGTCAAACAATGCAAAGTATTTGAGTGAACCTCGAATCTTGGAGTAGCTGAAGGCCAAGCAACGTGTCCAGATATTACAGATACGCGAAAACTTAATTTAAAAACTTTAGTTTGAACCCAAAAGATCAGCAACCAACAAAACCATCAGTTGTTGCGTCTCCGATGCTTTGTGAACACTATGTGCTTTCACACTTTCAGACAAGAAAAAAAAAAAAAACTCTTTGGGTAGCTTATTACAGTTCATTCAATCAAAAGATGTGGCATGGGAGTTTAGGAAGATGCTCCAGTTTGCACTTACCTATCAGAAGAGAGAGACGGCTTATAGCCATAACAGACTGTCAGTGCTGCTGTGAGCCAGTACAGCTTGTGCTCTTCATGGCCACTAGCATATGCAGCATTTCTCTCACCTTGGTTTTAGACCATTTTTGATTAGCAGTAATAAACATCTGCTGCACTGAGCAAAACTAAGCAACACATTCTTCGCAATAACAACATTCTCACAACCAAGTATTTGGTTGTATGGGTAAGTTTTCAAAGTAAAAGTGGTAATGAGCGATGTAGAACATGTGGTTTATTTCTTGTGAACAATTGTTTTCCAGGTACCCCAAAGCAAAGTCCTTATTTGACTCTGTGTTACAGCATTGGTATATAATCCATCCATATCACTGTAAGTCTGGAAGATCTATCCAAAGAGGTATAATTATACAATCCTTCTTGGTAGCCCTGGTTACTTTATATTGATGTCATGGTTATTCTACACAGAATTTTACCACAGAATATAAAAGTAATATATCAGACTGATGTATCAAATCACCCTGTTTTTAATACTTCATAGACTTTAATAATACACGGGGGCAAATACATTCAATCAGAGAGAGTTTGGTTTCTCTTCAGACACCTGTGTGGTCTGTTCCTGCCATCTGTTATTTACTCAGTCTCCAACCGGAGCAAGATTTGTGCCTGAGCACAGCTCCCTTGTACACCTCATGAAACCCGTGCTACCACACTCCTGTAGAATGTGAAAAGTACTGAGCAATATTCACCATGAAACGAACAACTGCTCTTCCTTGTCACCAATCAGGGTTCAGGAAGGACCGATAGGGGTGTGACCTTTGCTAAAAACAATATGGTGTCATTTTTTTATGTGCAAAACCAGGAAGAGAAAAAGCATACAGGCTTTTCAGAAACATGGATTTGGATCTGAGGAACAGTTGTAGGTCTCTTGCTACTTTTCTGTACTCTTCATGAAGTACTTAAATTCGCAATTAAAACCAGGGCTGTGTTTATGAGCAGCAAGATACCCTTCAGCCAGAACCCAAACATTACCACCTAATTCAGCCATGGGGAGAAACAGTTCATGGCAATGGAAAATACAGACTGTAAATATTTTTACTCTAGATATTGATTCATTAAAGTTGCTTGTTAAGAAAGCAGACCACTTTGTTTCGTCTTCTTCAGGAGATTTTTTTCAGAATGCTTGAAACATTTTGTGTAGTTTTTGTCTGACCAACGTCTCTTCAAATTCATAAAAAAAAATGTCACGTATAACGTTAATTATAAATTGTACAGACAGAGAAATTCTGACAAGAACATTTAATTTTCTCAAGGGTCTGAAACTTGAAAGTCATGTTTATAGATGTTTATTATGCAAATTGTAACATTTTCTATGACTTGGACAGCCTCCATTTTCTGTTCTGAAAAGACTAAATGGCTGCAAGTGAGTAAGATGTGTGGAACGCACACTTCCCACGCTGAAACGCTGTACAATAAATACAAACCTTTGTTCTCAGGCATGTTTGGTTTTTCATGACCAAAGCAACACACCTTTCCCCCTTCCCTTCTTTTAATTCTCCTTTTTTGTCAACATAAAATAAATAAAAAATAAATCTCGCTATTTTGCAGCTGCTTTCAAAATTTTTCAGCATCTCTTGAAACTGAAGATCACATGAGAGTGCAGCCAGCATTTTCCATGGATATGCACTAAAACTCTCCACTGTGTGGTGGGAAGCACGGGGTTCTGCATTCATCGAACAAGTGCAGATGGTATTATCAAATTTAATTTCATTAGAAGTGCAGCTTGTCCAAGGTCCATTTGCTCTTGGCAGTGCTGAGATTCCATTACCACTGATAAAATCGCACCGTTTTCTCCCTGGTAATCCACCTGTGTTGCTCCGGATAACACCGGATGAAAGCACACTAACTGTATCTGGCAGCAGAAAACAGTTTAGCCCTAGATGACATATAGACTAGCTGCTAGCAGTTGTTTTTATAGTTAAATATACAGACTGATTTCTTTTTTTTTTTTTTTTTTGATAGATACAGCCTGCAGCTGTGCTGTTTGTCTGGCCAAATCCAACTTCTGGAGTAATTTCCTTTGCTCTCCTGAAGGGAACGCAGCAGCTACTAAAATTAACAAACTCAAATGAATGGTGAAGGTAGAGC
Source organism: Chitala chitala (assembly GCA_025773905.1). Lineage (NCBI taxonomy): Eukaryota > Metazoa > Chordata > Actinopteri > Osteoglossiformes > Notopteridae > Chitala > Chitala chitala. The sequence goes on from JABJVR010000031.1 coordinate 2,177,325, forward strand.
AATTTAGGAGCTGCCTTACAATGCTGAAATTGTATTTTGGATAGGTACTCGCTAATGTTAAAAACAGGAAGGTACTAATCAGTCATTATATTCAAGAGTGGGATTTGAATATTTGTTGCTGCATTCCTTAAAACACTCTGTAGGCCCTCTGTTTAAAATGTGGCCGTACTTAGCAACATGTGTAATTAATTCCCACAGCACTTACAAACTTAAATCGTGGGTAAGAACGTTTTTCCCAGTATTTTTGTTAGATTATCCAATATTAGTTTTTTCTTATGAAAACATCAATACTAAATAGAGGTTTTTATAAAGCAGTGTTGTTCCTCTTTCAACACAAATACAAGTAAATAGCATTAATTTCAGCAATAATCTCTTGATTTTGGCTGCAATAGAGCAGCACAGCTAGGCATCAGCATTAACTGACTGTTAACTCCCTGGTTAACTTCACTGCTTCTTGCTTATTGGTTTTTCTGAGTGTGTGTGTGTATTTTTCCTTCGAACTCTGTGCCCTGGCAGCCTTATATGTTTCATACAGTTCCTTGTTGTTTTGTTAGAAGAGCCAAAATCCCTTGTGGTTCCTTTGTTTCTCTTTACTGCTTTCTGTTTTTTGTTTGTATAGTTTTATTCATTTCTATTTTTTAACCCAGTAAATGTCTAAATTTCACCAACGGCTCAACTCAGTGTCACTTCGCTCCATCCCTGCTACCCACCCTGGGAATTTATATGACAGTTGTGACTTTATTTTAACTTTTAACACATTATAAAAAAAACTGGGTATGCTTTTTAATCATTAATTATTACCAAGCGTATACTACACAGCCTATTCCTCTGTGAATTCACTCCAGATCATTTGGGCTGTCCAGTGTGCTTGTCAGGTGATGTTTGTTTACTTTGAAGAGATTCCATTCTGTAACAACATAAAGATACACGTCAGCATAAAATATAAATATAAACTAAAAAAAAAAAAAATCTTTGCTATACTAGATGTAGTATCTCTAAACTCTCACTGATATATGTTTTTAGAAAGTAGCTTGCTAATGCCAAACCTTCTAGGCTGACAAACTGTAGAACAGCATTTAATAAAACATGTCTGAATACGAATTTGAACCTGAAATCGGTGGCATTTTTGCAGCGTATGAATGCTTTGGAATTTATTCCTAATGTCATGTGTAAATATTGCCCATCCTTCCAAGTCACACCTTAGTAATAAAATTTACACTGATCAGGTCCTTGTCTTGGCAATAATTAAGGTTTGAGTATATATTTTAATGTTTTTATTAGATTGTGCAATTATGGGTGACACAGTGGTGTGTTGGTTAGCACTGTTGCCCCCCACCTCCTGGCCTGGGGTTTGATTTCCACCTTTAATTTGTGTGCGTGGAGTTTGCATGTTCTCCCTGTGCTTGGTGGGTTTTCTCCAGGTTTTCTGGTTTTCTCCCACAGTCCAAAGACATGTGGGTTATGTTGATTGGTGTCTCCAAATTGCCCATTGTGTGTATGTGCGTGCATCCTGAGGTGGGTTGGTGACCCCTACCCTGCACCTTATGTCTCCTGGGATAGGCTCCAAGCTTTCTGTGACCCTTAACAGGATAAAGTGGTGTGGAAGATGACTGGCTGTACTGTTATGCCCTGCCTCCCAATATCAAGACCCCAATATCTCCTTCACTTGTTTGTCAGTGAGGGCAACAGGGAAAGACAAAATGAGCTCACCTTCCCAAAATAACTTGGCTACCTTTATCAGGGAAGAAGCAGTTTCTTTTTTTGGTGAAAGCAATTGTATGAGTGGAGTTTGTATGCTGATGTGTTTCCAGGGGATGCTCTGGTTTCTTGACACAATACAAAGTCATGTATTTCAGGTACATAGGCCAGTCTTGGTTCTGTGGGTGTGGCTCTCATGACGTATATAGTAAAATAACGTAGGTAGTGGATAAGGAAGTACGTAATAATTGGTCTGACATACCACAAAAGGAATTAAGTAAGGCCTACTGACCAAATGTGAAGACTCAGGTTCATGGATGAAAATGACTATAAAACCAACAGGAATTGCTGGAGGGATGACTTAATATGTTTACACAATATTCAGACATTTGTTCTAGCTGAGCTGTATCTCTATTTTATCTCTAGACCATTTTTAGACATGTACAGTGTATACATAAACAGAAAGGTATATACTACAAGGGTAACTCCGAGAGTTATGTCACATTTTCCCTGTATAAGTCTGACAGTTGTTCTACAGGTCATTCAAGGAAAAGATTACCTGCATTCCTTAAAAGCCATGTAGGGTGTCCATGTCCATGCATCATGTCTTTCCACTTCCCACCAGTAGAGGCCACTCCTCTCTAGGAGTGTGTGTGTGTGTGTGTGTGTGTGTGTGTGTGTGTGTGTGTGTGTGTGT
>JABJVR010000031.1:2179819-2198777 GCA_025773905.1 Chitala chitala
TATATATCAGAAAACAACAAATTTGTGCAATGATGAATTCAAAATAATGTAACTTTAAATGGAAAAAAGAAAGAAATGGCATTACAAAATGGTGCAGAGAAGACCCAAATACAGACACAGGATGAAATAAATATTTCAAAGATAGATTAAAAAAAATTTTAAAATGTAAAAATGCAAGAAAGGCAAAGACTAAAAGATACTAGCAGAAAACTTGTATACACTAGTTCATGTATACACTAGTTCAAACAAGCAAAAGATGCTGAAGTGAACACTAGACAGAGCGAGTGTTCACTTCAGTGACGGAGCTAGAGCTCAAACAGCTCCGTGAGAAGCGCCAGGAACCACACCCTCTAACAGGTGTTAGACCTTGTCAGCAATCACTGCTGTGATTTACAAAGAAACAATTACACATGTGAGCTCTTAAAAGTGCTTAGGCATACACGCAGACGATAGCCATACTTCTCAGGCTGAAAGGGTTTGTGCTAGAGTTCAGCAAAATTTGCATTTCCTGTGAAGACTCAATGTCTGGCATTCTACAGGACATGATGCGTCGCTTCTACCATGCTGCAATTAAGCATTAATTATGCCTTGCACAAGCAGCAATAAAAATGACGAGACTGAAGCAACATCCCTCCTTACAGATAACCTATGAACATTCACTGCTCACCCAGGCAGAGAAATTACATCAGACTCTCTTCATATCTTCACAACCAAACACCTCTGTTTTCCCAGGGCCAAATGTACCAGGTTCAAAACTGTTACGCAAATATAAATCATAGTGTGGTCGTCTGACAACTCTCAGCTGCAACATCGCCTGAAGAAACTGCTCTGTGTCGTCAGTAGCATAAAAACTGTGGCTTGGAAATCTCCATTACAGCAGTGTAAATACTGAAAAGGCTCAGTATACATGTAGGCACAATAAAACAATGAATCCTATTTAAGCACCATAAAATAACTACTGCATATTAGATCAGTGCATGTAAAACAACAAAAAAGGATAGCAAGACAATATTGCCTGTTAGTTGACAATGGCTTCATAGCTGTGGCTTGGTTCATTCATAAATTACATTAATTGTACTGGATAGCGTTTTGAAGCCAAATCTCAATAATATGTATATCATTTTACTATAAATATGTATTAGTAACACCACAGGCATTTCATAGTTACAGAAATATGTAGATTAATAAAGCAATGACATTCATACAAAGTCTCCTTGTGGGTAGCCCAACATAAAGGTACAGAATGTCTGGGCATGAATTCAAAAGTACAGACAGAAAGCTTCTTTCTCTGAAAAGATGTAAACCAAGTAAACCAAAGTATAGAAGTTGTTCTGTGGTATGTTAAAAAGAGAACGAGAGAGACAGACAGACAGACAGACAGATCAACTGAAAGAGAAAAAGAACGCCAAGGTGGTAACAGAAATAGCTGTGATTCTTGTGAAGCATGCTGCCTCATTGTGTATCTAAAACCTTCTTTCTTTCAGGCAGCCAGCTGTCTAATCCCAAGAGGCAAACCCTGGATGAGTTGTGAAAACCTGCATCCTGAAGTTGCCTGAGGCCACTATATTATGGAGTCAGGGGGAGTGGAGGTTGGGGGGGGGGGATCAGCCAGCCCCGGAATCTGTTTCTGATTTTTTTTTAAACTCAGTGATTAAAGTGCTAATTAATGGCTGCTGTCAGGGTTGCAATTATAAATGTGTGCAGCAATTCTCAACCCAGGATTGTGCAGCTGTTTATTGTTGCTGTTATCTGGATTGTGAAATGCAGGTTAATTATACACAAAGAAATATATTTTTCAGGTGAGAGCAACACTTGAGATAAATGTTGATCAAAGGCAATGTAACTGTTATGCATGTAACTTTTCATTTGTATGAAGCAGATCTGCATTTTATTAAAAGTAGAGCAGAAGAGGTAACGCAAAGGATAGTGTATGTTTTTATACTTTCAGATCAACCTGGCAGATACTGACAGCAACTTGAAAAGACCACACTGGAAGTATGTACATAAGTAACAATAATTAATAACCTAATGAGACATCAAACCTCTGGATGATGTGTCCAAAAAAAACATTTATAAATCATAAATCACACACTTCCGCACAAAGGCAAGAATCAAATGTAAAACCCTTAATAAATCAACGTTTATCTCTTGCTGCATTTATTTCTGCAAATGTAAGCAAAAACAGGGCCCGCGCTACATAAAAACACAAATTCCACAGAAACTGGGTACGAACCAAAATCTGAGAATTCACCAATAAAAGTTTAACTTTAAGATATTTGCTTTGTCTTTCAGATGGCCCAGGTAAACGAACACAGGGACACCAGATGGTTTCACTTAGATACAGGAAGCCTCAGTAAATTAATTTACATCTTCAGACAGGTTGACTTTGTCAGTTATAACATAGTTTTATTTCATGCCAGGCCTAACATGAAGCATATAGTAAGTCAGTCAAAATAGTTAGAGAGAAAGGGCTGTTGAAAATGTTATAGTAAATCAATCAACAGGTAGCACATCAGGCTGGGATGTGGAAGTCCTTGGTGTGTCCTTGAGCAAGACACTCCAAAAGTTAGCCCCTGGCTGCTGTGTGTGGCTGCCCCCTCCTACCTCCAGTGTTTACCTTCGCCACTGTAATTTCTGAAAATATCAATAAAGCAGACATTAATCTTGTTTGAAATCAGACACAGAGATGCGTTACTGCAGACAAAACTCATGTTTGCTATCAATTTACATAACTTTATGTTGTGTGCCACAAAAACAAGTCACAAATGAGGTAGTCTTGAAATTTTGAGCGTTCAGTAAGGATTAAATTGTTACTTAGGGAAAGACTATAAGGACTGCAGTGCAAGATGCTGAATTATTTCAGTCAGAGCCTGAGGCCTAAAAAAGTATAGTAAATTCCAATTTGTCATTTTAAAAAGGAGTCACCGATAGCTGATGACTGAACTAGATAGTATTTTACAATAGAAAATGTTCTCTGACAGTTTCCTACATTACAACTTTGAACAAAAGTTTCAAGATTTAAGTCACTGTTATTATTAAAGGTGAAGCAAAGGATTTGACTGCATGTCAAACTGAACAATACACTTCAAGTCCACAAAGAGAAAAGAATCCATTTTCATGCTTTTTTCATGTGAATTGTGCTTTGGAAAACTGGAATACTATCACCACCTCATTTAGATAATTTCCAAAAGCATACAAGAAACCAGAAAGGTATGCCAGCATGGCTACAGTTTTCATCAGTCAGGATCAGTCTGTCAGTAGGCTACCTTTTGGTCTTTTGGATTCAAACTCCAGAAAACAGTAAATGTGTTGGCTATAGTCTGTCACACTCACTATGTGACGGCTTGCTTGGTGCTAACTTGACCACTGTGAGGCCAAGTACTCACAGATTTTTTTTTTTATTGTATTATTAATGTATTTAATTATGTAAGTTATAAAAATGCATATGTTTTCATTTTGGTCTTTACCTTGAACAATATAAACTTGCAAGAAACCTTGTGAATATCTTAATCTATGCAGTAAGAAGGAAGTGAAGAGTTTACGTTAATGTAAATATGAGCTGGAATTTTTAAGATCGAACCAGGATGCTATGCTGTTGAAAAGACTACATTGTGAAAACAGTAAAAAAGTAAACTAATTATTCACAAAAACAGCCAGTGCAGAATCAAGGTCTGGGCAAACCTTGATGCTATTCAACACATTATCATGGCAGACATGTAGTACTATGTGATATAGACATCAACCTCCACCACTTCTCTGCTTCTTAATGTGCAAATAATCTGTTCTCTTTGCGCAGTCAACAACCAGCTTTCAAAGAGTATTTCAGTACTCTGCATTTTACAAAGAGCAACAAGCCAGGAAAACAGGGAAATCTTGAACACATGGTACACTTTTTAATGATATATGATATTGTTAAGCGGCTGAGAAAGTGAGCTCTACTGTTAGTCTAACCAGCACCAAAACGCCAAGTCATCATCGAATACAGAAAGAATCCAGAGTCAACTAAAATAATTATAGAATATATTGTCATTCAATCATTGTTATAATAAGGACCGATTAAGTATATACGAATATTTCAAGTTAAAGAGAACAGATTCGTTACGCTTTGGCTTTGACACAGAAGGGTATGCTCTTGTCATTGGTAATAGCACCGTCTTGTGGCCGACTACGAAACATCGTTCAACAACAGTACAACAACGCTGTGGAGCTGGTCAGAAAACAGCCAAAAACTGCTTGTTGACTTAGTTTCTGACGGCAAAGCAAATTATAAAAACAATGTCTTCATTCAAGGCGGTAATTTTTCATAACTGTAGTGCTTTAAAAACAGATGGAAACGAGAATGTCAGTTTCGTAATGAATAATGTCAGTTACTGATCTCATACTGGTTTACTATTGATTAAATCCACATAATTAAGTATTGTCTAGTAATAAATGATTTCCTATTGATTTTTAGAATAAATACATTTTTAAAATGATGTGTTTAGCTGTTAAATATTGTAGCCACGGTAGTTTGACCTGTAATATTACTTCACTTCATTTCAGAAAAGTACTGTATTAAAACCATTGCCAAATATGTTAATCAATTAATCATATTATAAGGACACAATTAATTATATATTGGAGAAACCTTTCTTAGAAAGGTCAGCTGCATTCGTTTGTATCAGAAAACGCCTTAAATAAATGGAACAGGTGCAGGTTTTAAAGTGAACTATTTTTAGAGCGGAACAGGCAGAAGCAGCCAGTTATCTGAAAGCAGGGATCTTACTATGAAAAGCATGTAAACCGGGGGCTAAACAGTCCAGCTTAGTTGGCGCAGTGGCTAGTGTCAAGAGGAATCACCCATCCATTCCCCCTAAACTGGGTTAGGCTCCATCACCTCACTCTCCATCATGTAATACAACTGCACCAACATGTCCGTGTGTATGAATTCATCCATATGTCTTTTACATTGACGTATAGTACGTAGACAAATTAAACCTTTTCGGTTTCCTGTTCTTAGGTATGTTGGATACACAACACGTGATTGAACCAAGGTAAAGGTTAAAAAAAATCTCTGAATTAAGTCAGGGAAAAATACATAAATAATATCATTTGCAGGAAAAATGGTTAAGTAGGCAGGCTATATGAATTATTAAGACGTGGTATATAGTACTCTGTTGTTGTTGTAATAATAATAATAATAATAATAATAATAATCGTTGCCGTTAAACCCCTCAACTGTTAAACGACCCTTCTTGGCACACATCCAGATATTATCGCTGGTAAATTGGTCTCTAGACAATATTAATAAATCTGTTGACCTTTCTCCGACCAAAGTGAATTGAATTTAACCATGTAAGCGATCTGGCACAAGGGTTTTTAATTACAATCAATGACACAGCACAAAAACGACATTTTAAATGACGCGGCTTAGACATTGTCAACATTTAATTTTCCTCCACTGACTCTGCGGAGGAGCACGGACCTATTGTACAACACCAAATATCTGCTTTCCTAATATATTAATGTAACAGCATGCATGCCTCGTAACCAGTAACTATAGTGACGCCTCCAAAAGCGTAAAGTTTCTGTTTTCTATGTAACTATTTTGATTGAGGTTGCGTTAGTTTCTTCTTTTGCTCTTCCCTTTTGGCATGGCTGTAATCAAGCGTGAAAGAGTGATCCCTTGTAGGAAAAAAAGATGGAAACGTGCCAAGACTCGCCCTGGAACCAGCACCTTACCGAGAAGACAAGTGCGCCTCCCTTCACCGCTGTTTGGCTTATTCATAGTTCGGGGTTTGGGTTTGGCTGTTTTTAAAAAGGCAAGCCTACTCTGAAGTTGATCAGTCTGCTTAGAAAAGTTCTCCAGTGGGGAAAGTACTGGAATCGGTTTCAAATGGGACAAATTCCTATTTTTTAGTTAATATTTCCTTACTTGCAAACAGGACATCACTTTGTATACAAGAATTGTTTAGTGTATTGCCCAGTATTTTTAACCAATTTGATTTTTGTTTCTATTTTGTTTTCAAGAGAGAAAGAAAATTCTCCATTTGTAGATCAACTTTTTGAGTAAAGCTATATTATTATATCTTATTGCATTAAAAGCAAACGCAGGTGCGCGCGGATGCTCCCTGTTTTCGTAAAGCTCTACTTAAATCTGTAAAATCTGATGACCGGAGGTACAGAAAGCACCTCGGTTACAAAGCACATCCTTTGATCTGTCTTTCCATACGATTTGGCTGGTTCTCCAGAGAAGAATATGGTATTCGTTTTTGTTCTCTTTGTGACATTTTTCATTGGACTGTCCCGGTGCTTGGGCTCGTATGTCCCTTGCGAGCCTTGTGATCAGAAAGCACTCTCAATGTGTCCTCCGGTCCCGGTCGGTTGCCAGCTCGTGAAGGAACCGGGCTGCGGCTGCTGCCTGACCTGCGCTTTATCGGAGGGTCAAGCGTGCGGCGTGTACACCGGAACTTGCACTCAGGGGCTTCGCTGCCTGCCGCGAAGCGGGGAGGAAAAGCCGCTTCACGCCCTTCTTCACGGGAGAGGAGTGTGCACGAACGAGAAGGGATACAAACCATCGCATCCTGCGATAGGTGAGCGGGCGTGACGCTGCACTAATACCGGTGCGGTACGTGTGGTTACGTTGACAATTCACTGTAAGATTGTGTTGTAACGCTGTGCATTTCAGGTACGCTTTGCAAATGTAACCGAAAGTTATAGCTTTCAAATTGACATTAAGGGAGTCCCAAGAACAGATTCCAATCTGGACGGTACCTTGAGCGATGTAATAGAAGTGACAACGTTATTTGTACACTGTAAGGAATAAATATTGTTTCTGTCTTATTTGGCGACAAATGAATATGTATTTCTACAAATATAAGGCGCCAATAATTGATCTTTTTGTAATTGTTTTGTAACTTGGCTTAGGTATTTGCTGGCTGATCATTGGTACTGTGTCAACGGATGTTTTAAGGACACGATGAAATATACTGGTTTTAAATGATTGTTAAAAGATAATTTCTTCTAATTTTAAAGAAATGCATATGCAAATTCACACGTACGTTAATACAGCTTCTAAATTATACCTCATGTAGAAAACATTGCAAACAGAATTTTGCGCAAACGCAGTATTGACAACAGTACAAACACGTGCTGATCGGGTATTATTGAACAAATGATATGTAATTTTGTTTATCTTTGTTAGTTATATTACCATAAGAGTATTTGTGTTAACATATTGTGTCCGACAAGTAAGCTACGACATACTAGGAATTGTTTCGAATCAACTGTTAAACATACAGTTCTGCTTGAGCTGTCAAACCCCAGCCAGTTCAGAAGTATGTCGCGATTAACGTGAATCCCGTTTCAATTTGTTACATTACCATTACATTTTTCCTTATCACCTCCAACGGATATGCATATCTGTTTAGATATTTTACATTTTGCGTGGACCACCCCACCACCGCCCTCTGCCCAGTCAGAACTCATAGTTGAAAATGGAGAGCTCACGTGTTACAAAATAATCTTCAAAACTGACGGAAAGCAGTTTCTTGTGCGTGGAAATCCAAAAAGCATCTATTCTTTAACGAATTCAAACATACGATCGTTTAACCATACTTAATGGTCTTTCATTTCGAATGCACAGGAATCGGGTCGATTTTACTTTATCTAATTGCAGTGGATATTATAGACAGGTATCAAGATATTTTAAAATAAAACAAACCGCGTGTGCCCGGGTGCAGCCTGAATTTTGTCTTTTTAATGTAAGTGGTATTTCAAATTTAATCTCAGTTCCAATACAAAATCTGTGAAGAAGACGGCGGTGGTGTGTGTGTGTGTGTGTGTGTGTGTTAGCGCAGGGTGCGCGCAGCCAAATTGAATGAAGAGCTGAGTAATTGGCAGTAGATCGACAATCAGAGTGAGAGCCTGGAGCATCGACTGATTAGCTGTGTCACATGTCACCTTAGTGGGCAAAGTTATTCAAACCATAAAGTGAAGGCGATTTGTAAAAGAGTTTTACATAAACGCTGTTCTTAGCAGGTGACAGACTAGGAAAAGTACGCAAGTTTCCTTCTACATCTCAGATGTTGCATACCTCAAAAGCTTAACGTTTCAGTTCTGTTACTGTAGCGCATTCTCAGCGCAACATTTCCTTCTTTGTTTCTTGTTTTATTAACTGTGTCCTTAAATGTTTCTTGGGAACGCAAGTGCATGCTTAAAAATTGAGTTCTCTAAAAGGGTCGCTTCTGTTGAGTCAGGCGGAGCTCATACCCCCGGGGTAACATCAACACATGAAAAAGCCGGATGATTGCAATCACAGTTCTCAGAGGCCTCACTGTTCAACACGAAGATAGCAAAACAAAACTACAACAACAAAAAATATATATATTATGACTGTTAGCACACTTTCCTTGCTCATTACCACTGAGTCCCAACTCTGGTGGAAGCTGTGAGTCGCCCCTCTTTGCCTGCGCCGCGCAGCTCAGCGCTGCGCACAGCGTCGCCCAGTGCGGCAGTGATTCAGCGGAATGCCTCTGGAGCGCTTCACCCAAGTGCCGGCTGTCAGGCTGGACATAGATTTTGAATTGTGTTTCTCATTTCCTGCGGGGTTCTGTTTCAGTCCAGTTATACCAGCTTGGCTGGCCAGTCACACGAGAGGTCAAATGTCCCTGACCGTGTGGAGACAGAGTAACACTAGAGAGGGAGTTAAAGAACGCCCCCCCCCTCCTTTGCGCTTTCTTATTTGCGGCAGTTATGGAAAGGTTTTTTATTTCTTTATTTATTTTCCCCCATCCCCATGTATTGCCTATTGGGAGTAAATTTTCGGGTGCAGCTGCCTGATGTATGTTTTGTTTCTCCAGCTTGATAAGACAGACCGCTTAACATACATTATATATATATATATATATATAATGTATTTCGCAATAATTAATACAGTATCGATAACTCATGTCAGATTACCGTGAACTGATGCAGAACTGGGCGATCTCACAGGTTCAGATGTTAAGTATCCTAAATCTAGTTTATCTGAAATTTATGTTTTGTTTGTGATTTATTAGATGACTTGCTCTGGGCTCTGTTCATCTAGGGTCATTCTGTTTTACTGTCAGCATAGCATTTGAATTCATGATCTGTGATGGAGGGGCTGGAATTCCACATTGACTACAATGGTCATTATAACTGTTATAGGACAGTGAACACCAGTAGTGGAAACTAGGACTAGGAGGTATGGCATTATGACCCCACCCCCCAAAAAAGCTTACAAAAGAGGCTTGATTATATTGCCCATTTTTTAAAGGAAAAATGTTATTGGAGAGAGACTTCAAACTGAGTAAGATCAATCTACACATGACATGCCATTGAACGTAGTTTAAAAAAGGATCTTTCTCTAGGAACAAAAGAGCCACAAATGTAAGCTGGGGTTTAGCCCGAGTCCTTGGCAGAGTGTGTTTTTTGCTGGCCCTTTCCCAGTTGTTCTTAGTCTGGTCAGTGTTTACGTGGGACCACAAGGCTGCAGTAAGTCATTGCAATAAAATGAGGCGGCGTCCAAGTCATCACTGCCTCCCTGCTGCTCTCGGGGGAACAGCACCTTCACCGCCGCGTTTGCTGGTTCTGTTGTGCCTTTTTATACTCAACGTTTTTCATTCTAACATGGAAGACAAACATGAAGTTAGTTATAACAAATTCACTGTAAATAAGTACATAAAAACAAAGTAAACAAAGCAGAACAATGAAAGTTTTTTTTTTTTTTTTTTTGTCAAACTATGCTATATCTGTGAACATATTATAAACATATTAATATAATTTTGAAAACATCCATTTTTAAGAATGTTTGCCTTTGCACCATTCAGTCACTTCAAAACTAAGCTATGCACTACCTAAAGAAAGACTTCTAGTCTATAAGAATGATGTGACAATGTAAGGAATATAAAACAAATCTATCAGAATAAATGCACAAAAGTATATAAACATAGATATATTTTTAATATCATGCTGTACATAGATGTTGAATTGTCATTCCCGCAAACCAAATACATAAGACTTACGAGAACATATTCAAGCAGACACTCGATCCCTGTTAAATATGCAAGTGGAGCATCTATTTGGCAATCTTAATTTCTCCAGTACAGTTTTACTATTGGCTGGATGTCATGCTATTTTCATTGACACCTGTTAAAAAATAAAAAAAGGTTGCACAGTAGACATCAGATTTTGTAGCTTATGATTGTGAAGCGGTGTTGTCTTTACACTGGGTGTGTTTTAACTAGGAACACATGTGGACTAACCACGACGTGTCAGGCCCCACTGCCTCCCAGCTCGGACTCAGGGTTGTGTGAGACGTTGCGCAGGACTACGTTAAGACCCATGACTTTTCATCATCAGTCCAGGAGGAGGCAGCCCAGCTGGTTTTTCTTAAATCTCAGCAGTGGCTCTGGATGTCACGTTTCCTCATAGGCAGAACGAAAACAGCTTGCATATTGGATGTGTACTAGGTTTTTTTTATTTTATTGTTTTTTTTTTTTATTTTATCTTTTTTTTTTTTGCCATGCTTACATATGAGCCAGCATGAATGGTCATGTGACACAGCCCAAAACCGTTGACGGGTCACCTGCTTGTCGTAGAGATACTGGGAATGGCCGTGTTTTCATGGCTTGTTGGGGAAGCGTAATTCAAGTCCGAGGAAGCCGAACAAAAGCATTGATGAAACAGTATTCACGGGGGAAATGTTGACAGTGTCCTCCAATGGAACCAGTGTGTCCTGGATGCGTCAAAAAGAGCAGATGTGCTGGAAGGGCTGAAACAAAAGACAGCAGGACTTTTACCTGTTCCTCTGCGACCACACACTAGAAACACTGCACTTTTACACCCAGCTTGTGGATAAGTCATTCCTACTATTTTTAACTTAGCTACGGCAGAGCCTGGACCAGGTTTGTGCAAAAAAAAAAACCCATTTTATTGTGCTCTGTAACCACATTTCTCAGGCTGCCATGCTTATAAAATGATTATTTCCTGTGGGGCGTTGGCCTGTTGAGTTCACAGCAAATACAAGAAGGAAGAAGGGCTGCTTTCCACACCAACAAGCACAGGCCATGTGGAACAGTGGACATATGGGAATGGGGGTTTATGTGAAAAAAAGGAGAACATCAGTGTGGATCCTAAAAACCTGCAGGAAACCAAACCACAGTTTAGTACAACAAGAGGAGACAAGTGTTTGCTCAATTGTCCAAATCCACAAATCCAGTTGCAATGGGCATGCCTCAGAATACCAATGTAGGAAATAATATGTGGTGCTATGTTGCTAGGAGATAAAATAGAGGCACATCACATTAAGGTGGTACATTTGTTGGTTTAATGCAGAGAAGCTCTGAGAAGTGTCTTGCCTCTGGCACCCCCTTCAGTATGTAAACTCAGTTATCAATGGGGATTTCTTATCAGGGATTAGATTAACAAAGTTGGCGGCTGGGTGTCTACTTGAGATCCCATGTATGTAGGTCCACCTATATTACCTTTGCTGCAGGATTACCCTTACTGTTTATTTTTTCTTTCAGTTAAAGTGTTCAAGGCTAAAGCAAAAACAACTTCAAATCTGCATTTCAACGAAGGTTGTTTGTGTTTTGTTTGAGGCGTGAATGTGAGGGGAAATGCTATGTCTTGTCATTAACATCTCTGAGCTTTATCATCCCTGCATTGTGTGTGTAATAAAGACAAAGGCTGAATGTCCTTGGACCAAAAATAGGTGGAAAAAATTAAAAATGAATGTGCTTTGCACTCAGCCTTGTAATCTGGCTTTTCATTTCTTAGCCAGTCTCTGCTGCACCATTGCTAGTCTGATTTTGCATGTGGCAAGTCTGCACACTGTGCGTTCAGGCTAGTGCTAGAGCTGCTTTTATGTAACACGGTCATTGTGCATTCCCAACTGGCACTGCGTTAATGAAGATCAGGCAAGCAGTAGAAAAGAAGGGATCACCTTTCGTTATTAGTCTTCTGAATGTCAACAACATAAGATACGCATGACGTATAATTTCCCAGTGTACAGGTTAATATTTAAATAGAGATGTATCAAGTGCACCTGTTTTGCCTATATGAGGGCCTCTTTGTCTATGTGGACACTGAAGTAGAATAAAAGCAAGAGAGACATGCAGAAACACCATTTTAGCTCCAATTCCAACGCTCATTTGAATAGAGACCCTGCACGTGATACCAGTCTCTTGGCAATCATCCAAAATCTTGGCAGTGTTTCAGATGTTAAACACAGCCTGCTAAGCTTTCTTTACAAGCAGGGCAGCCAGAGCATGGAAGAAATGAGCTCTGTGCTTACACTGAGCAGTCAGCCCAAAGAAACAAGATGATCGAGCTTATAAGAAAGAGGGAAGACCATTGTTGGAGACCTTTGACTATGGTTTTATTGTTTGTTGCAGACTGGAGTGCGCTGATTTCCATGTGTGTCCTTGTGACGTGCCAGACACACCCAGCAGAAGAGTAGAACCCATTATTAAGATCACTTATGTTTGGTTGAAGAGAATTGGAACCTCTGCCGCTCTCTCACAGCACGAAACTAGTGTTTCAAATTCAAACGTGATTGTTCAAGGAATCCAAGGAGTCTGGTGAAGGCTCCAGAAATGTACGGGCAGACTCCTGTCAAAAATTATTTTGTGAATTATTCAGAGATCGTATCAGGATACACATATTATGTGTGTGTGTGTGTGTGTGTGTGTGTGTGTTGGAGGGGGGGGGTGCTGAGGGAATGACACTCAGTTTGTTCTGACTAGGCTATTTTTAACCATACCTTCAACTGTCCTTCAATGTCTTGCGTCCGTCTCCGTAACAATACTTGGCAAAGTTCTGGCTAGCATTCCAGCCAGACTCCGCCTGCACACCACTATACTGTTGGATTTCCTTACTGGATAAATATAACCACAGTCATCCTTTGGCACCGATTACAGGTTGCCCTCTGTCTGATGTGCTCCCCACTTAATCCCCAGCTTGCTATATAGTAAAATCTGCGTAGCTTTTTTCTCCAGACTCATACCCTTGTAATGGTGTAACCTGTATTTGGTGGGGTTCAGGAAACAGGGCCCATGCCTCTTTTCAAAGGCCAAGGGAGAGAAACAAGAGAACATAACGGTCAGGAGGATCCCTTACCCTTGTCACTTACAGTACCCACTTTCTCTGTGAACGGACAAGAAGCAACCAGGCATAACACTCCCCATACCACTTAAATGTTGGAATTCCCAGCTCCCATTTTTCAGGCGAAAACTTGTGCCTCAATTTTCATATTTATATATGTGCTAAGAATGCTTTGGAAAGACATTTACATCAGTTACATGACATTTGAGGGAACATTTAAAAATGTATTTTGAAACCACCTGGAAAAAATATAAATTTCAGCCTCTCCTGAAACAGAAGCAGTGTTTCATCATTTTAACTGTATTCTCTGTTTCTTCTAAATGGCGGATACAGTTACTCTCCAGCCTTAGATTTGTCCTCTGTGTGCCTAAGTTTGCTGTTGCCATGGTTCCAGGTTTGTTATAGCTTCAAGAAGCCTTAGCATGGGTTAAAGCTATAAAAGATTCTTGAAAGGCTTGATTCTATTTTCTGTTGAAAATGCTTGTCAGACCAGTTTTTTTAAGCAAAAGTGAAGAGCAGCTTTTTATTTCAGATGTTCTGATATCATGGGGCCCTTTACATTATGTATGTTGAATGCATAATGAATCTTGTTAGATTAATTTCCAAAAGAATTTCAAACTTTGACATTCCAGTATTATCAGACTCGACTGTGAAAGAGCCATTAATTATGACTGTCATAACTTTCATATCTGTGTTTATAAAACAGCTCTGTGGCTCAGCTCAATTCACCTTTAGGTGGGAGACAGTAAAGTATGTTTCCTTCTGATTTCTGAAACACGTGCAGTTTCTAAAGTACAATGACGTTAAGGGAGATAAGGGAATAATCGCGATAAATATTGTTTATAAGTGCGAAAGCACCCCCTGGTGGTTAATGAAGTTCTGCTGCCTCAGTGGTGAATGAAAAATATAATATTGCTTTATTACTGAACTGCAAAAGCAATAAGAATTAGATTTTTTTTTGTGTGTGTCTTTATTGTTGTGCGAATTTTATGTTCATAAGGTTCTGTTTTATTTTATTTTTGTATAAAGTTACAAACCAGGATTTTTTTTCTTGAAATATTTGACATAGTCCTTTGACAGTTTTATTTACTTCTTCCATATTTAATTCCACAGACCGAGAGTCACGGGAGCATGAGGACACAGTAACGACCGAGATGACAGAGGACAAGCCTCCGATCCCCAAAGTGCCGCTGTATCCCAAAGATCCCATCACCAGCAAGAAGGCCCAGGCCATGCGCAAGGACAGGAGGAAACTGCAGGAGAAGCTTAGAGCTGTCATTCACATGGACTACTCTCCGATGCCCATCGACAAGCACGAGCCAGAGTTTGTAAGCTCATCGTCCTCCGGAGCGGCAGCCTCCATTCTGAGCTCCAAAGAGGAGCCCCCCTCCGTTTGCGGTTCTGAACCCTCTTCCCCTCTGGCCTTTTGGCTTCACAGGGTCCCTGCAGAAGGAAACTGGACGGGATCATCCAGAGGATGAAGGCCTCTTCTCCCATCATGGCCATGTCCCTGTACCTCCCCAACTGTGACAGGAAGGGCTTCTTCAAGCGCAAACAGGTATGCTTACACAAAGGAGCAATCACAGGGTTTAGAAGACATTACTGTCAGGCTTGCCAGAGAGAGCAATTCTATGTACTTTTTTCCTCTAGTGAAAACATGCCTTGTGTTTGGACATGAAAGTGGGAGTAATGAGATAAACCCGCCTTTGACGTCGTATGCCTATAAACATTCAGTAAAGGAGTTTTATATCCTGAATTTTATCTCTGCATAGTGTCATTGTGCTGAGTCTGATGGTTTCTCCTCTCCTTTCTGACCCTCCACAGTGCAAGCCCTCTCGTGGTCGCAAGCGAGGAATTTGCTGGTGCGTGGACAAATATGGAGTGCAGCTCCCCGGCACAGATTATATGGGGGGTGACATCCAGTGCAAAGACCTGGACAGTGGCAGTAACAACAATGAGTGAGGACCCGCCCCCTCCCTGATCACCTGACCCAGGGCCCGCCTCCTTCCTTCTCACCCCATACACCCAAGACCACTTTGAATTTGTAAGGCAAAACCAACAAGAAAAAAAAAAAGAGTAAAACGTTGAACCTTTCTGACTGTGCGCTCATCTCTAACAAGCTGGTTCCATCTCAGACTTCATGCCTGCAATGGGCCCTTCTAATCTGAAATGGGTCCTTGCAAATGATTTGTAAAAATATATACATATACATATATTTATATATTTTTATACAGCCTGGGGAATGAGCACCAAACTGTATTTCTTTTAAAGTCAAAAAAGACAACAAGATTCATCTGTGATTAACAGGCCTGTTATGGTCTTTCACGTTTTTTATTATTACGGTATCAGGAGGAAGGTAGCAGGAATTCATATATTAGCAGAATGATTTGATTAGTTTTTTTTTTCCTTTTCCTAAAAAGAAGAAAGAGAAGTGCATGTGGCACAGGTGTGCTGACACAGCCGTCCTATCTAAGCTTCAGAGCACTTTCTCAGAGGCAGCCCCATTTGCTTGTGAGCATCTCCCTTGGCTAGGCTCAGCGTATGTGTGTGCTTGGACGGGTGTGGTATGTGCATGTGTGATCGGCTTTCTGGGAGTATGTGGGCTTTTTTTCTTCCTGCCAGGAGCCCGTCTGCCACCCTTCTCAAAGGAAGGGGCTGGACGGGCGGGCTTTCTTATAGCCTTTGAACAGGGTGTTTTTGGATGTAGGACATGTAGGCCCAGGGAGACGGAGGAGCTCATCATGGACGACCTGTTTTAAGTGACTTTAGGACTCTGTAGCTAGCCAAATATGCCAACTGTGCCTAAGCAAACATGCTGCCGTGCCGTTTCACACGCAGTTCAGCACAGATGAGCAGTGCTGCTGGTGACGGTGGCTAATGAGCACATTCTGGGATGTTTCTGATTCTTCTAAAGCAGTATCTTGAACCTTAACAGACAGACATTGCTGAAAGATTGTGAGGTTCTTTATGGTTGTGGAATGAAAAGGTCTAAGCAGGTCTGACACTGAATTCGCCAGCAGCGTGCTCTCTCTGCTCCTTATGTGCTGGGTGTGGATTTAGCATTTTTTTGTACTGTCTTTGCCTTCAGTGAAGTAATACCCATCCTTTTGAGCCATGGTTCTTAATTAATTAGGCCCTTGGACACTAAAGAAGTGCGACTTTGGTGTTACACATAAAACGTTAAATAATTATTGTTTTAATATATTACAAGAGAAAAGTACCAGTGCTTGAAAAATGAATTTTACCCTGAAAACTATGCAAAAATTTGTATTTTGCATAGCTCCTACCAGTGTGTGGAAATCGTAGTCGCTCCAATGCAAGGTGTCACAAAAGTTAGACAATTCTCAGCCTTCCCATGACGCTTGGCTGTCACAGTTAACAGTGGTCAACCTCTCCATACTCTAGACTCTACATATTCAGTGCACTACCTGACTCACAGCATTGCCAATCAAGACCACTTTTCTACAGGTTCACAAGTATGCAGATGCACTACATCTATCATTAACATGTAGCTTCAGTTCTGTATGTAAATACCAGTGCCTTTGGACATGCAAATACATTTGAATAGTGTTTACATACACAAAGAAGCCCTAGGGGTAAAAACATCACATCCTGGGCCAACAATAATTGTCTGTAGGTACACACCTAAATCAAGAACACATTACAATGTTTTTTTACATTAATTACCTGTGACCAAGGCAAAGAAAGGGAAGTGGAAGCTAATTTTTTACTTTAATTGAAATATGGATGTATTTATTAATAAAACCACAACTGTGGAGGAGAATTTAATGTTTGCATCCCTGTCTGTAACTATGTAGAAGCAGTGCTAGTGGTGTTTAGATCCTGTTTGAGTAATTTTCGACCCTAGTGATGCTGAAATGGTCAGACTTCATTTGAAGGCTGGTACAAACCGTTTTGGAGGGCCTTGCAGTTTGTCCAAAAAGTGTGAATGTGTCACCAACTTCATGTCTGTATTATCGAAGTCCATGTTTCCTTTGTTCAAGCAGCCCTGAATGATTGATTTCATATACCATAAGCTACAGTTAAAACTACAGTATCGTTGACGTTTCAACAGCCTACTTCTCTGAGTTGCTTGAAATAAAAGGTGGAAGGCTTCCAAATCCACCTCAAGGACATTGAAATAGGAACTGACGAAACAAACAGTGTGCAAAACCCAAAGTGCTGACATAGTCCTGGTCTGAATTGTGCTCCCTATGCCACTCAGTGAGCAGCTTCACTTGCTTACAAAATTGCGACGGTGAAATAAAATGACAAGCTGTCCTTAGCAGAGCTCTCCGCCAATACACGGCTCCTCGCCACGAAGGAGGAGACGCAGCCCTCCCATGAGGTCTGGATGTTTTGTCTTTGACAGGGGCAGTGAGGCCCATGCCTGCCACCTGCAGCAGTGTTGCACAGAGACAACGCTAGCTCAAACATAGCCAACAGCCGTCGGGGATCCGTAAGCATGTGCCTCGCCATCACTGGGGAGTAGAGGCCCAAGTGCCGCGGGCAGCGCTTTCGTTGTGCGGCCTTTCCGAGCACGGAAACAGGAGCCGCAAGGGCATGACATAGACACAGTTAGCTTCACAGACAAAGGAGTCTTCAGAACCGATGAGCAAGGGAGAGGGGATAATCTCACAGAGTGGACCTCTGACTCTCTGGCATTCAGAACACTGTGCTAGCCTAGAGCCCAGACATGACAGCCAGCGAGCTCTAACATAAGTCAACTTTGGATGATAGCACATTTACAGTACAAATGTTATTTCTTAATATGTTTTGTTGTGTAGACTTTATAGAAGACAGTAATGCAGATTTAGTAACAGTTTAGTTTCAGTGACAAGAAAGCTTTCCAAATTTACAGAGGAAAGCTGAATTCACAAGATGGCTTAAGTATTAATTACTGGTCAGAAATGTAGATGACGTGTTAATTACCTTTGTGTAGATTTTTTTTGCAGTGAAACTTAAAGCTGGGTATCACATTGACTTTTCAAGCTACAATTACTTTGTACTTTTATGTCATAAGCTAGCCCTGTGCTTCATCGAATTCTGAGTCTCCTACCTGGTTAGACTAATGCAATAATCACAGCTCATGTTATGGTAGTATCAGTACAGTTTTGTTTCTGAATGCATAACTATTTTGTGGAGAAGAGGAAAAATGTACCTAAATGTGACAAAAAAACAAAAAAAAAACTAAAAAAATAGGCCCGTGAAAACAGGACCAGTTTTGAGGCAGGACGACCATGAAAAATGTTCAGCATTTGGAGCTTCTGAAAATTATAAAAGAGAAAAAAAAAAAAAGTTTAAATCTCAAATTATTAAAAAGTGAATATCACTGTGTAATATTTATTCATTCAACTCGTAATTTATGTACTCTTTTAACCTTTGTCTTTTTTGGTATGACAAAGCATTTATTTAAATAAAAGTTATGTATTCATTTAAATGAATGAGCTGAGTGTCGCGTGTGTGACTTTGTCTTTCCAACACTGAGGGCTACACACACACACACACAGCTCACGCACATTAGTGTTTCTGGTACAGTCTGATCCATATTCCATACATTAACTGTGTCCCACCTACTGCCATAAGGGCATAGCTGAGATCAAGTGAATACCTCAAGCCTTATTCCTGTGCCGTAAAACTATTTACATGCAAAGCATCTCTATTATGTTAGAGATTAACAGCAGAGTTCTGTTGAGGCCCTGCAGATCAGTTCCAGAGCCATCTTGATTACATAACACAATGTAAATCAAGTTACACGTTAAACTAAGTTGCCTGCAGAGGGGGGGGGGGGGGGGGGGGGGGGGGGGGGGGGGGGGGGGGGGGGGGGGGGGGGGGGGGGGGGGGGGGGGGG
>JABJVR010000031.1:2207568-2267775 GCA_025773905.1 Chitala chitala
TGCTGTTCCTATAAACTCTATACAAAAAAAAAAAAATATATATATATATATATATATATAAATAAATAATTCAAAAAGACCATCATCAAAAAGAAAAGGGGGTCATGGTGACAAGGGTTGCTTTTCACAACAGGCAAAGAGGTCAGGTTTATTGTAAGAAAATGTAAGGA
The DNA here is from genome assembly GCA_025773905.1 of Chitala chitala. Classification (NCBI taxonomy): domain Eukaryota; kingdom Metazoa; phylum Chordata; class Actinopteri; order Osteoglossiformes; family Notopteridae; genus Chitala; species Chitala chitala. The sequence goes on from JABJVR010000031.1 coordinate 2,207,739, forward strand.
TAAAAAATATATATATTGGCTTAGGGGGAGCTTAAATGCCTGACTGGGGCAAGGCTAATTCTGCCTTATGTAAGTAGTGCAGTTTAAGGAGGACCCATTTTTAGTGGATATAACAGACCAGCAGAGTTAGTTGTTCCCATTTACCAGGTGAAAACAACATTCCTAGACTGTGGACCACACTTCACACAAAGTCGTATTGCAGTCACATAGTTCAGTATATTTTAACACACCCACTTCCTCCAGTTCAAAAGTATTACAAAGTGCTACAGCACATTACACATCTTAAAAAAATGTTTAAAAGCTTACAAACACAGGATGCAAATGTATACTGAACTATTAAACCCCTTGCACAGTCATTAGCAAGACGGTACAAAAAGGTAGGGCTTTTATAGCAGATTTTACAGCAGACTTTCAACTTCTGGTAATTCTACATTAACAGCTGTTTTATGATAATGTTCAGAGAGAAAGAAACAGACAGACATACAGACAGACAGGCATTTTTAGGCACCCTGTAACCAGATCAAAAGGCTGTAGAAACAATTTGACAGAATCAAAGACCTTTTTTCATCCATTACATAATCTCTGCCCTGTCTCCAAGTGTAACACATAATAGCTTAATGAGGGAGGGAGGTGTGGACCTGACTCTTGAGCCTTTGAAAAGAAGGGTCAAGACTTGGCATGTTGGCAAGACTAGGCAGCCTGGTGGCTCAAATGGGTAAAACATCAGCCTAGGCTGCAGAAGTCTCCTGGCTCAAATCCCAGCCCAGCCACCAAGTGTGTCTAGCTCATTGCAACATGTATGTGAAATGTTGTAAGTCGCTTTGGATAAAAGAATCTGCTAAATGAATAAATGCAATGTAAATATAATGTTGGGAACATCACATCTGTGCAGACTTCTTAGCATCGGGGATGAGCTGCTTCTACCATCAGTGCTGAAAGCCTGTGTCCTTCTCGCTGGCCCTTTGCCACCTTTTGAAAGTTACTGACTCTTTACTGGCCTGGTGTCCCCGCAAGAACAAGCTAGACTAAAAAGATGTCTACACCTGCCTAACATGTGTTTCCACTTGTAACATGCCCTACCAACAATTTGAGCTTGGCATTGTTCAACCCACGACTTACAAAAAAAAAAAAAAAAAAAAAAAAAAAAGGAAATATGGACCATGTGAAATTGTAAATCACTGTGTTCTGGGAATTCCAGCTGATGATTCAGCAAATGCTGTTGAATTGTTAAACAGATAAAGCCCGGCCTGGCCAGTATATGTTGTCACGTGTGTGTCAGCATGTGGAGTGGGTGCACGTGTGTACAATGAGGGCAAGTTGTGCTAATTTAGATGATACAGGCTTCCCTCTTCAAAAAAGAGCATTATCCCATTAATGATTGACAGACTATCAATATTCTCAAACAGTGCGGTTAAATGTCCAAGGGCAAACGAAACGAGGGTTTTGTTAACATTGTGACCCTGCCACCTTAAAACATACACAAAACTAGCCCTATTTCAAGACCAAGATGTTGTCTGGAAAAATGAAAACTGAAGTCTTTCACTCTGGGTTTTGAGGCCTGTGGTTTGTGCCACTTTTAGAGGTCTGTAAAAGGGTCATCCAATTCAAAACAAGGAAGAAAAGGCAGCTACCTTAAGTTAAATCAAACAATTACATTCTCAGACATTTAAAAACATTCACTTCCATGACAGAGGTACCCTTATTCCATGCAATAACAAAATATACAGTATATAACCATGTGTCTGATCACTTGTGATATAACAAAACTGAATTTTTCATATAGTATCTAAACTTACAAATACGGTACACACTGGTTATTCGGAGTGAGCTACATGGCAGGATTCCAATAAACTTCTGTTGTGGAAGGTCTGGTACTTCTAGAAGCTGCTTTCCAATCCATACAAATCATGAATGCCCTCCACGTTTCTGACATGCTGGTAGAAAATATGTAATGCCTTTGCTCCTCAGCAGTGCATTTTCAAGAGATTAAAGCACCTCACTTTGTGAACCCTACTGGATTTGTCTTCAGAAAACAAAACTCTCCATAGAACAATACAGCTGGCAGTAAAACAGAAAGTGGTTACACCATGCAATGTCACTCATTACAAAATTACGTTGTGGTACACTGAAAACTTTTAGCCATCAACTTTCTTACAACACAAAATCTTGGAAAAACTATTTTTCAAATTTGTAGAGGCTGACATATAAGGACATTATTAAACCCTGGCACCCCCCCCCCATCTTCTTATGTTTTTGAGTACACGTCCAGTTTAGCTGACCCAGATGATGAGGGCAGCTTCGACACTCCCAAGCAATTACACAAAATTCCAAAATATCACCACCACCATTCAAGGAATGTTATAGCCAGAGAAGGGTCTGACACAGGTTTGTAAGGAGTCATCAATGTTTTTGGAAACTATCTGTTCCCCAGTCAGTTTGGATAGAAGTTGTCTGAGAACCCCAGAAACACAATGCTGCAAGAACTCCTGTCTCTCATTAAGCCTTGTTCACACTACACGACTCCCGAAGACTTAAGACGCCAATTTGCACTATATGACTTGCAGTCAGCCAACAACGTGTGGTGAATTCGTAGGGGTGTACATGCTACACGACTAATGAGTGACGCAGTGATTTGTGTTAAACACTCTCCCCCCAGGAGAAATCGCAATCGATCAACATTGTGTGTTAAGCACTTGCATGAAGAAACTTCTTTTCTTCCTTATCAGCACAACCATACAGGGGCACGTGTGCTCATTTGCATTCAGTGATAAATAATACATATATAAAGACAAAAAATACGTAATCATATATAGGGTTGATATTTGTAAAAAAACAAAATAAAGAGGGTGGAGGGACAGTCTATTGAATAACAGAGTGGAGTAGTCAGTCAGTCATCTTCTATACCGCTTCATTGTCACGGGAAAGCCTGGAGCCCATCGTAAAACACGTAGGGCGCAGGGCAGGGGACACACACTATGGACAATTTGGAGACACCAATCAACCTAACCTGCATGTCTTTGGCCTGTGGGAGGAAACCAGTGAACCTGGAGAAAACCCACCAAGCACAGGGACAACATGCAAACTCCACACACACAGACCCAAGGTAGGAATCGAACCCCAGGCCTGGAGGTGCAAGGTCATAGTGTTAACCATCACGCCACCATGCCAGCTACAGTGAAGTAGTCTCATCTTAAATTCCACCATCAGAATCTACTGTTAGGCATAGGAAATGTATTTGTTTACTTCATTTTGACCAACAGTTTGGGTAAAAATGAATGGGAGGCTAAAAAAAAAAAAAAAAAAAAAGTGAATGAATGGATTGGGGATATTAAAAGCAAATAAATTTGAACCATGAGAAGGTCAACTCAGCAGGTTTAATAGCATCCAGTAAATGATTGACGTGACACGGGTTTTTATGCCAGCTGCCCTTACTGACACAAACTTCCCACTTTGTCCAAGCTTGGACCCAGCGCAGGCTGGGATCTCAACCCCCGACCTCAGAAATACTAAGCAGCAGCGCTAACCGCTGGACAACTGTACCATACTTAACACCTTCTCTTTGCCATGGCTTCAGTTATGTTGAGGGAATTTTTTTCCCCCCGATCATCCCTTGCTGCGGGATGCTCAAAATTTCCCAAACATCGACTGTTCAGCAAGCCCATTATTCGCTTGGATGCAATCAGATGCGAGCACACCAAACATAGCGTGCAATTGCTGGTTTGAGTCTGCAACTGGTCAGTGACCGGTCTACAACCAGAAAATCAGATTGCCTTACCTCGACTGTAAGGGTCCTAATGTGTCTTTTGCTGTTGAATGCAAACTGAACTGTTCAAAAAAAAAAAAAAAAAAAAAAAAGGAGCTTTTCTAGAGGCCAGGAGATGGTCAGGGATGGCAGTGTAGGATTACTGCACTAACAGAGCACAGGTTCTGACTTGAAAGCACCATGCAAAGCACACATTCTCCATTTACACCTAACACCCAAAGACAAATTAGGCCCCTCATAGGCGAGTCAAGAGCAAGCCAGAGCACATCATATCCCATTGGGCTGCAAGAGTAATTACAGAGCACATGAGAGAGAGAGAGAGAGAGAGAGAGAGAAAAAAGGAGGGAGGGAGGGAGGGAGAGAGAGAGAGAAGCTCTTCTCCATTCTATTCAGCTACCAGGAGCCGCTGGTTGCGACAGCAGGGAAAGCATACTTAGAATCTAGCAGATGCCCCATCAGGCAGAATAGGACAAAGGTTCACAGGACAAATTTGTGAGCACATGTACAGAACTGGTGGCATTGACCTCCCCTGTTAGTAGCACACAGGGGTACAGCCCCATGATTTCCACAAAGTTCACAAACAGTAGTCACTTCTACCTCTTACAACTAACCTGGAAACAAAAGAAAATAATCACGCCAACTATTATGTCTTATTAGTATATAAACAATTTTCTCTGATCTGTTAAAAGCGGCTGTTTTAAATGAAAAGTACCAAAACCCTCAATAAAATTTTACAATTGGCAAAACAAGACATAAAAAGTACTCATGTCAGACAAATTTATGTTCAACCATTAAACTTGACTATTTTAAGCAGTAAATTGGAATTTAACCATTGTCTACCAGTCTCATATTTCCAAGGTCAGCACTTCCTAAATATACAAAAGTAATAGAAGGTATGAAAAGAAAAACCAAGTTAAAAACCATTGTTTGAGATGGAAAGAAAATTAAGTCTGTTGAGAGGGCATGTTGGGTCAGCAGTTGGCACTGTTGTCCAACGCTGGCAGGATTGGTGGTTTGAATCTCTGCTGTGTGTGTGAAGTTTGCATATTGTCTCTGTATTTTCTGGGTTCCCTTCCACAAATACGTGTTGCAGGCTTATTCGATTCCAAATGTCCCATAGTGTGTTACTGGATGTTAGAATGCGTGTTCGATTGTGCTCTTCAATGGATCTGGGGTGTTCCTTGCCTTGTGCCTTTAGCTGCCACAGATAGGCTCTACGCCCCCCTGCGACCCTGAATAGGATAAGTGGTATGGAAGATGGACACATGGATTAACAAAGCTTTATGATGCATTGTTTCTGGATAGATTAAATAGCTGACAAAAAGCAAGGCCAAGAAGGAAAGGTAAGGTGATATGCATGTGAAGAGGCAGGCTAGGAGCCAGCTCAGGTCGCCAAGGGCACGACAACGTAAATGGACTCACATGAACCTAACGCAGATGAAACACTGAGCAGCTGTACATTCATAAAGTACCATCTAGGCGCAACACATTGTTAGGATACAGGAAGTGTAGCGCATCATGCTTTCCCATGGCAAATATGTGGTCAAAGGCCCAAACAAACCACTGAGGAAGATGAGGCTATCAAGCATGCTCTATAGGAATGGAAAACATGTCATAGGCTTGGTAACAGCAAACATGTCTTTGGGGGCCCGTAAAAACGAGGGAAGGTAATCTCCCTTTCCAAATGAGAAGTTGAGCAGGAGCAGAAATAACCATCCTCAGTACTGCCAACACACCCAAGGCTCGAAGCCTCCCTGGTTCTACATCTCAGTAACATTCACTGCACCACTTGAAGAAAGCACGCCTGACTTATCCCGGCCATACGAGAGACAGCTGATTTTGGAACAGAGTGCGCTCGGATTCTTTGCTGTCTAATCCGTGGAAAAGCCTGGGGCGAGGCAGGGCTGCCTGTTCGCCGAGGCGTGGGATTAAGGCAGGCTATTTCGGTCCAGTGGGCACCAGCGCTGCCCTCCTGCAGGTACAGCTAAATGCTGCACGTTACTGCCCCGATTTCAGTCTGGACACAAGGTAGAGGTTTGTGGGTCTTGGTTTTGGGTCTTGGTTTTGGGTCATTTGTCTATGCTTTTTCAGGAAGATCACTTCCCTTCAGAGACATGACCCATTTGCTTTAGCCTACTAAAAAGCCATATTACCCCCTTTCACTTCAACATCCACTAAAACCTGGATGCCTTCCACTCTTGTACCTTCCTGTGTAAAGCTGCTAGTTCTCCACTCCAATTTCCATACAGTATAAGTGACTTTTCCTAAAGATAATCCAATAAAACCTGCATGGGTATTTATTTAGATGACCTTATTTAATGCTTAGCAAGCACTTTATCTGAAGTAAGCAAAAGATGTTTAAACTTTAAGGACTTTAAAACACATCTGTGTACATTTTACTGAAGAAATTTAGATTAAGATCCTTGCTCACAGGCAAAATAAAAGTGTTATATTGCCAGCCTCAAGGTTACTGTTCCGTTTATTCACCACACTAGTGACCTGATGCCCAAAATACTCTGTGATTAAAAAAATGAGCTAGTCTGTGTAGATTTTCCGGCAAATTCATACGAACGCAAGGCCAAACTTGAAAGGTTCACAATTCTAGATCATTACTAAATTCTGTTTTTTTTCCCCCAACTTTATTTTCCTGGAAAATCATGAAAGACATTCTGTCAAAGTCAAAATCCATCTTCTGCTGAAAGTGAAGAGGTTTAAAACACTAAAATGCCATCTGTATTAATCTGCACAGGAGGTCACGCTTTCACTGAATCTGGTTTTTTATCTCATACAGCACTGGACACATGCGTGGTCTCCAAGGTCTTCTGCAACTGTCATAAAAGTTTATATATAAAGAATTTCAAAGAGTAGTTCGACCATTGCCGACTTGCTTGCCTTCATGCTGACAGATGTCAATGCATGCGGCCAAAATCAATTTTAGTTTTTTTTTTTTTATGCTCTTCGCAAGTGGGAGGGTTTTTTAAGGTTAGTGAGTTTAAGGATCGTCAGTCTTTGGTGCCAGTGCCAAGATACATCTGCGTGCAAACTCAGAGCTACGTTTACGTGGATTGCAGTTCTGTTCTAATTGGTTCGGTTCCTTTTTGTTGCGTGCGCACAAATATTTACATTGATTTACAGAGTCAAACTAATGTGAATGCAGGAATGCATTGTCACTTATATTCTGAAAATGCCAAGTTTAGTATAAAGTTCAATCCAGAAATCTAAACAAATCTTATCTCTGGTAGAAATTATTAAATTGTGTAACTAAATGGCAATTCTAAGCAACATTACAGAACCTTCAAAAGCGCATCGCAGGGACACCGACTACCCTTTTATAAGATACATGCATCAAAATACTCGGGGAAACCTTATATAAAAATAACACATCGTCTATTTACATTTAGTGTAATAACACCGTTGCACGAGCAAATAAAGTAAATTATTAACACCTGTCTATGGCTTTATTAATTAACGAAACAATACCACACGGGAACCGTGTCAATTTATCTTAAAGTGCAAAAGTGAGTGAATCAGTTCCATGTGCACGGCTTTGTTAACCCACCACTCAGCTCGATCTGCTCTTGACTGCCCACTGGCTCCGTTTCCACTTTGCGAGCGCATCGCCCGAGACCTTGCACAAGCTGCTCCAGGGGTAACTCAGAATCCGGCTTCGGGTAACAGCGTAACCCACTCGAGCATCTCGGGGTGTACACGCCGCAAAAGTCGCCCTCTTGCCTCGCGCAAACTGGACAGCACCCGCAGCCGGGCTCCCGCACAATCTCTGCACAAGTTTCCGTGAGCTGAGGGCACGCAGCCTGCCGTTCGGCTGTGCAGCTCGGGCAACGAAACACCACCTCTCCAAGCAAGGTGGCCGGAAACACCAAGAAAGTCAAAAGAAAACTGCAGCTTATGTACGAGAACATATTTGCCCGTGGCTGAGAAGTACTAGATATGGGCTATAGAGCGCGAGTCCAGGTGGAAAAGTGCCGCTGTGCATGCGAACAGGTGAAGTCTAATGGAGATGTCTGCAGGGTCCTGCGGACTGCCACTTTCGCTGACATCACGGAAAGGCAGGGTCCAGCAGCACACAGTATCCACACTGTAATCTGAGCAGTTAAGGCATTTAATAGAAACTATCCATGCGTTTTATATTTGTAATTCCCAAGTCTATTGAACAAGCTAAAATAGTGCCATTTGTGCATGAATACATTATTCTTAATTTTGTACTTCTTTTTTTTTTTTTTTTTTTAAACCTTTAATATAGTTACCTGAGAGAATTGCCGTATATTTACACAATTTGTATATAATGCGCACAATTACTCCTGTTTGACACAGTGTTGTTTTATTCTAAGATGTTTTGTATCATGTCTCATACATTTATTATTATTATTATTATTTACGAGGTAAAACAAAGAACACAATAATAATTACTGAAAACTTTAACTTTTTTTTTTTTTTCTCAAAGATTTCCAGTTTATCACATTTCCTTTGAGAGAATGTTTTATATAAACGAATAAGCAATATTGCGCAGAAAACTACTGTGTAGCAAATGGTCTGCGAATATCTCATCTGTGCTTGACATATCCATGAAAAAACTTAAATTTGCACACTGCGGCAAAATCCTTAGCTCTATGTTGCCTATTGATTATTCAGGCAGAAAGCTGAGGTGTCATGCTAACTCGCTAAACAAGCCCCCATTAAGCGATATAGGCCAGCCGTCTCACCCTGTTGCCCCGGAGACTAATAGCTGTTGATTTTAGGATACAGAAATAGCTTCTCAATGTGTAATCTAACCCCCCTACAGCAGACTAGCAGATATAAATGAGGATTATTTTGTTTTGTGGCTGTTTACTGGTTTTATAGCATTTATGTATTTATGGTATGCAGCAATGTTTTACCTTGGAGAATTTGTTAGAAAAAGAGGCTTCTCAGACGAGTTTCAGCAGGAATCTGGATGTAGCTGGAATGTTTATGTAAACCCTAATATGTCGTAAAAAAAAAAATAGTAAGTACAGATGTAGGGGCCCGTGATTTTTTTTAATGTAGATTGAGGAGATGTTGCACAGGGTGTCTGTCACTATAAAATTGGGGGATATGGTATCAATAGTATTTAGAATGCTTCAATACTTTTTTATTTGAAATTGAATTATTTAAAAACAACTCTTAGAGTTAAACACACACTTTTTGTCCACTGAAATGTATAGCAACCAGACCACTGACTCTCTAAGCAATAAACCGCTTGCTGATGTCTTGCACTCTGTTGTCATACAGATTCTCAATTAATTACCAAATAGGTTGGTGTGCAGGTTATTTAAAAGTGTGTGTGCATTTTAAAGCTTTAAAGAAATGTGAATAGTTTATATTTCAGTCATGCATTGAGGTTGCATAACTTGGACCAACAAAAATCCTGACTTGAATTATTTAAGTATTTGGACAATTTTTAAAAAATATTTTTTATAATACCAAGTAAAACCTAAGTAATGTGTCTATTCAAAATTTATAGTCAAGTCTCCATGAACAATAATCAAGAGAAATGTAGTTTTTAATTTAACTAGTCCAGTTCTAACAAAGCATAATTTATAACCTTTTCATACTGAGGTTCACCTGTTGATGTTTCAGATGCATCTCCCATTGGAGATGTAAAACACATGTATACCGCAACAGTGTCCCTTTGTTCAGCGTCCAGCACAAACAGGGTACACCAGTAAAAATAAATCCAAGAAAATAAATATTACATGGCAGGCGAGGGTCGGGTGACAGTCTCCTGTGCTCCGACTGTGCAGTCCGCGTTAATGCCATGGAATCACACGTGCCCTCCACTCTGAACATCTGAGCATATTTTGAAGGTTCACAGATCATTTTAAGAGCCCTGCCCTGGTGCTTACATCCAGCCTATCCAATGGCAGAAAGCCAAAGAAGACGAAGAAGGAACATCAAGGCATACTGGGAGATTTATGCTCCAATTAGTGGAAAGGGAGCATGTTTGTGTTGATGCTATCACAGGCTCAGTCAAAATTTAGGCACTTCTTTTACTGTGTTTTTGGGTAAGGTACAAACATGGTGCTGGTGCCAGAGTAGAAAAATGAACTGACTAAATGGAAAAGAAAATGAATAAGACAATGAGATTTTTTTTACTTACATCTACATTTTATTCATTTAGCAGATGCCTTTGTCCAAAGTGACTTATAATGAATAAGAGTACACATGCCTGTCACGAACGAGGTCAAACAGTCTCAGAGAATCTAACTAACAGTAAGTGCTGTCCTATAATCAAAATGTACACAATTAAGTCAAGCAATTTTCACACACGGCATGCTAGTAAATGGAAATATACAGTCTTGTACAAACAAGAAGAAAACGTACAAACAGCTTTGCAACAGTGGAGTAATAAGGATGCAAAGATGATAAAGGTGAGGTTTCAAGCTCTGGTGCTCTGGTGCTCCCTAAAGAGACGTGTCTTCAGTTGCTTTCGGAATGTGGACAGGGATGATGAAGTCCTCAAAGCAAGAGGAAGCTCATTCCACCAGTACAACTAGTTGCATGAGAATCATATTCCTACATCAACTCTGGTCACTCATGAGTTTCAACAATGGTAGGTCTTGATCTAACTATGTTTTTAATGCAAAATAATTACCAGTGCAGAGAAATAATGGGTTCTGATTGGCAAGAAGCAAGAATTTAAATTGTTCTGCCAGGGAATGACTGTCTTGGAGCCGCAGCCAGGACTAAATGACCACATTGTGCATGCCATGATGTGTAAAAGTTCAATCGTGGACCTTTTGTAGACTGGGATGAGAGCTAATCTGTAATAGCACACCTTATTTGTTTGGGTGCAGGCTGTAGCATTATACCTGGGCGAAAAGCCACCTTATCACACCGTGTGTTCATCTGATCTACAGTTGACACTACACTGATAACACGAGAAGACAGTGTTCCACTACAATAAAAGTCTTGCTCTCAGGTCAAAGTGTTTATGATGTCCAGTGTTCCCATGCTATCTTTACCCCTACAGGATGAGTAGTAGGCTGGTCTAATAAGCCAGAGATAATTCAGTGGTTATAACTCTCTGCTGTTCTTTTTGTTGTTTGTCAATTTTGCCATGCTTTTTTATGCAGGTTGTGTAACGTGGTAAAACAACACTTCAATGTCATCAGTAAAATAAAGAATTAGACAATGGAGAATATTACCTTTAAAGTAAATCTGCATTTTCTGTAATGTGCTTTTTCTACCAAGATGTAGGGCTGTGTGCTATTTTGCTGACGCAATCATTATTCACAGCATGTTTGGCAAAGTATATTTGGCAAATTGCAGTCTAATTGCTCTGTCATTGTCTGTCTAGCTCATGACCCCTGAGGTCAAAAAGATTACAATTTGCATACCATCTGAATGTCGAGAATGAACAAAGTTACAAGCTGCTAATTAACTTTTCCAGACACACGGAGTGTCAATAATTTGCCCGTATTCATTAAACTTCATCCATTTTCATTCCTTTCATCTGAGTGCAGGTCTTGCATAACCCCTTTGGACGTTGCCAAAATACACAGTTGCCTTATTGTGTCCGAAAGTTACAAAAAATAAATAATTAAATAAAATGTGCTGAGGAAGGAGAAATTTTCAGCCACCCATTTTGGGTGAGGCTGTAATTGTGTTTGGTCCACCCAGTAAAATTCTCTACATTGTGTTGAATTCCAAGACGGTCCACGTGACAAGAGGCGTGTGGTGGGGCTGTGCATTGCCCCCCACTGCCACCTAGAGGTAAGCCCTGGACGGGATGCCTTTCTGTTCTGCTCTGCCTAATGGAGGCTACAGGGTCTGATCCCACTGGGAAGGAGAGAGAAGCTGCTCTAAATGTGCCTGTGTCCCATCCTATCAGAAGGCCACATTGTAGCTCATCTTATTGGTGTTTGTCCCATATCCTCACCAATGAAATCCAGCTAACATAAGATTCTGGATTCAAGACTGAAAGAACTTTATTTATCCCAGGAGTCAAATTATTTGCCTTGTTACAGCTGCACACTACTTAAAAAAAAGAAGCGAAAGAGCCACACCAATATGGTAAAGTCAATAATACAATAATAATACAATAAATATGTATATAACTATATGAAAAGTGATAGTCCAGATATAATCCAGACAATAATATTCATGTTCTATAAATAAATAATACAATATAATGGTTACTTTGTTTTATAAATATTTTTAATGGTTACATGTTCCAAAGTTGTGTAATATATTCCATATATTTTTTATGTTTATTTATTTAAAAAAATCTTTCACACACACACTTGGCTGTTGAATTATTCCTCTAAAATGAATCTACTACTTGCTTTGCATGTATGTAATTCATTATAGTTGCATTACATACTTCCTGAAATCTACCCTGTCTTTAACTCTTGGAGACTCTGGAGTTCAGTGAGACATCAAAGAATACAGGCCTTGCTAAGTAAAATTGGATTGCCTTTTTACAGTCTAATTTGGCTGTCTGTGTTCTACTCAAGTTCAGGTTTTTTAGATCTTCACTTGTTAGTGCTTGTCAGCAGTTACTTTGCACCTAATGAGCAGATGAGTGAAGGTAAGAAACACAAACCAATTATGTAAGACATATCTGACCCAACTGGAAAAGGTATAATTATGACCATGTTTTAAATGCCATTGAGCAGAAAAAAAGAACATTCTGGAGAAACACAATCCACATGCTGACCAGGAGTTGAAACTAATTTGACAGAACTTAGAAGTAGTCAGTGAAGAAGGCAGAGATACATTCTAGATTCTCATGGTACTCATCTTGAGTACTAAAGCTTTCTCATTTTTGACATCATTCCCTATTATACCCTCAAAGACAAATAATTCCACAAACGATATCAGAGTAGGGTAGACTGAGCGATGTTCCCTGATGATCACAGGATCAGCACACCTCCATTACAGCCTATACCTTGTAATGTAGTGTGTAAGGTTTGGAGCCATGGCTGACATGAATGTTACTTTGAAGTACTCTGTTCAGATGCCAAAAGGAAATGTCAAAAATATCCAACTGTAACAGTTATTTATTGTTAACATTGCTATGGGTGTAGGCATTGCGTGTAAATTTTTCCTCTACCTGTTTTTCAATATTTAAAAGAAACATTCAGTACCTATATTTAGTGTACAGATAATACATATGAGATTGCTAAAGATTTTAAAATGGCTCCAGAACTTCTTGTGTTATATTCACATTTCCAGCAAGAACAACTTGTACATCTTTGCGAAACATAAACGTTTAACGTTCATCAGAGATTTGTGCTGTTGTGTGCGTCTCCTAGCAACCTAACTGAACATGAATAGCCTAATTTGTTTTTGCACTGACTAAAATCCAGAAGGTATTTTTGTATCACTTAAAAGGCCCAGGAATCAAGTCTTCTCATACCATATATTAAACTGAATTTTATTATTTATTCATATCCGTGACACCTATCAGAAAGATTGCTTTAAAGAGAGACAATTCATTTGTGAAGATAACTACTTTTCCAACTGTTGCAAGGTGAGCAGTAATGGGGTATCTTATGCATCTGTATCCAATGGGAACACTGAGAATGGTGTCCAGCCAGTGGACAAAGTGAGTGATGACACCTACTTACAGTGGACTCAGCAAAAGCTCCTACAGCTGTGACAACGTTTCATTTAGGTGATAGCTGGGTTCAATGTTCTTCCTCACTCCTTTGGAAAAAAATGTTTGCTAGACCAACAATCCAGACAGAACCAGACGGTGCAATTAAGACATAGTCTGACACTTTATGGTGAAAGAATGTCCCTAAAGTAGACATTCCTGTCTCCCAGGGAACTGTTATTTCTCCTGTTTTAAATTAACATAGCAGCACCTTTTATTCACCTGGGGCAACAAAACTCTTAGGTTACACGTACTTTACATTCAGATAGTTACTTTATGCAGTTTTATACACAATATTCCATAACAATATATAAATATATATGACATGCGTGGGTTTCATAAATACATATAGCTTTGTCAGAATAACAGGAGCAGTTGTTTATGAATAAAATACGCTTCAAATGGCATATGCACCGTTAAGGAGTTCCAGTTGTACAGCGTGCCTTCAAAGATTTTGAGAAGTCTTCTTCATAAGACCTTGATTTCAAGGACACAAATTCCATAGCAGGAATGTGAGCTGGCAAGGGGAGCTGAGCAGAATGAGAAGCTGAGGGTTGTCCTGCTCACACAAAGCACCTTGCAGCATGTGGACATGGTACTTGCACTCAGTTTGGTTTGAAGTAATCCTTAGTTTATTCTAAGTAATCTACCTTGACAGAGACAAGCATGCCACAGCAGGCTTTACTTTAACTACAGTAGCTGGTGTACCCAGCGGCTTACACTTGAGCTGAAAGGTCACCATCTTATTTGCCAGAAGGAAAGGTCATCTCTCTCCATGTACACGCAGGAACAGGGACAGCTGCAAATGGTAAATGTTAGGGAATTCTTTCATGCTTTAGTTTGTTATTCATTTGTCGACATTCTCACCAAGTTAAACTGCATATAGTGTGACCACATCAGCACAACTCAGCTGTCTATTGTAATGGATATATTTAAGTGTGATATTCACTTCCTTTCCAGGAATTAAATATTGATATGGTCATAGCATCGCTCCATAAATCAGAGGATCTCTTTGTCTGGGAGCTCAGCATTTTTAAATGGACAGTTGGCAAGGTACAAACTTTTTTTTTTTAAACATGGAATGGAGGAATATAAACCAGCTGACCTTTGCATGCAAGTGCAACAGCGAATAATTGCTTTAGCCCTACTAGCTCACCTAATCCAGTAAGTGTGCTATGGCCATGATGAATTTGCCACTCATCCTCTTATAAAATTATACTCTTTGAAAGGAATATTCTGAACTAACTGCAATCTGATAAAAAAAGTTCATAAAATATTTTCTATTTTAATGTCTTAAAACTTTTTTTCTTTTAGCAGTTGCAATAAACCAATAAATATTGATGTTTATACGATCGAAAGAACAGCTCACAAAGTAGAGAAATTCATTTTTTACAGAAATGCTTCCAAGAATATCCTACTAATAACACTATAAGGGACTTTGCAGGCACAGGATTGAAGTTTTTCTGAATTGGTACTTTACATGTGTCAGTATGGTTTAGTTTCACTTTTAATCAAATTACTAGCTTCCCTTTTCTGCCTTCTCACATTCTACAACAAGAACAAATACAAGCTGCAGTATCTTCATTAAAGCCAGGTATTCATTCCCTACAGAGAATGAATATTCTTTCAGCCATAGAAGTAAAATATAATTATGAGTTAGTACTATGCAATGATAAAAAGACATGTAGAAAGGCAGAGAATGACTCCACATAGTTATACATAACTTATTGGATAATGCTCTCTTTGTTCCCTTTAGAATTAAGGCAGTTTAACAACAGAAGCCACCATAATTGTGACTGTTTTATTTTAGTTTGGAAAAATATGCAGACTTCAGAACTCCCATCCCTTCTAAAAACAGACATGTTGACTTCTGATGGCGAGGGGGGTGGGTGGGTGTTTAGACTTCAGGGAGTTGTATTTGACTGTATTTTTGTTGTAATGAGCCCATGTGGTCTGAGACACTAGATTAAAAAAGGTCTTAGACCTCTTTGCCAATGTATGTCGAAACCTTTATTTCTTATCGCAATGAACAGAAGGAAACATCAAATGCATAAAAGGAGACACCATCCCCTTGTGTCAACCACTTATAGCATTCTCCCCACCCACACAGTACAAAATCTCAGTAAAAGAAACTACCCCCAGTTGAGGATCCACCCCAAACAGTTAGAAACATCTTTCTTCAACTTCACCCCACGTTTCCCACACCATCCCCCATGCAATGCCCCTCTCCAAGACCTTTCACAGGAAAGTCCTGATGGGGCCCTGCAGGAAGTCTTCATTGCAATTTGATTGTGTGATACTGCAGAAGATAAAAAAAAAAGAAGTACAACTCAATGATGGCAGACAGGAGAATGTTTCTCAGTCACCTTTAATACATGGAGGATTCTTCTCCTGCTCCCAGAGTGGAATCTGCTAAACAACAGTAACATCGTTCTTTTTTGTCAGGTCACAGATCACGTTCCATCGGTACACGTCGTATCACACCACTCAACATTTACTTTGCTAGGTCACTGAGCACGGTATATTTGTTAAGGCATATTAGGCAAATACTAATCAGTTAAACGTTAATGCTTGAAAACCATGTCCGTCAGTTCACTTTCAGCTGCTCCCCATGAGGAACCAGAGCAGATCAACCTCCATCCGGTTAACAATCTATACAGGTTTTTATGTTGGATGCCCTTCCTGATACAACCCTCCGATTTTATCTGTGCTTCGGACCAAATCTGGACATGTATCAGCAGCTGGGATTCAAACCCCAGGGTTTTGAGGTACAAGGCAAACGCGCTCACCATATTAATACTTGAAAATCATTTGACACTTTGTTGAACTAAGTTGACACACTAAGCAAGCATAGCAACAAGCCATCTGCAAAACATGTCATATCAAGGTGTTCCCAGCCTTGACCACAGAACAGACACATTTCCTCATGGTGATACACAGACATCCACTGAAGAACAAAAGTAAAACATTTTACCTCTCAAAACACAGTTCATAGTCTTTGCAAGCTAGTTAAAACTTTAATATTATAAAAAATTTAAATACACCTTTCCGCAGAATATGGGCGGGTTTATAAGTGAAGGAGACCAGCAAGCTGTTTTACTTAGTGATATGCAGGGCGCTGTCAGTCCATGTGGTCAGAAACACAGAGGAGGCACTGCAGAGAATGCTGGGAAATGTGCACTGCTCGATCTGGGAACGGAAACAGATGTCTGCAGGGACGGAGCTGGATATTGTGAAAGTGATCTCTACATGCTCTCTGAAAGGGCAAGGGGCCTGCCCAAGGGAAAATGCGTCACGCCAGCTCTGCAGGCGTGAGAGGAAGTACCAAGGGGGCTTCATAGTAAGACTGCTGCATTACATGCAAACCTGTTTTTATCAGCAAATGCCAGGCATGAACATGTACTGACAGAAACTCACATGCAAGGTAAGGGGAAGAAAAGAAAACTCCGTCTTTCTGCTTTAGAATTTTTTTTTTTACTCTAAATATGACTATGTTCAAATTTAAAGAAAAATTAAGGTGCATGAAATAATTACTGAACATCATTATACATTAACATGATTAACATTCTCAAACTGAACATTTGTAAATTTACTAAATTAAATGCAGAACCCAAATTCCGTTGTGCTAAACTGTACAATGACAATAAAGGAATTCTAATTCTGATTGAAGACATTGAAATGGAGCATTTGTTTGGTGGTTCTAAAGCCATATAATTGTAAAATGTGTAAAAACATAATATTACCAGTGGCATTGCTTTTATTAAGTAAGGCATATTACACAGACCTGACAAATAAAATGGAGAAAGAATGCATTGTTGAATATAAACAGAGCGTAGTTTTTAATAGTTGTCCAAAAGTTTTTTCCAGCTGTACATGCAAGGACAGTACAGCTGCAGATACTTTTTAATTTTACAGATTCTCACACACACAATTTGAGTATGATGTCATTTAAGATATTTTTTAAAGTGAGGCAAATACAGATTAGCCTTCAGATTTAAATACAAGTGTCCCTTTGAAACATGGCGCATATCCTGTTTATGGTAAAGATACAGTTTCTATTTTTTTTTTTTTATCACGGTTAAAAAATTTAATAAGAAACAATGAATTATATTGCAATTAAATCACCTTAGTCATTAATCATAACAATTGACTCAGGAGAACAGGCTGAAAGTAGGTAAATCAAATAGTTTATTAAGTTACCAACTACTGAACTCGGAACTTGGTAATTATACCCATTTCTGAAAATTTAAAAGCCAAGCATTTTATTCAATAGTGCTAGACAATGGATCTCAGTCACAGTAAGAAAATAGAAAAGAGTAAAATATTATGCCAAAATATTCAAGGAAAACAATTGAATTGTGCTACTACTGTAACATTTTTAATTAGTGAAGTCTGACATCAATATGTATTCTTTTGTGTTTTGAACTCAGATGCAGATTTAAAACACTGCCATTAAAAACAAACTAAAATTAAATGTAATAAAGATTGGAACTAAAATTATTTTTACAGAAATCCATGGAGACGGAGTACCTGCTGGTGTACTTGATTGTACTTTCTTTATTTACTGGTAATTATAACTGCATTTTTAAATCTGAAATAATTTACAAACAAAAACTGCTAATGACAATGCAACTACTAGGCTTCTGTAAACTACACTTGAATTGTTTTCCTTTTTCAAACATGTATCTATATTGCATTTTCTAAAGAAATCATGAGTTGTGAGCACAGGAGCATGCGCAGACAGTGGGCAGTTGGGATTTTCATTGCCTCTCATGTTCTCTGATTGACTGATTTAAACTGCTGCATAATGTTAAGAGAGGAAATGATCGTTAACAGTCATAACATAATTTGTGGTAGACAATATAAGGGCCACATGCAGCAGCTACTGATTTCCTGCTGCCCTCAAAAGGCATTAAGACTGTAGTCAGAAGTTATTATTATTATTATACAGGATTGGGAGGAGTAGGTGACTGGTTATGTCACGAGGAAACGTCAGAGCTCTGCATCTCCAGTTTTAACAATTCCATGGAGACTCTGAACTACCTTGAGGCATGCCCCTGGCCTGCAGCTAAAAGGTAAGAATTAGGTCTTCTTGCTTAGCATTTAGATTCTATATTGTTTTTAGTACTTTAGTTATGCTTAGCAAATAAAGCAGCTACATTCACAGCCTTTATGAATGTACATTCCTACTGAACTATTGTTTTTATTAGAATTTCTACACATATGCAGTATTTACTTTCAGTAATTACTGTTTAGAGGTCTGTGACCTTGCTTTGCCTGGACAGCTTGTCATCCTTTCATATATCTTCAGCTCATGTTTTTGTAGGATGCTGTCTGCTGCTTACAGTCTAAATTAATACATACAAAATCTCCTTATCCATGTGACAAACATGTTTGTTCCCCAGTCAGTACAGAAAACACCAGTGTGAGTTGTGGCTTGCAGACAGACTAACATGATCACACTCCTGTAAATATATTATTCAGTTAGATACAACCCTTGCAATGTAAATGAAAAAAAACATCATCCCAAGGCAAGACAAGCGCTCTGTATTTCTCCATACCTTTGTGGCTGTTAAACCCGGAACTGAAACGTATTGACATTCAGGCTGTCTTTCTGCAGGCCCTACTATACACTTTCTGAGTGTCTCGACCCTGTGAGAAGGTGCGGAGACCCATCGGTTGTAGATGACATTTTTCTGAAGATCCACAGGACATACTTCTCCTTCTGCCCCAAGAAGGACCCAGAGCTTTCAGTTCTACTTTTGCTTGTTCTGCCTTGCGTCATCATTACCCTGCTCTTACCCATCCTGTGCACGCATGTAGTCTTCCTATATCCTGCCAGCCAGTAAAATAACCCTCCACTTCTCCACCACCACCACTTTCAGTTAGGGCTTAGAGAAACTCGTGCCCCAATTGTGTTCTCTCCCTTCCCAGCATGGTCTGTCCAAAAGCAAAAATTATAGTCTTCCACACAAACACAATCACTAATACCCTTTAAGGAGGACTTATTTTGTAGATGATTTTGTAAGTATTCAAGTGAGCTTCATGAGAATCTTAGTCATTCCAGTTATATTATTGTAGAGGGAGAAAATAAGACATTTCAATTATTTTGAGATTAACAGGTTAAATAACGAACAGATGTGTTCTGTATATTTGAGGTCACCTAATATTGTGGGTGTGTCACATGGAGAATAAAGAGCTTTATAACATTTTTTGTATCAGATGTGGCTATAAAAATTCTCAATCTGTAGCCACACAACATAATTGGCTTCTTACAGCATTCTTAATGTTGCCTCAGATTGCATAAATGTGCAAATTGATGATCAGACAAACTGCATCGATACTCCTGAGTAGCAGCCTTTTTCCCGTTTCTTTTTTAAACCAAGTTTATTTATATGTCATGATTAGCAAGGCAAGGTGAGGCGTAAGTGCAGAAAGGGAGGTTTATTTCCGAAGCAAAACCAAGCACAAACAGGGTTGCAAAGGGAAACAAAACTAGAACACAGGCTATGGAACAAAACTCAACGCACATCTAACTCACCACAATGTTGCACTGCACAACAGCCAGCAAGCACCTTAGCCAATAGGTAGGGTTTTAAAAACTCGGGGAAATGAGGAACAGCTGGAGACCACTGATTATATTAGGACCAGAAACACAAGAAAAGTTGCACAGAAATAGTGACATCTAGGGGGACACATGGGAAATGACTGTCCAAGACATGACATTATACTACAGAACTAAAGTCCTTTCTGTACTATAATACACAAAAATATACAGGCTGAAACTTTCTTTACAGGTCCAGGTATGTCTGCTATTAAAAGCAACCTTATGCAAAGAAATTATTGATACTGAAGTGAAATTTTATAACATCTGTACATGTAAATATTTTCATTACTAGAAACCAAAGGCCTTTTCAGAGTACTTCAGCCACAAGTGGGCTTGATGTTTACTTAAATTAATCAAAGCATTCACATACAATATATAAGATATGGGCATCGCATATGCAACCATACTGAACATAAATGAAATGCAACTATATGTGATATCAATGGATGTCTGTGAACAATATGCAAGACTTCACAAGTTGTTTTTGGTGGATATTGAGTAAAATCCTGTAAATCTTGTTTATGTCATCATATTCATTCATCCTCTATACCGCTTCATCCTAAGGGTCACAGGAAGTCTGGAGCCCATCCCAGGAGACACAGGGCACAGGACACCTAGGGCAGAGCACCAACCCACTATGGGCAATTAGGAAACACCAATCAACCTAACCCACATGTCTTTGGACTGTGGGAGGAAACCAGAGAAAACCCTCCAAGTACAGAGAGAACATGCAACTTCCACACACACACACACAGACCCAAGGCGGGAATCAAATCCCAGGCCTGGAGGTGCGAGGTGACAGTGCTAACCACCACACCACCATGCTGCAGTCGCTTTAACGTTTTACATAAATTTATGCTATTGAATATGGAATAAGGAATTGAAAGGCATGGGAATTTGTTGTTGTTAAATATTTAAGTGGCCCCAAACAGTGTCCTGTTTTCATAAGATAATATTTAATGACAGAAACTTAGCTTTAACCACAAGATGGAAAAATAAAAAGACATATATTAAGTACCAAATATTTTATCATCTTGCATCCTGTTTCCTTAACAGGATAAAAGACCAAGAACAACATGCAAACATTTTAAAAATGTTTAAGCTGTGCCCCCAAAATGTTGGCATGTTTGTATATGTTTAAAACCCTCCCTGGGGACCCCCATGCAAACCTAAATGTGGTCTCCAGCCCAAAGAACTTCAGACTTCCACAAAGACCCTCAGCTTTTTTTTTCTGCATCTCCAGGCAGAAATGTTTGCTGCCATGGCAACTGCCATGACTTCTCCTAGACATCGGAGCTCTGGGAGTCACAACTGCTTTCTTATTAGTAGCTGTGCACGTCTGGACTGCTCTTTTGTCTCAGGTGATAACAAGCTAAGCCTACAGCACTGTTTTGGGCACTTAGAGTCTTGCCTGTTCCTGAGGAGGTGTGAACAAAAACCAAAAAAGAAAAAAGCACTACTTTTACTTAAAGGTACTTACATCTTAAACATTAATTATTCAGCTCTGTAGAACCCCAGGTGACATATGTGTATCATAAACTTTGATGAGACTTCAAACTTTGCAGTTCAGCACTAGGTTTCATATCACTAATACCCTATGTTATGCTAATGGCACATAAATGTACATGACTTTGGTAGATGTTCTGCAAATGAGTGAAACTCCTGAGTGAAGAGATCCTAACAACACTGTACACATGAGCAAAGAGTCCCTAGTTCACCACATGGGTTTTTACACGGTTAAAAATCGTAACTAGTTCACTACAATAGACATTAATAATATCTCAAGACTGGACCAACCAGGCAAAAGTAAATATGTTATGGATGAAATTAGAGAAGTCACTAAAATTCATAAAACCAAAAGGATTTTGGTAGAAAATATAAATATATAATATTATATATAAATATAAATTCATAGAACCAAAAGGATGTAAATAAAAACGTTTTTTTTTTCCAACATGATGAAGAATATGAAAAAGTCATGTGAAAATGTAAGTGCTGAGCCTAGCCTTACAGGTGACCCAGGCCTTGTTATCAATATGTTGTCCCTCAGTAAAAGTAGAACAGCCTGACTGAGGGATGCAGGTACCACCTTTGGGATATTTCACTAATTAAATTAAACCCCTTGCTCAGGCCACATTGGTTTATTCCAAGCCATTCAGCCAGAAAAGCACTCAAAAGAAAAACAATACATTTACAGTTTGTACCAACGAATAACAGCTTTTATTTTTCTTTCCCCTTCCGCATTTGAATTATACAATTTATCTTGACTTATAAATATACAAAAGAAAAACCACTTAAAATACATGAAAATTATGCCTGAGATTTGTTGGGTTTTTTTTTTCTTTCCATTGCTTTGGCTAAACACTTAGTGTGAAACAAAATCCCTCTGTTGTCTCCTGATGTCATTTTTTGGGTTTTCGTTTTGTTTTCATAGAGACCTCTTTTATGTAAACAGCTATACCACAGGAACAAGCCAACAGACCGTTCACTATCTGTAGTCTGGAGGATTGGTTTATTTGATTTCCTCCATCTAAGTCAGAGCATATATAGCACTTTTCTGCTCGTGACAGGAGACACTAAGCACAGTGTCCTAGCTGTTCATATTCACATGTTATTCACAGAAAATTAAGTGCAGAGCTTTCGGTGTTGTGTTTTGCATAACATGCCACATTAAATTTAATATTACTGTATTGGTGTTTGGCACAGAGCAGCGTTTCTGATTATAGATTGTCATTCAGGCTGATACTACGTTAAATCTATTTTCTTTGTCTTAGACCAGTCAGGTGTTCAGCTCTGGGGCCTCTGTTATATAACTTGTTTTTGGCCAATGTAGTGTTTTCTGAATCAAATTTTCCATAAAGAAGAAACAATGTAGAGATCTTAGTTCAAAAATGTAACTGGCAAAAGCTTGTCACTTACATGGACAATCCTAGACAAAACTGACAACTTTTATAAAACACCTGAGGAAATTCACAGACAACTCTGTTGTTCCTGTCTTATAATGATATGGGCAGCCTCCTAAAACTACCTGAGCCCTTAAATTAAAAAGTATTTAATTCAAGAGCTTCAAAAGAAGTGAAACACCATGTTTTTTTCAGTTGAGGACACAACTGATATTGAAAGAGACTTCTCACACATCAATACTTCCTCACAGCTTTTTAACTGCTTAAACAGTAACAACAGGTCTTGTAGTTTCCTTAAGAACCCACACGGATTATTAAGGCTTCCAGTGTGTTATCTACACTGACACAATATTTTTAAAATTGTATTCAACATAAGCAAAAGCAGAGTAAAGCATAAATCATGCATCTATGTTAAACACGATATATTTAAATCAAGTATGTAAGTAAAACTTAAAAACACAGGCTATGATAACTTTACTTATGAATGAATTGTAAAGAATGAATTCATTAACATCATTCATATAAAAACATTTAATTAAAAATACATACATTTAATGACATACAGCAAATGCCCTCTGGTTAAGGTTGGTAATAAATAGATGTAAATAGAACTTACTGCACAAAACTTTGACAGTAAAGACACTGAAATAGGTTTTGCTTTATAATTTATAGTTTACAAAGTCCAATAATTAAAATGTAGAAGATATAGCCTCTAAAATGATGGAGTTTAATTAATATTCCAATAATAATCTGATTACCACATATTGCAATTGCTTCTGGTAACAATTTACAACTAAAGACTGGACAATGTTCCAAAAACAAAAATTAATATCATAGCAAACCTTGCCAAAAATGCAAGTAATATTTACAAGAACCATAAAAACAATGAATTTGGGTTATCTATAACAAAACAGGCACAAAGGCATATATAACAATGCTACGTTTTATTGATCTGGTAACATATAACCCAAATGAGGTTACAAAATGAGGCAACAAGGTGTGGAATACCACCTGTATTTGTTCTATATTAGTCCTGTATTCTGTGGCGAAAGTATTCAGCAGAATTAACAAATGACATTTATGTAAGTGCAATTATCAAACGCTGCATGTAAAAACACTGTTACATAAAAATTTTAAGAAATATCCTTCTAAAGGCGCAGTGACTCCATGGCGTTTGTTACAATCTCCTTACTACCTCCGCTCCATTGCTTAAATGCTGGATTATCAGTGATCAGATGTATTACCAAAGTATTCCAATGCCATTGGCAAGGCTTTACAGAGAAATGTAAGCTCCGCACACTGGAGATTAGTGTCACAAAACCCTTTAGATCACCCACCCACCAGTTTTCCCTAATGCGCAAGGGCTTCTCAACTAGTCAGCATTGCCACCTCTACGTTAACGTCCAACTTAAAAGTAACATTCTAGTGTTTGACTGCAAAGGAGTTTCCCACATAGAACATTTCTTAAAGGGATTACTTCTTACACCTTGTGGTTTTACTGGCAACCAAAGATTCATTAAACAAGAATGGACGGTATCCATGGAAACAAGTGTTTTTGAAAAATTAACCGTAACATCAAAAAGAGTGTGTTCTAGCAGAGATGCACGAGCAAACGCCTGTCACAGATATCCTTAAAGCAGTATATACATCAGTCTCAAAATGGTACACAGAGTACTGTATACTGTGTCAGTGTCCTACAGGTTGTTTCACCTCACTACAGTGTGTATAGATCTACCAGTGCTTCTACAATTGACCTTGATCAAAACTTGTGATGCCTCGCTCTCATTGGTTAGTTCTGATACAGTGGGGCAAGCCAATGAGGTCTTCCAATGGCTCAGCCTTACACAGGCATGTGGAGCTCGTTGTATTCGTCCCGACCATCTTCATCAAAATTGGGAATATCTTCCTCTGAATCCAGCTATAATACAGGAACAGCAATTAGTCTGTTAGTCTGTCTGTCAGAAACCTGTCAGGTCGTATATGTACCTGTGTCTACAGATGCCTTTAATATAATGTGTAGTAACAAGCAGCGATTTGTCAATTTAGTAAATCAGTAAAGCTGATGGAGCAGCTGGAGTTTAAACTTACTGGCATTGTGAGAAACAGATACTGAGTCCCACCCACCGCTTTCAGCTCCCGCTCCTCAAAGATCCGGGTGAGAACCAGGTGACGCAGTGGCACAGTGAGGATGAGGATGAAGGGGAAGGCCAGGGAGGCTCTGGTAGACTTCACCACCCACAACAGCACGATGCACATTAGTTGGATGAGTGTGAACATGTTCATACGCCAGGTTTTTACCTTCAGGCAGCAGGTGAAGAGCAGAGAGATAGAGAAACACATGCACATGCAGTAGAATCCATTGCAGACTGGAGCAGCATCTTAGTTTGTCTGTATTTACAGTACAGTGAGCATGAAGCCTGAATGGTAAACTGAGATTGTTTGGGCTCCACCTAGTGGTTGCATTGTGACATGGTTCTCTAAGTCTGTTAACAAATACTCAGTGTCAACATACTTACTTTCGTATCTTTACTGCATTTTACATCTGTAGTATTACTGTGTCACGTTAAATCCGTGCTGAATTCCATGTGTCTCAGCACACAGGTCTCACGCATAGCTTGTAGGTTTCTCATAAGCCTGGTCACTGAACTCATCCCTACGCTAAGCGATCAGCAGGCTGCTTCATGGTGGTGGTTACCTTGGTGACATAGACATGGTCAGGGTGATGCTTGGCAGGCGTGACCATGAGCAGGACACGCTCATACAGCTGGATGCCAGTGAGGGAGGTGATGCCCATATACAGGAAGATGCCAAAGAGAACGGCCTGCGGGATGTGTCGCAACACGTCCTTCAGCACAATGGACATACCTGGGAAATAGAGGTGAAACGAGACCACTCATCAACGCTCATCAAAAACCAGTAGGTAATCCCCCTGAGACAGAACTGCTGGTCACTGGCATGGCCATCTTCTGCTACACTGCATGAACAAGAAGTGAGCGCTCACCTACAAGCAGAGCAACCGCTAAGCCTGTGATCCTCTGCTCTTTAACCTCCTGAATGACTGGCCTGTCCCCTGGGGCCGTGGCCTTGCTCATGACCGTCAGGGCATTCACGTGCGTGACGGAGCGAATGGTGACGGCGGTCAGCCACGGCAGTCCAAATAAGGGACAGAAAGCCCCGAGAAGGACAATAAGGAGCAGGTCAAGGTGGAAACCGGAGCCCTTGACCAGGCGTCTCTCTGTCTTGCTGACAATTAACCTGTGTTCAGAGCAGGGCGCGATTTTAATTGGAGCAGCACCGAACAGTGTACACTCATCAACAGCACAACATGTGCTTTTTAGGTAGTACTGCCTTTGCTTAAATATGTTGTTTGTTGTTGTTGTTGTTGTTGTTGTTTGTTGTACAGCCAAATGCAAATACACATACACATGCTAATGTAAACATTTTTAAGCAAACATCCACTACTGGAGTAAGCTCACCTTGAAAAATGTCTTATGTACCATTTCTCACACACCTGGCTAGGTCACCTTGAATAGGTCTGCTTGTGGAATACTAGTCATTGAGCTAACTTGTCCCTCTCTGTTTGGTCACAGCTGCTTACTGTCCACCTCTGGCACTTACGAGGTAATTTGCGTCTCCACGAAGATGAGGATGAAGACCAGCAGGGCGGGAACAGCCGAGGCCCCCATCATCCAGATGGGAAAAGGCTGCTTGTCCCCAAACGGGCTAATGAACCAACCTCGCTTCTCAGGTGAAGTCACAGAGAAGCCTGATGGCACATTCAGCTTCTGCACATGGGACAATCAGGAAATGGCTTTGATGCTGCTATCAAAATAAAACATAAGTGTGTGATTTATGTTTACAGTACAGGAACTTTGTTATACACATGTGCTTTCCCCTTATAACTCTAAGATATACTGTTAAGGCAAACTAATCAGTCTAAAATTCTAAAAGTCTTAAATTTACCTTGTGAGTATGTCATTAAACACAAGATGTGTGCCTTCCAAGACAGGCTAAGGTTCATGTTAATCCTAACAGAGTATTGGACATGAAGTGATGTACAGAAAATATGTTAATAATGAATGTAGGCTGGAAAGATATAGACACCTGTGTGTAAGTGTCAGGGGTGGCACAGTCTACAACCACAGAACACACGATAGAGATGGGAATCCCAAAGTCTCCAAGGATTCTTCTGGCCTTAAGGATCAGGAATTAAAAACATATAACAATAGTATATTCATAAAGAATATAAAGAAATGTAAAAGAAAATGCTAACAGTCTGATTGTTAGACGTTGGATTGTCTCTACCTTTCCTCCCAGGAACCTGCTGTTCCTGAACTTCCTGAGGAAGAACGCCACAAAGAAGGTTCCGAGCATTAGAACCAGGGAAAGCAGAGCTGTATTGGGCTGCATATGCATGGACATATGCGGGTTCTGCTCTTGTATGCTGGGAGAATCCAGAGCAGGAAGATCTGTGTCCTGTGGATAGGTCTTCATCAAAGGGTGCTCATGGAACACCTGGAGTGGAATTTTTCAAACAGCATGCCAGGTGAGCAACTGGGATTCATGTGAAAAATCATCAACGTATGTCAAGACATGGAACAAAACATCATAGAGCACGACACTGGCGCGGTCAGCAGCAGAATTTCACCTTGATGATCTTAGATAGCGTCTCGTAAATGAAAATGAGCGAAATGAGGAAGGCGAAGATCTCCTGTGTGAAGGGGGAGATATAGCGGACCAGGAAGCTGCCCTCAGCAGCCACAATGACCAGCACGATGAAGATGAGCCAGAAGCCAATCCAGACACGGCCTGTCAAGTATTCAAAGCCCTGAGCCTGACAAAACTGGAGGAGGTAGGAAAGGACAGAAGGTGAGCAAAGTCAACAATTTGCTCTATTCACCTGGATGCTTTTTTTAAGTATTCACAGGCAAACGGTGGTACAGAGATGGACTGTTTGTGTTAGCAGACAAAAGCCATAGTATGGCCTAAAGAAAATAGTGTCCTTCAGGCAAACAATAAATAATATTGCTGTTGAATTTTTAACTAGTAGCATATTGCCATTGTAGCCGCAAGAGTCTTTGAGATAAGCTAAATGAAAAACTATAGCGGTACATTGTAAAAGGCCTCCTCAAAAACCAGCAGTGGTCCTGAGAATCCAATGATGAGCAGAGGCTGCCCTGCCAACAGTGAGAAGATCACTCCAAGGGTAGCAGTGGAAACGATGAGCTCTGACACTCCCATCATCCCCTCTGTTTTCTCTCCTGCACAGAACCACACAGGCATACAACCACAGGTATGACTTCACACCTTGTAACAGTCCTACTATGAGCATAATGAAAGCCTCTGAGCAACTGAATTTTTGATTTTGTACAAGAGATCTTTACAAAGTCACGCAGGTTTACATTGTGTATATGCACATAAATGAAAATTAGTTATATACTGCATATCACCATCTTGAGTAGAGCTGCTTCTATTAAAAAAAAAAGTAATTGTCATTGAAAACAAAACCCATGCAATGGTTAATGCAAGCATATTGTAAAGGATAAATTAAAAACAAAAGTTTCTTGAAATTATATTAAAAAAATGCTCAGAACTGACGAATCAAGATAGTTGCAAACTAAGTTAACTTTAACCCTTTAAAAATACACACGTAAGGGATAGTTTTTCTCTACCTGCTGAGGAGGACTCACCCAG
This sequence comes from Chitala chitala, assembly GCA_025773905.1. Lineage (NCBI taxonomy): Eukaryota > Metazoa > Chordata > Actinopteri > Osteoglossiformes > Notopteridae > Chitala > Chitala chitala. Next base: position 2,236,346 of record JABJVR010000031.1, read on the forward strand.
CAGACCACCAAAGGTGATGGTCGGTGAGAGTGCAGCGAAGTAGATGAAGATGACCCCAGCGACACACTGTGTGTGCATCGCATCCTTAATGTCGCTCAGGTACCGGGGATAACGACGGCGCATGTCATGAAAAAGGCCTCCAAATGGTATCCCAGAGCGCTTCAGAGGGTCCACCTCTGAGTCCTTCTCCTCTTCCTCCTCCTCCTGATCTTCCAAAAGAACCTCTATCACAAAACCCACAGGTCCATCTTTAATTGCCTCATCATTACAGCAACCCTCATGCTACCTTCAGCTTTGCATAAACAGGTGTGCTGTTCCAAGTCAAATTACTTTGACCTATGTCAAAACTGCTTGTAAAATAAGTCCAACATGTCTTACTTTTAAAGGATATCTAAGTGTACTTTGCTCTTGCTGACATACCCCTGTTCTCAGAATCTGCCTCCATTGAGGCATTCATGAGCTTCTTCTCTCTCTCTTTCCTCTTGCGGAACATCTCCTTCTGGAAGGAGGCAACGGTCTTCAGCAGGTTTTTCCCCTCCACGTCTGAAGGTGGGATTACGATGCTGCAGTCAAGGAACTCGTTGATACCATTAAGGAGGTCCTGCCGGTCATTGGCAAAGTAGGCCATGTTGTGGAAGTTCTAGCAAAATTTCAGGAAAAATACAAAAAAAAAAAACTATTAGGAATGATTTAGTTAAAACAAACTAAACGAACCCCCTTCTTTTCTTGCACAGAAAGCGCAACAGTGAAGTGGGAGGACAAGACAGAGATGAAATGGAGCACACCTTGGTGGACATGAGAGTAGATATGGAGCGTCCAATTTCATGGTAGTCCATGTTAGACTTGCTAGGCCCCAGCAGCAGGAACAAAAACCGGACCGGCACCGGCACCTCCAAGACTGACTCAAGCAGCACTGCCTCACTCAGCCTGACAAAAGCCATGATGGGCTGTTCCAAAAAGTCCACACACCCTGCAGAGAAGAACCCAACAGTGCTACACAGAGCCACTGCATGACACAAAACAGAAAACCATAAACACTGCTCTGTACCATCTTGGTAAATCAGTCAGCATCATCTGTACAGTATCTCGTTACTCTAAAAACCATAATATTGTTTCAGACTATCTGAATCTCTCAATAAAATTCTAGTCATGCTGCTCTATAGGTTAAGAATTAACTCTTGAAGATTAGAGAGATGCAAGTGACGAAACTGTATTTAATGCACGTTACATACATGATGCATGTCTCATTGATCAAAACCACTGTAAGGGAAACATACATTTCACATTTTTGTGCTGCTGGTGGGGAGCACCCTAAGCCATGGCTTTTGACAGCTTAGACTGCTTACCCACTAAGACCACAGTGGCTTCTGCATCCTTGGGAATCTTCGTCAGTAGTTTCATGGATCTAGCAACCAGATGGCCTTCAGCAGCTATGGGATGCATTCTTTTCTTTTAATATAGACAAAATAATTAAATTGTTGGTGCTTATGTTGTGTTACTGACAAACTGGTGTAAAATACACACAACTGCATATACGGTCATGTCACATGCATGGTCCAGTCCTGTCTAGCTTGTGGTATTTCTAGTCTCCTTGTTTTGTCTAGTATACATGGAATTTCTATATTTGCCTTGTTCCTGGCTGCATCTTTATTTGGCTTAGTGAATACACCTGGTGTGGCCACTATAAGAGTCCTTGTCTTCTCCTGTCTCGTTGCCAGTTGTAGATGTACCCTTCTTAGATGTCTGCTCATGGTCTCATTTCCATGAATGTCAACTGGTTTCATATGTTACTATGCTTTAGGTTCTTAGGTTCTTTTTATGTATTAACTTGTGTCCATCGTAGGTTGTAGTCCTTGCGCTGTCTTTGTATCATAGGCCAGACAGATCCTTGGCCTGGATATGACCTTGTCTTGTATGTTCTGTTTAGTTACTATGTGTAACCCCTTGGACTTTGGTTGTGGACATTAAACTCATCTTCTGCACATAGATCCTGCCTGATCTCCGTTCTTGACTGTGTGTTACAGGTCACTGTGACAAGTGAGTCTATTATGGCTAAGTGTACTGAAGAGAAATACACCTGAATGGAATAACAACTTTCAGATTTTTAAACAAAGAAACAGAGCTTGGTTTATTATCACAAAGACAAACACTGCAAAGCCTGTTGGGCAGGTCACCCAGCGCTAAATCATTATAAAATGAATTTAATGACTGGTGTTTTCATTTTAATGAGGAACAGAATTTTCCAGAGCAGCTCTGCCACAGGGAGTAAAGGTTTTGCATTTAACGCAGCAAAACTCTTTAACAAGAAGCAACTGAAAGCTCACAAGAGAAAATTGTTCAGCGATCATAACTGGAGGTTAAGCTCTTGTACATGTGCATGTATCACCTGTAATTCCTATGAACAAAACATCACACCACATGATATTACAGCAGCTGCCTCAAGAGTGCTTGGGTATTCATGCTGGAATTAAAGTGTAATACCACCTGGATACGAAATTCCAGTTCTGGTGCTCATTTATGATACTCATCAAGACCTCAGTCATGCAGCTCATTCTGTCATGTTAACTGTAGCATTATTTAGTCACCTAGTAGAAGAGCACACGGCGTCCAGATGTCTACCCGCATGCTATATGAGATTGCAAGCCGGTAGTCAGTAACTCTGCAGGAATCTGTGCACGTATCTACAGGGCACGACCATACATAGGACATCCACTGTGCTCTTGGCTGGCAACTTCAAAACAAACTCACAAACACCTCTTTGTCGTGCTCCTGGGGCTTGGTCCCCTGGGGCTCATCTTGGAAGTCTGCCGCTGGAGACACGACAGGCTGAGGCACGTGGTTGTGGTTGCGGTGGAGACTGCTTAGCCCCTGGATCGAATTACTGTGGGGGAGGAACCCGTCTTTCTCATCGTTGGGGTGGCTGGAAGAAAGGTGGTTTCGCACATCAGGATGTTCACAACAGCTTGCCTATCACTTCACCTTCCATATGAGCCTCTGATCCCTGTGAAAGCCAGGGTGTGTTTGTTTATGTCTGTAGTAATACTTGCAGGCAGATACCAATTTTTGCCTCCATAGTAACACTAACCAAGCTATCACAACCAGAGATAATGTGGAAACACATGTAATATGTATATCCATATTTTGCTAAAATGTGAAATGGATCATTGTCCATCCTGTTATTTTTGTGGAACGTTAACTTTCAAAGACTTCTAGACTTCTAATTAATTGATGACACCACGCTGAAAGTCTAAATAATTAACATGTTCTTTTGGCCATGTATATGTCATATTTATTTATTTAAGGTGCTTAAAAATATATACATTTACTCATTTAGCTGAAAATTGAACATTTTTACATGCCACATCTTGTAGCTGTTAACTAACTTGAAGTAATTTCCCAAGTCATCATATGTCTGGCCTTGAATTGACCTAATGTGATTGAGCATGTCATTGTATTAGAAGTGTGTTTAGCTAAGCAATTTAGCTGGTAGTCCAGAGAGATTTATTTAAATTCATATAGTTGTCAGTACACTTTGTTTTTATTTATTATGATGACTATAAAATTGCACAATAAACCTTCTTGTCTCATGCCAAACAATGAACGTAATTAGTCCTACTTGTAATTATTTAGAACAACATATTGCACCTTATTACTGTAATAAATTTGTGAAGCACTTGGCAAGTAATACCACATTCGTTAGCAGTGCTGTAAGTATGCAGCATTTAATCTTTAATAAAGGAAATGCAATAAATTCAGTAGTCATCCAAACCGATGTTCTGAAACAACATGCTGCACGTGTATCTGACCTCATCACATGCTGGATGACATCACCACTGCCTTGTCCAGCATATGACATCAGCACACGGTCGAGTCCTTTTATACATCTGTCAAGGTGGAGCAGTTGGCCATAGACAAGCCAGAGAAAACAAAGTAAATGTAAAAATGTCTTCTAAAGGGTCCTGATCTTTAAAGGAGGAATGCATGAGCCATGACTTAAATTGCGCCGCACCTTAAAATATTTCCTTCCACATCATAAATCCATATCTGGAAAACAAGGAGGAATTAACTGTGCTTGTTGCTCACGCATGGCAGATAGCATGGCAGAATGCTGGGAAGTTTTGTACACGGGCTGTTGGAGGTGGCACAGGCGGGACATGCACGGATGCAGTAACGATGCTGTAATTAGTGGTGACTTCTCCATGTCCTCACCCGGATTTTTGGACCGTGTGACACGGCCATCTGAGGTGAGCCCACTGGACCTACTTATAAGGTCCGCCCTATGGGCCAGCAAGCTACTGAAGATCAGAGAGCACCAGGGAGTGACTGGCAAAGTAGCATCACATCTGAGGGCACACCAGCAAGATGCAGACATATATGGGCGCCACATATTAGCATGCCAACACCAAGACTGGCATCAATGACATTAAATGTGTTTGTACTGCTCTGCATTCCCTCTTTCACCCCTTTTTATTGGGCTGAGGGTTATGATTGTTTGCATGTGCAAAACTAAATTGTCTGAGCTTTATAGATCGTGACAATGGCACACAGTGCATATGAGTTGGTACCATTCAAAACTGGGCAGACAAGGAGCCGGCATGGAAAATGATGACAGAATTGTTGCTTTCCACACTGAATCAGAGCATGAACAAATAAAATATTTGTACAGATTGGCATGAAGACAGTATGGAAAAAATACCCAATGAAATACAAATGATAATTTTTATATATATAAATAACCTAATATTGAGTAGGTCTCAAGGTTTCTCAGCAGTACTTTCTCCAAAGCATCACACTGCCTTGTTTCCACAGTGCATCTCTGTGCCATCTCTTACCCAGATAAGTGGCGCACACACACCCAGGCATCCATATGATGAAAAAGAAGATGTGATTCATCAGACTAGGCCACCTTCTTCTATTGCTCTGTGGTCCAGTTCTGATGCTCACATGCCCATTGTAGGCACTTTTGGTAGTGGACACCAGTCAGCATGGGCACCCTGACCAGTCTGTGGCTATGCAGCCCCATAAGCAACAAACTGTGATGTACTGTGTGTTCTGACACCTTTCTATTGGAACCAGCTTTAACTTTTTCCTGTCACTGGTTTTAACTTTTTTCTATTGGAACCAGCTTTTAACTTTTTCCTGTCACTGGTTTTCCTTACTTGGACCACTTTTGGTCCTGACCACTGCAGACTGGGAACATCCCACAAGAGCTGCAGGTTTGGAGTTCCTCTGACGTAGTTGTCTAGCCATCACAACTTGGCCCTTGTCAAAGAAGCTAAAATCCTTACACTTGCCCATTTTTTCTGTTTCCAACACATCAACTTCAGGGACAAAATGTTCACTTGCTGCCTAATATATCCCACCCACTTCCAGATGCCACTGTAATGAGATAACCAATGTTATTCACCTGTCAGTGGTCATAATGTTGATCGACATGTATGTATGTGTGTGTGTGTGTGTGTGTGTGTGTGTATCCATTTGGAAAACCAAGACAATCACTGACAGAGTGCTAAATAAATGATACTACATAGTTTATGGTTTGTGGCTACCAGATGAATCATGAACACGGGTCTACTGTTACACTGTAAATGTCTACACCTGGAGCGATTTTAAAAAGCATCTGTGTCATGTGATTAACACTGACCTATGTTTGAGAAGCAGGGCTCTGACCACATTCGATTTGTCATCCGCCTTGATTTGGTCAGAGGTGATCATGGCCTCCACTATCACGTGGGCAATACTTGGTAGCGTCTTCTGCTCCAGGTCCAGTAGCACGGTACCTGGTGAAACAGGGAGGAAAGGCTGTAGACCACCAGTCGCTAGTTAAATATGGCATTAATTTCACTGACTACCAGTCCCAAAGTGTAACATGGACATATTTATTTATGTGAAACTTGGGGAAAAAAAAGAGAAGTATTGTCAATTCTCTTAGCACTCATCAGTGACGGTTAAATAGTTTTTAATTCTCATCCAGTATATCCAAGAAAGGAAAGTACTGTCTGACTACACAAAGCCCGGTACTATATAGAACTGTGACATCAAACCTGCCACTGAAAGAACAACGTCTGACACCAAGAAGGGATCAGAGTAATCTGAAGTCCTCACCGTGGGTGATGGTCCTGCGGAGGTCCAGCAAGCTACGGAACGTCAGGGAGGCCACATGAGGTTTACCCCAACGGTCTGTTTCCTCTTCGACGTCTTCCTCAAACTTAATCCAACGAGCCCTCTCCTTCCAGTGCATGTCCTGGTTCTTATCCACCATCAGCTCGTTCAGCTCAACAAACACCTGGCCAGTAAGCACACTGATACTGCATTCAGGGCGATAAACACGCAATACAGAGATAACACGCCTGCACACTGAAAAGAGCGTCAATGTTTTACACTGGTGATAACATGCCAAACACATGACAAATCTTTTGAAACACAGGAATCCCATATTAAACAAGAAACTTGGTAGATTCTCATAACAGCCTTCACTTGTGTAACCAATGCATAGATTACAGCACACAACCCAGAACAACAAAGCTCTGTGACTATGAACTGGGAAATGTTTATGGCATTAATTCTTGATTTAGATTTGCCGTTGATATCACTGTGTGATGTCTCTCACAGCAGAAAAAGCCTGCTGGAAAAAGATCAATAGGTAGTTTAAAAAACAAAAAACTATTTTGGCGAACTAAGTAACCCCCTCCCCTCCAATTGTTTAGAGCTGTAAGCTGCCTTATTTTAAATATTGAAATTGGCTGCAGTGAAGTAACTTGGAAAGCAAGGACCCGATTTTCCACTGCAGGCTGTGCTGCCTGTGTAATTAATTTCCTCTGGATAAAGCTGTGTACTGACCAGTTTACCCACAGTGGAAGACGAGGATGCTGGTCTGGAAGCTGCAGCCCAAATGGAACAGTTTATGACACTCTGATGTCCTCCTGCCATCATTTCTGTCTCACCTCGTGTGTCTGCCTGTCCACTCTCTTCGCCTTCCTCAAGCTGGACCTCGGGAACGTGCTGATGCCGCACCGAGTCACCTGGTTACAGGAGGACGTCTTTAGCAGGGGGGGCTTCGCTCCAGAGTCATCCTCAAAGCGGCGATCTTAGCAAACAACACAGAGAGACAGGGGCCCTAATATGAAGGCCACGCATTTAAACCAATGTTCCAGCAGCACATACGGATAAAAAGCAATGTGGCAGACCTAATAAATGCTAAAAATAAATTTGTTTTGGGTTGTTTTTGGAGCAGTTGAGCCACTTTAAACTTGACCTTTCAAATTCCTATTTAAAATGCCAGATTTTTCTGAACAAGAGGTGCATGCAGTTTTATTAAAAGTTATTTCAGACTAAAAATGCCATCTTTAGTGGAATTCTGGCAACTACAAAAACTACTGCTGGGAGACCCTCTGTGCTGTGGTCAGCCCTATTCAAAGCGAAGTAATGGGGTTACTGACCCCCACTCACTCGCTAAGGGCCACAGCTGTTTTATATTGTCACACTGGCGACTGGACAAGCTGTAAACAAAGCCTCTGAGGTTAGAAAAAAAGAAAACCTGATTTTGTGGCTCTTGCCAACTTTTTTGTGTTTCTGACCTTGGGTTAAGTTTTTCCTCTCTATTTGAAGCCCTTAACAAAAGGCCCTGTTCAAATTTTTCATTGACACACTTAATGTAAGAAAGCCCAAGTTAAATAAGGAGGTATCTTAGATAAGCTTAGCGAATGACAGAGGAAGCTGCTTTAATATATTATGTTTCATTTATTTAGCTAATCTTCTTACCCACAATGCCGAGCTTGGCCAACTTAAATGGCATGTTGTATTAAAGGCCAGTAATAGTCTTATACGAGAACGGTATACTCTGTTTTTAATTAGTGAAGTTGAAGAACGTTTTTTTTTTTTTCTTCTGTTTTGGATGGGTGACCGTCATTGCAGTTCAGCTTAAATAAACAGTGATACCTGAAAAGATTTTGAAGTATGGAAGGTGCAGTGAAAAAAGCAGACAAAGGAGGCTTACAGAACTTCCGTTATTAAATCAGAAAATGAGCTTTCTTTTCGTTCTTATTGTAGATTGATTTTGTTAATAAACGGGCTGTATAAATACACCTAATTAAGAACACACTGCACTGCATGAAGGCAAAGGAACAGCAGGACATGTGAAGTCTGCCAGCCAATTCTACTCTACCACAAAATACATATCAGTGCACAGAGCAAGAGCTGACTCAGTAACACCAAAGGCACGGTCACCGTTTCCATTGTTATGAGATGACCATTTATCCACATATGAAGAAAATCGAAGTGCTCCAACACCCACGTACCTCATTAAGAGACATACTGAAGGTCCCTGGTTAGTTTGTGAAGATGACATTTCAAAAGAATGTGTTCCCAAATTGTGATAAAACCCAAAGCTACAAGCACCATTAATGCAAGAGTATTTGGTAATGAAATAGTGTCTCTGGTAATAATAGAAGGTTCTATATCACATCAGGGAGCCACGGCATCACATCAAAGAACACATCACTGACTCTACAAGTCTGCAAGGTGAGAGGGACGGTCAGCCACCAAGCCAGTAAAGCTGATACATCTCACCTTAACTGGCCCTTTGACCCCACCGATACCATTACATATTATATTAATATCTATATTAATATAATAATATAGATATTAATATAATAATTGGCATTATTGCATTGTATTATATGATGATCCCAAAATTAATAAATATAAAATCAATATTGAGGAAACAAGTGATGAATAAAAAATTTTAAAACATTAAAATAATTTTTTTACTTTTTTAACCAAGCAAAGCTGCCACAAAACACTCCAGTTGACCCTTTTCATTGACACTGAGCTTTTTTCTTAATTTTAAACCAACTTACTAGCAGGTTCAGGAGTGGAGCCCAGATGAAAATGGATGGATTCCAGAAGATCATAGTCCTCAAAATCTAGCACAAAGTCTTCAAACCCCTCCAGAACATCTCCCTTGGCCCTGTTTTCTTGCTGTGCCATCCTGTCAGCAAGTCGTCTACAACCCAAACCAGTGCCAGCCTCCTGGTCTTCTCCAGCCTCAGCCATCTCCTTTACTGGTGCCTCCTCTGCACCGTCCTGTGGATGAGAATCTGGACCATCCACTGTTCCGATCATCTGTGTAGCCCTTTGTCTACAAAGCTATCTGGCATAGGCTCGGACTCTGCAAAACAAGTCAACACCTATCTGCACAAAAATGCCTTTCAAGATGAGCTGCAGCTGATGCAAAGACCAACAGAATAATACTGGTCTTCAACTGTTGCTGCTTCCAAAAAAGAGAGTAAAAATTTATGAAAGACGATTTATCCAGGATAACAGTCATGGAGGACAGATCCCAACAAAGCCCTTCACTTTAATGCCTTTAATGATGCTTCTGTATCAGGTCTATTGTACGCTGAGGGTACCTTGCCTCTGAAAATGGAACTTCAGTAAATACCAAGACTGCATAACCTTCTTCTGAGAGATGTGACAACCAGAGATAAAAGCAGGGTACCAGTCTGCCTTAGTATGGTTATCAGTATTAACAAAGAGATCCCCAGGCAGGAGGCACCAAATGGACTACACCAATGTCAGATGACTGGGTTTAATACGCTCACAATATCACTGAACTGGATGAGTAGCTTGGACCATGTAATTTTTCTGTTGAGCCAAACACATTCCGAGTCCTTGCACAGGTTCCACAGGAAAGGCTGATAGTCACTCATGAGATTTTGGTCCACTCCAACCCCCCCTCCTCCGCCCTACCCTCCACCAGCAGATGTTCCAGCTAGCACGATGCTTGTCAAGGACTTGTTTCCATTACATGTCAGATTGATCTATAGATTATTTGACAGACACTGATGGAAAAAAACAGTCTTCTAATTAACACACATTGGACACTGCTGGGCCAGCAGACAGCATGATTCGTGCTCTGACAGAACTGGGAGTGGAGACAGAGACAAAGGTGATGTTGTCATTACCGCGTCATCCAAAGCCCATGGTGACAGATAATCGATAAACACGTCTGACAGGCAGCTGTGCACTGCCAAAACAGGCTATACAAGTCGGCTGCAGTAACTGCTACATCATAACCTTCTATATCCATCAAAAAATGTATAACCACCTCAGCCTTGTACTTACACTTGTTTCTTCTCTCCATCAGAACACAAATTTTTGAGGACATACTTATAGCTGGTCTCATTCGTGCTACTAAGGAATGCAATCTGTAAAAATAATTCCCAGGCTTTTTAATTGGAGATTTCAGATTGCATTAAATTTATCTGGCTCCCTTGCAATATTATGGCATATGTAGTGTGTAACCACTGACTGTGCATCGAACGTTACGAATATGAAATTGGGCCATCAACAAAACTGAGCAAATACTACATTGTTTCAAACAGTCACACGAAAGCATCTACTACCTGTTGTTCAATTCAAGACACCAGGCACACACATATGTAAAGGGAAGACAGATACAATCATCCAGGAATTAAAGCCTTAAGCCTGGCAAGGAACAATCTTGATGTTTCTGCAGATAGCCAATAGGATGTGCCAATAACTGACTTACATATGTAACATACAATGCAATACACAAATACATTAGCACAAGTAAAGTAAAGAATATAGCTTCATTATGTCCTGTAGCTTTTACATGATAAACCAAAAGAGAAGTTTAGCAATATGAAGCAGCAGTACTGGGAGCAGAGTACAAGCTCTGCTCTCTGCTGTCACTGAACTGCGCTTAACAAAAACCCAATTTTTGTTTCTAATTCGGTTTCACTCAAGCACTCAACGATTCCCGCTCTGCAAAAGCAGGAAACCCCACAGGCAATACTGCTGATAATCAATCAGCCCCGCACTTTTAACTACCACCAGAGGCCAGCTGATTGACCTGGTAAATTTTCATTACCTAAAAATCCGTCGCCTAATTTGGACACAGACAGCAGCTCGTTTGTTTATTACCACACATTTGAAAGCAAACGGATCACTGGGATTTCCGACAGGGTTTTTAAACGAAGATACGCTTTTCCTGTCCCGCTGACGTGGCTGCATCATAATAAACATTTTCTTTGGTCGGTGATACTTTATGCAACAAAGAGACAAGTTTATTTATGAAGGGAGTGTAAGTGATATAACTGTGGTCCGTTACTATTGATCAACATAAATGATGAATTTTCTGTATGTATTGTAACTTTTCACAATCAGTGTACACACCTTCCTATCCAGGCCCCAGTTTCCGTGATGATTGTGTTCATATTTCACGGCCTCAGGCTGTGCTCCACGAAGTGCTGTGTTCATTTTTAGAACACTGTGTGTAGAGGCACAGACGTTGGCAGCAGCAGAGCTCTCTCTGACCTTACATGCATTCCCGCCTCACTCACGAGCTTGTTTAGAGTTTAAAGCAGCAATTCACAGCTGGATGGACACCTCGCTTCTCACCCTGTCCTCCAGCAGAACAGGGTCAGGGCGAGGTGGAGAGCACGGTTCCAGGGAAACATCTGCAGCAAAATGCTGAGAGAGAGCAGGGTCTGGAGATCTCAGAGAAACGCTGTGCCTCAAAGGTGCTAAAGAAAAGAGGATCCTAGAAAGGGCGACATGACACAGAGAAGGAAACATCATGTGTCCTTTAATTCAATATTTATTTTGATTATAAAACAGAGGAAATACATTGAAGTACTGTGCTAGCTTGAACAATGCTAGGTTATAACAAAAAGCGAAGTTCTCTGTACTATTCAGCGATTGGCTCAGGAGCTGGTAACAATCACAGCAGTCATTTTGACAAATTTAGTGGGAACTATGATGTCCAACTATAGTAACTGGCAAGCACCTCCAGTACAGCGTATCCGAACATTTCATAGCACCAGGGCTCGAGGCAGGGCGTCCTTATCTACAAACTTGTTTAATGAGGTGAAATACAGCCTCCCATCTATGCCCCCACATTCCAGCTGCTGGAATGTGTGGTTTAGCCAGTGTTTACTTTAAAGGCAGTGGAGAGAAGGCATTACAGATGACCTTGGTGCTGCACTCTCAACCAAAACAAATTTATGAGCATTCAGAGTCCACTCAGAACATTCCATTCGGTTTCAGTGCAGAGCCAAATGCCGCCAAACCAGCACCCGCCGTCCGCAAAGCAAACATCACATCGACGGCTGCCATTCTCGTACGCATGCTCTTCCCCTGCTGTGTTTTTATTTTACTGGGAAGTAGTGCGGACTGGCGGTTCGGACCACTGGGCTCTGGACCGGAGTGCTGAGGGTTCAAACGCTGGTTAGGACATTCCTGTCAGCTTCTATAACAAGACACATCCGCGAATAAAAGCTGGCTTTAAAAGCGCTTCCCAAAACCGGCTGGCATTTACTTCCTCTTTGTCTAAATAGGTTTAAATGGACCCAGCATGAGCCTGGTACATTAAGACTTGCTTCAAACTAGCAAATACTGCTGGTAATTATAATTACAAGATAGTGCTAAGGGGGAACTCGAATGCCAACGAGGACAGCTTGGTCTGCAGAGCATGAGACAAGGCCTGTGTTGGCTCTTACTCTTCATGTCGTCCAGGTCTGCACTATCCAGCACGCGGGCCACGGCCTCTTTGACTGGAACCTTCTGGAACTCATCCTCCTCCAGTCTGTACACAGTGCTTCCCCTGCAAAGCCAGGTGCAGGAGGTCAAACTACATGGCGGCTCCACGGAGTCTGAAAGAACTTGAGTTGGGGACCTGGTGAAAGATGCTTGGATAGAAATCGGTCCACACAATACAATTGTGCTCATGTTTCCAACAGGAAATAGACAACACGATGCTAGGAGGCAAAATTTAATTTTTTTTTATCAGATGATGAGCAGATGCAATATGGAAACTGTTTATGGCTTTTTCTTCTGCAGGCCATTTTGTCTGTAGATGGTACGGACCGTGTGGCTCCAGAGGCAGGGGAGGTGGCTGTTTCACAGAAAAATGACCATGGCCTGTTGTGTCATTCACTGTTTCATCTGCACTGTCAGAGCATAATTTTATTGTGTTCTGCCCTCCACATTTGCCAGGTAAAGGGCAAAATCTGCTTGCACCAAGAAGGACAGCACAATGCATTTTATGTTAATGTGACTTTAAAACAAACTGGCAGGCTACATGGTTATTCTGGTAAAAAGAAAGAATTGCACAAACATCCATCAATCAATTCATTATCCGACCAGTGGCCAGGACCGTATCCCAGGCAGCCTAGGGAGCAAGGCAGGGTACACCCTGGACAATTGCCAATTTATGACATATATATACACACACACACACACACACACACACACACACACACACAAACAGACATATGCTGAATCAATATTATGTGCAAAGACATAATGACGTGCTGCTAACTGAACTGTAAGAAATTTCTGTCATCCAGTCCTATTTAGGTGACTGCCACTTATCCTGCCCTTTCCATCATGAACCAGCATGAGTTATGCACTAGAACTGGAACTCAAAAAATAACCCAGACTAAAAAACACTGCTTCACTGATATATCCAGAGATTTATATCATGGCTTCTGCTCTTTCCCTGTGCTGGTTTAACTGTACGGAAATTGATGGTGGCAGCACATGGTGTGTGTGCGTGTTTGTCTGTGTATGCATGCACAAATGTGTGTGTGTGTGTGTGTGAAGTCTATGTTTACTGTGGTTTTGGAATCCCCTTACCTGCCAAAAACCTGGTCTTGCTGCACCAGCTCTTTCTCTCCCAGGTTTGAGAACATGTGCTGGACAGTGTCTGGGCAGGCTGGACGTTCTCTCTCCATGTAGACGCTGGTGATGGGGAGTGGCAGCACACAATCCTCTTTGCTTCTGAGGCTGGACTGTAAACACAACACAGGTTACCAACTTCTGGACACAAGCCATCAGTTCACCATTTAACAAAACAACAATTCAGAGACACAAAAAAGTGATTTTATCAGAGTCTGTTGTATTGACATTAAATGCAAAACCGCTGATGATAGTAGAGATTTCAATAGTGTGGGATGATTCATCAAGCTATGGACTAGCTGAAAAGAACATTTGCCCCCTCTGGTGGCCATAATATGTCATAGCAGATAACATTCCTGGTGTAATGCAACTAATTTATAAAGGAAGACAACAGCTTTAAAGTTATTTTGTTCCTTATTAAAGGGTGGTCAGTAAAAGTTCGGAAAGAAAACTTTTTGCTACAAACTTATTCTATTAACATGTCTGAGATTGGTCTTTATTCTCCTCACGAAATGCAGAATTGAAGTTAGCATTTAAATATGAACTACAGTCACTACAGTTTTGTTATAAATATATATATAAAATAATATATATAATATTATAACAGATACACATATGTGTGTGTGTGTGTGTGTGTGTGTGTGTGTATACGTCTGTGCGTGTGTGTGGATGGGTATTTGCTTTCACTGAGTCTAAATAAACTGCCTCAAACACTCATAAAACATGATCCATTTTTGCCTTCTGTGTTTTCCTGACTGCCCTTACTGTCCAATGCACCCTTTTCTTTTCTCAATGGGCTGCAGCAATGTGGTTGGCCAGATTTACCTCTCTTTTTATATCCATCAGCTCTGTGGTTGAAAAGGCCTCCACCTGCCACTCAACCTCAGACTCCGCCCCCTCCTCGTCCACCTCCCTAATGGTGGACGTGAACTCAGAGGGGTTCACTGAGGTCTTCTCCTTGTGCTTCCTTTTCTTGAGCCCATTTGAGCCACACACCTTTTTGCCGAAGCGTGTCAACAGGGGTGGCTGGCTAGAGAAGAGGCAGTGGACGTGATCAAAACGTTGATGATGGTCTGTGAAGGAGGAAAACTTGACACTCACAAAAAGGCTGTGGTATGAACACACACCACCACAAACACCCAAAAAACTACTCTCACCCCTGAAAAACTCAACTTTCACTCATAACCAGGGCTGGACTGGCTTATATTTCTGTAATGAATGCTTGAGTAGAAGTGACATTTTTACAACAGTTGTTAAAAGGTGACAGGCAGGTACTCACACTCAAAATCTTTCTCATTATAGCCGCGGCCTATTTTCTCTTGGTGAAAGGAGATGGGCTCACAGACGACGTGCTGGTCCTCAAACCTCTCCACACACAGCTCTGTCATCCAGCTCAAATGCTGCTGTGTGCCACCGGTTTCTCCTTCATCCTGCTCAGCCACAGCCTGGTCCATGAGTGGAGTGACAACCAGAGAGCCTGTGTCAGCTGCAGTTCCAGTCTGCCCATCTCATCCTCTGAGTGGGTCCTGCTTCTCAGAAAGGAACAGAATAGTAACGATGGGCTCTGTAGGATCAAAGACTGATGGGCTTGCATGCAGTCCACTTCCTGTTCCGGAACACTTCCATCTGCTCTTATGGGCTTCTCTATGAAAGTGATAGCAGAAGCACTGGCTAATGGAGAATCTGTCTGCTGTATCCTGGCCGGGTGTGTGTGTGTGTGTGTGTGTGTGTGTGTGTGTGTGTGTGTGTGTGTGTGTGTGTGTGTGTGTGTGTGTGTGTGCGTTGAGGAAGGTGATAATAACAGGCCTGCTGTTTGCACCCTGCACTGAACTCTTTCATCTTGGGTTTAAAGAGGGTGTGGACTATGGATTTGTATGGGGCAACAGGCGGTGGATATGGGGGGGCCCAGAACTGGTACAGCAAATGTCAGCAAGGTCAAGGTCACTCAGTGACATAGAGGGGTGTGCGCACTGAAAAGGACAGCTGTTAGGCAGCAGAGTTTGGATAAAATCTTGAATAACTATTTAAGATTATATAGCATAACCCTGTCTACAGTGGGGAGGGCAGTACGCCAACGCACCAACTGCAAATATTTGCCAAACCTGTAAAAATATTCAAAAGGCAATAATTCTGACAAGCAGGTGGTAGTTATTGTCTCGCCAAATTACACTTTGATTGACCTTTTGTAAGAGACTGATGAAGTAATTTTTTATTAGTCCTCTCTGGATAGATAAGGTCAGCCTTAACAGAACTGCCAGAACAACTCAGCACAAGGAGAACGTGACGAGGTTCTGCAAAAGATGAAAGGAGCATGCACTCTTTGTAGAGTTTGCCCCTCTGTTTTTTGCATGAATTAATAAAGAACACAAATTAGGCATGCTCTACCATGCATGTTAATCCATATGCTGTTTGTGACCTTCACACGTGTGTGATCTGAGAAAACACTCCCACGACCACACACACTACAGCAGCAGCACTACACTAAAACTGTACAGAAAGAGGAATTTACTGTGACGAGTGTAAGTCAAATTTTAAAGGTAATTGCACAACAATGTATCATTTATGCATTAAAATTTTTCAAATGTATAAATTGCTATATTTGTCTTGATGTGACATACTTTACTTTTCATTTATTCCACACATCATCGCCAACAGAATGGACCTAATGCCCATACCTGTTTAGTATCTGCCAGATTTAATTTTTGTTTGGCTATATATCTAACTTCTCTAATCCTTTATAAAATTTCTTTCTTTTATGGTTTTATAAAGTAAAAAAAAAAAAAAAAAAAAAGTTTTGTAAAGTTTTAAGCCTGAACTCCCAAACACACCCCCTTAACTGAGCTGATATGAAGCTGAAAACTTTGCAGCCAGTTTGAGGACTGCATCAGGATTTAGCCAATCGATTTTGCTACAATTTCTAATATATGGCTTTACTTCATAAAGACTGTGCTCTCTGTCACACTCATTTGGTTTCCAGTCACCCAGGAGTCCTCTTCACATCCCACTTGAAGTGGACCGAAAAGTCAGACTGTTCTTGCGAGACCCTCATTTGGGTAATGTTTGAGTATTACTTAGGCAAATGTCTGTTCCAAGGGCAAAGTGAGTGGCTTTGATTGTCCCTGTTTATGAAGCTTAGCACTGTGTAAACTCAGGTGTGTGCTAACTCAACACTGCCTGCCAGCCTGTGTACTCACAGCACCAGCCTGCCAATCACCTGCTTTGCTCTGTATCTGCAACTCTCACCATCTCACCATCTGCAGAAAAAATAATGGAACCGTGAATCTCCGCCTATGCTGGACTGGATTTAACATGACACTGTCACATCACAGCGCTAAAAGAAGTCAGCTCCAAGGGGTCATCCACCTCCCACAGTCCTCTCTCCCAGAGAATGCTCTGAAGACATTTCACAGACACCTCGAGGGTCTGCCACCTTCTGAAAAAGAAGTGATTGACATGATCAAACTGCTTGGAATGCAGTCCCAGCGTGTTTTAAAAAGCTGTCTTTGACATGACTTTGAGGTGTCTGACGGGCTGAGGGAAAAAAAAAACAGCTCTTTATGTTCTTTGCAGAGATGCATATGACCACAGAAGAAGTCCCTCCCTTTATACCTGACCTTCTACTCTCTACCCGGCCACCCACCGCTCTGTTAAATCTCCTGTTTATCAGGGCTTGGGGGCAGCAGAACTCCCCTTTGATCTCTGTTGAAAAGAGTGATTGTCACATTACTCCTCTCCTGCTCAGTTCACAAGACCCCTTTGCCACATAAGGTCTCCTGCTTTTGTATCATCATGCCTTAGTCATACAAGAGGTGGTGCACTTACAGCAAAAACTTTACCTTCAAATGACAGAAAAGGAAGCATCTGATCAGTACTCCTGCTTGTCCATTAGAAGAGCACCATCTCCTCTGTTTTTCACATTTTTGGCAACATTTTAAAGCTAATCATTCCTCACACTATGTGCACAAAACACATAATTATCTCTCTCAATTTAGGATTTTGACTTACACTCATCAAAATGAATTCTTCAATTAGTGTCAGTTTGGCCTGGATCTGGTATAATTTGCAAAACAATCCCTTTGATATGGATTTCCTCTGTATTTAGTGGAGAAAGATGAAAGGTTTGGACAGTTACAGAAAACAAAGGCCTCTGGTTTTCAGGAGGCTTTGGCAACCTCAGACTACATAAAGACAAAAAAACTAACTGTGATTCTTTTGACAGAGCAGCTTGTGAACCAAAGAGGTCAAAGGAGAAAGACCAAAGTCATGCAAGCAAGTAGATGAGTCACAACCAGGAAAATTACATTTGATCTCAAAATTGGTGTGTACATTGTTCTCTGAAAACACCACTTGTAATATCCTGTCAGAGCAGAAGAAAAAAAGCACATTTCTAGTGTCAAACTTGAACTGATGAGAAGTGGAAAAAATTGCCTCATCAGATGAATGCACGTCCCTTTTGCATGAAGCTGATAGAAGGATCAAGACTACAGAATCAACATGAGTCCATGGTGTCTTTCTGTTTAGTGTCAACAGTACAGCCTGCTGCTGGTGTTTTCAAATGGGAAAATGTTTCATAATATGCACTAGGGTCCCTGACTCCCATTGACGAATTCCTCAATAGCACAGCATTTAAGAAGATCATTGCTGACCAAATTCATTACTCTGTGGGTATAGTTTATCCATGCTGAGATGGATAATTCCATCATGAAAATTGACCATGTTCCAGAAACATGACAGTGATCTTCTGGGGCTTTGGTGGTCTGTCTCCTCATCTGAAGCTTATCACACATCTGGGACAAGGTGAAGATGACTCTGTATGTGCACCACACAATCAGCATCTTGTTGAATCCATGCTTAGACCAAGTCTTTCACTAAGAAGGTCGAAGTAGATGCACAATACTACTGAGTATGTGTACTTAATACACTAGCAAAACAGTGTAATCATGCAGTTTAAAAACAAAGTAGGGTAAAACTCCTGAGGAAATTCTGGTACTGGGGATGTGTGTTCCTTAGAGGGGCTGCTAATGACATGCAACTAACATCACAAATGCCCAGTTGTTAGCCCCCCCCCGTATCCATGTAGCTGCCCACGTATTTCTACATTTAGCCTTCACTACATGCCACTGGCCTTTTGCTAACAGTTACCATGGAACGCTACAGCAGCAAGGTTTAATTATGGACATTTGAATTCACATAAACAGTCACCATGATTTCTGTGGCCCACTCGTCCTGACCGCTTCATGCACATAATGACCGAGGTCCTTGTATCCGGTTCCGAAGTAAAGGAAGGGCTGTTTTTTATGAATGAAGAATGTGTTAATCCGTGGTACGTGTAAGGGAGAAATGCATCTCACCCTCACCTGAACAATGACTGGTACGTCCTTCTCAGCAGTATGGCCACTCGCCTCCATGGGGACACAGGGTTGTGACAGTAGTGGTGTAGTGTGGAGTGGACAGCCAGTCAGCCTGTCATGTGGCATAACCTGGTGAATGGGATCGAATAGGGAAATGCAGGCAGCAATGTGGACTCAAAAGATCCACAGGCTCCAAGTCCGAGGGCCAGTTACAGTCCTTTTCATTGCATTGGCTCTGTTACAAAAGAGCATATGTGTGCTCTAGTCCTAAGGAGAAGGCCATCATGACCACCAACAATGCCCCAGGGCACTGGGAGATATGTACATGACTCACACATACATGGCCAGGATCTGCATAGTGCAATGAAGGTGGCACCAGCTCACAAAATAACTGTAGATTCTGAGGTTGTTATTTGGGTTTGAGTCTGATGGCAGGGTTCCTCTCTTAATGCTCTGCTGGACAAACTGGTCAGAGACAACAGAGTTACTACACAAATTGAGTTTTAATGCCTGAAAAATGCCTTTAATGCCAGCTGGGAGATGAGAAACAGTGAAAGAGGCCAACACTGTGAGAGCAGGGATATGTGTCCATTATCCATCGCTTTCACCACCTGGTCTTCTACCAAGGGCAGTGCACCCTGCTGGTCTCCCTGCAGCTACCTGTCAGGTCGTCTGTGCAGCTTAATTACCCTGTCGTTCAGCACCTATACATGTCGCAGGAAATGCAACAGTCGTAGCAAAGCAGCTGCACTCTCACCAAATTATTCTAGCCCCAGACATCGACACAGCAAAAGCCTCATGGCCAACAAATGACAGTGGCTCCCCACAAGTTGTGTCTTTGATGGCGGACTGAGTCACGCTGATGGCCTGCCCCAACCCTCGAGTCGAGTCCCTCTAAGCCAGGGGTCATGACTGATCTTGGCGTCTCAGTGATGCCAAGCTGGAGACACGTCTGCAGCTGTTGGGGCCTCCAGCTTCCTGAAATGCTTTGCTGCCTTGTCACTGCCTCCAATGTCTGACAGTTGTACTGAACACAGCTGAATTACAGAAAGAGGGAACTATAAAAGGAGAAGCTGCTGTACCTTGCTAGAAGCGCTGTAGCAGAGCCAGCAGCACATAAAGATTGCAATGATGATGTTGGCTTTATGACAGCTGCTACTAAAAAATAAATCACATAAAATCCTAAGTGGGATCTTATGTGTATTTCCAAAAATCATGGACTTGGTTTTAGGGACCACAAGAATTTCAAAGAACTTAACCACTTCAGGGAATTACTGAACTTATTCCAAAAGCTCAATGAAAACCGCTGGGTCAATATAAAAAATATAAGGATGTCTTAACTGTGTTCATATACTTACACAAATTATGAAAGTTATGGCTAAATCTCAGTTATTGACTGAGGCATTAACTGTATGTTTGCAGTAAACTGATGTAGAAGAGGAGGAACATGAATTAGGAGCAAATCTGTTAGGTTATGTGTAAGCTGTGCCAAGTCCTTTCAAGTCTTGGCACAGGGCCATATATAATGAAGTTTAAAAAACTCAAGGCTTTCACTGGCTACAAACAAAGAACCTCAGTAAGTGTAGCGCTGTGCTATGTTGTCGAAAATGAAGACAGCAAACCCTTCTGGGTTTACATCCTGAGCCTCAGCAACACTGGAAAAATGCTGACTCAAATGTTTGCTGAAGACAGGAAGCTGAGTGGGTGAGACGGGTGATGGAAACAGAAGCGATTCTTTCACTAAACTGTCATGAAATTCCGTTATAAATAAATTGAGGATGTTGTCAAGGCCAGCTCATTACTAGATAACCAAATCTCTTATTGTCCAGGGTTTTATTGTTACTCTGTTGGAACAGGTGAGGGTTTCACTTCAGTACTTGTGATGCTAGGAAAACTTTGAGGTACGGATACTGTCCTGTCATAACTTTCCTGCTTTAATTGCTTATAGTCTTTAAATTTTTACCCTTTTCTTCACAGTAAAATGTAATTAGCTGAAAACATGACAATCCTAATATATTTTATTTGAATAAATAATGTACCTTTATTTGGAATTTCTAAGGTAATAGGTTTCCATGCTTTTTCTGAATAAAGTCAACTATACGCATACATACATGCCTGTAGGTGTTTAATGCAAAGGTGCTTTTGTGTACATGAGTTATTTACCACATTATTTCCTGTGTGAGCCTGTAGTTCATCTGTCCTTGCAAAGCAAGAATGGCAAAAGATACAGCGATCTCCTAGAACAGTGTCAGTCTGGACAGCTGGCATGACAGATATACCTGTGCAACACCTTTGTGGTGAGAAACCACAGCCTATTCTCCACCCGCCATTAGTAAAACTGTGCTGAATCGGTTGTGCGTCTTTGTAGCTTCAGATGGGATGGCCAGTCCTGTGCTGAAGAGCTTCCTCTTCTACACCAGTGACCCTGTGTGTCCTCCAGTTCTATATACAAGCACACAGGTCCCGATTCTGTTGGCTCACATTCAATTTGTCCTACCCTGCTAGGCCTACAGACTGTCTGGCCATTAAAAGTGATTTACAGCAACCTGGTGGGGTGGGGTTAGTTATAAGAGCCTGCTGAGCTATTGGGACACACTGTATTCATCCTTCAGGAAAGGATGTCATATATAGCCTGTCACCTACGTCAACTGGATCTGAGTTTTGAGTTACAGTACATAACTGATCTGGTTTAAAAAATTCCAGTTTTAAAAGTTTTGAACAGTGTTTCCAGCAGAAGGGACACAGAGTGTGGTGAACACACACACATACACACAGAGTAGGTCTGAGTTTTGCCCTTGTCAGTTGTTTCACATGTAGGTCCTGCATAGTTATGTTTTTTTTTATGTGCTCATATTTGTTATTCTCATGCATCCATGTTCCTTGTGTTCATGTTCCCTTTGAGCTCCCGAGCTCTTGTCACTTCGCTCTGTGTACATCTGCCTTTTCCCCCATGTTTGCCTGCTGGACTTTGTTACTCCCTACCTGCTACAATCCTTATGTCCACCAGGTGTCACCCTTCCTTCTGTTCTTCCCTGCTTGATTAGTCTTCGTTATGTGTTTCCAGTCCTGCGTAATTGTCTTGTAAATAGTATTAGTCGTCCTCGCATGTGTTCTATGATGTTTGTTCCTATGTATACCTCCCTTTTGTTTGAGTTCCCTGTTAGTTGTCTCCTGTGTTTGCTGTAGAGCTGTTGGCCTTCTTATTATACCTGTTTTCTTGAACCTATGTACCAGTACCCTGTTCATTGTATTAAACCCCTTCAAACAGTAGACTCTACCCTCACCTCCGTGCCTCTGTTCTCCCTGGAACATTACAGTTTTCTGTTAATAAACCTGCTCTCTGCAACTAGGTCTGCCCGTTCCTCATGTTCCTGCTTGTTTAAAACATGACAATTAACAGTTGCATTTAAATTTTCCACAGAGAAAATTAACTTTTAATACATGTATAATGCTTTTTAAAGGCTCCAGGCCTGTATATCTGTCAAGAGGTGAAGCAAACTTTTCTCTGGTATTGAACTGACTGCCAAACACAAAAAAGACAAACTAGGAACAACATTAGGCTGGTTATTTTTGTGCAGAGAGGTGTCTGTCATGTTCTGCTCATTTTTGGAAGGTGAGGAAAGGGTCTCACCTCATTTGTGATTATTGCTTTTGGCACAAAATAAATTACAGTATATAACTGGCAGTAATTCCAAACAGTGTAAAGGTATACTGCCTGTAAAAATTCTTGTTTTCAGTTCTCTAACTCAGATGTTATTGCTAATAAAATGGAGTGAAATACAATTTAATAAAATGCAACGAAATTCTTAAAGCATGTAAGATCCACAGGGTGCAAGAACAGACACAGACACACAGTTTCACACAGCCAAATCAAAGAGGTGGTGATTTTTAGCATCACCCCTGAGTTGGAGTTTACAGACATTTAGGCATTGGTGGAAAGCCAAAACTAACACATACACATACCAAGCCTCGCCCATTTCAAATGTTTGAGAAAATATTGGGTGGCAACATATTTAAAATATTTCAAAAGGTGTTTTGTCATGAGCAAAGCAATATGTGTGGTTAGAATGATTATATTGTTCATTTGTAATAATAATAATTATTAATAATAATAATAATAATAATAATATGTGTTTCAGAATAACTGCACTAACTATAACGTGGCACACGAGCCTTAGACAAAACATTTTTATTACAAAGCACGATCCTAAAACAAACTGTGCAATTTCAGTACAACGTGCCTAACCAAACTAGATGCATACAATAAGAAAGTTTTTTTTTTTCTGTGATGGGTTTGTTTAAAGAATTTAATGATTGTAAATTAGCTATGAGGAAAAAAGTGTTAAGTCTCATGGTAGTAAAATGCGTTCTTAACCAAAATTCAGCGTCTTTAGTTCAAAGCAAACAAAAAACTATACTCCGCAGCCTTTTGGCAGTTTCTTTATATGTACGTTAAAAGCAAAAACGACAAATTATACGGAGATTACAACACGAACAGCGACCAAACACAGCCCACCTTCTTCGAAACTAAGGCATTACCTTCTCACAATTCCGCATGCACCTACCGCAGATTAAGACAAGGCTGATTTTAAAACATGAAATTTACCCGTGTGTTGTTCGCTCTGCGTTTGTTTTCGCCATGACACTTTTTGGAATATAGCATTCCTTATTTCTACTGTAACTGACTTACTGATACTATTAGTATTACGTTACTGTATTTTCTACTTGATCGCCCTCATATATATATATATATATATATTTACTTTATAGTTAAGCAATCTGATTGTCTTGACGCTCTGGAAAAGGTTTGAATTTCCTACCTGTGCGTTTTGAGACTTGTGTGAGAACAGGTGTGAAAGCTGCAGAGCAGAGTCGCAGCAGCTCTGATTCTCCATAGTTAAAGCTGGACAGCTCCCAGATGCTTGTCTTCGAGTGAACCTACCACGTGACTTTAGAGATCAACCTTCCTTTTCCAACTGAGTCAGTCATACCCAAGAAAGACAGAATATAGACAATAATATTAAATGCCTGACACACTGCAAATTACTGTAGATCGCATCTTTTAAGAGGCCGTCAACATTTTGTTTCTTGGAATAGTTGTAATGGCTGTGTGACAACAAGACGGTACCATGTCTGATTGTTCATTCGTTCATTTATTCCTTCATTAATTTCCCAGAATAATTTATCCAGTTATCTAATGATATGAACTATTAGCATTTTCGAATTTGAACCCCATGTGTTTGAACTATAGAATGATAGAATGAAAACAGGCAACCTGAAATAGATTGAAGCCATTTAAAAATAATTATTATTTCTACAGATAGCACAGACATATTAACCAGAACGGTCCCTTTGACATTTATTTTTTCTTCACTAGCAGCACACTTACAGTTTCACTAGGTGGCGCAGTTGTGCTTTGATTTGCTTTGAAATGTCACCGTATTCTACTAATACACTGTCACATGCATCAGTAGAATACAGCTCATGCAGCAGTGGCAAGAGTGGGGGTTGTTTGGGGTTGGTTTCCCCAACAATTTTGATGCACTTCATGCACAACTTTAAAAATGTGAACTCCAGAAGAGTCTGGTCCACAGTTTAGAAGATGTCACGATGTCACATATCAACCGTCCCCACCCCCATTTTGAACCCCGGTTCACAACTTAGAACATGTCCAATAGCACATCCCTCCACACTGAGGTTGTAGGTTTTTAACTTGGCCCCCAACATCAAATTGCTGCCCTTACCCCAGACTTAAAATAAATACAAAAAGTCTCCAAAAGCAAACAATTTCCTCTTAAGATGGTTTTTTTTCTGAGAAATAAAATCTGTTTTAGAAAACTCAACAACTGACTATGTAAGAACTAGTCATCTGTTTCCTGGAGTAGGATTTGACCATAACAATATAAGTATGTAGGATTTCCAGTGGATTTGTTGGATCTAAATCCTTTGATAACAGCTTTTGCAGTTATGTTCCTGTTCCATAAATTTTTCCACAGGGCCGTATATGATCTGAGAGACACTAGTTTTAGTAATGTGGGAGCAGTAAAGCACCTGTCGTGATTTTTTAGCTAGCTGCCAGTTTTTGCATCACTTTTTTTACATTTAAAGGTGATTGTTTTATGTTTTTCTTAGCTTGTTTATGCCAAAGGGTGTAGATTTGTCACACCAGAACATATTAGTTCAACTTCAGCAAGTTTAAATTCAGTTGGATTCAGATTTACACCTGGTTTACACAAGGTGAAATTACTTTTTGCAAAGTCAGTGCATTAATATATCTACATCTGAGAATGAAATAAAGAAAGCCAGACAATTCCAGTATGGCATTTGAGTCAGTTGAGTTGTTAGTCTGCAAGTAATGTTGTTCTTCAAGCACTACTGGTTGAAATGTGATAAACTAGCACTGTAACAAAGTTAAACAACGGCTTTTGCAGTTTTACATTTTGACAGAGGTCATTAAAGTGAATAATGTTTCTGATTCTAAAACATACAATTCCAGGACTAGGATGAATTTCAGTGAGTAAAATGTGACACACAATATATTGTGCAAGTTGATAATGTTTCCTCTACTGAAAGTGTGCATCTGTATTGCATCATATTTATGCCATTAAGGGATACAAAAGACCAAGAATACTTTACACTGAGGCTTTTCTGTTAATTACGCAAGAAAATGTGGTGGTTTAAAGTAGGAGGATTAAAATGGCCCAATCCTTCATTTGAAGTCCACTCTAATCTCTAGAAAATATGTAAATAAGTCTCTGGCTTTAAACATAAAACTGGCAGAAATGTTCTGTCAGAAAGACAACTATGAATGCACAATGAGAGTAAAAACATGAGTAAAAATAAAGATGATCAAATTAAAATAGTATAGAAAAGTTGTCTGTCACAGGTCAGAAATTATTTTGATCTCTATGGGCAAGGAGTAATTAAAGATGCCTTTTACAAAATTTTGTGTTTTTCACTTCTGGTTGGCCTTGAAGCAGTCTCAGTTCCCACACTGTCCACTAGAGGACACTATAGGTGTCAACTACACGGGGGAAAAATACTTGAAAATTAATTAGATTAGATTGATATCTGGAAGTTTAGTCATGTCAACTGAACTTCTTTCTCCTTAACGCAGAAACGTTTCACCTTTTACCAAAAGGCTTCTTCAGTCTGATGGAAGTGGGGAAGATTCTGTCACTATATACCTATGAGGGTAGCAGGCCACACCCATTCCTGAATAGACTCATTAGTGTAAGAAAGGTCAGGTTAGAGTCGTAAAGAATAGGGGGTCCTTACATATGACGACCAATGACTGAATAAAGGGGGGTATTTTTAGGTATGGCCCTCCTGATGGATATGTGAAAAGGTGTTGATCTTCTTTCCAAATGACTAAACTTCCAGATAACCTCACCTGGATGACTGAGAATCTTCATAGACATCTTGAAAATTAATAGTTACCATATAACTAATCTGGAAGTTTAGTCATGTAAACTGGACTTCTTTCTCCTTTATGCAGAAACGTTTCACCTTTTACCAAAAGGCTTTTTGGTAAAAGGTGAAACGTTTCTGCGTAAAGGAGAAAGAAGTTCAGTTGACATGACTAAACTTCCAGATAACCTCACCTGGATGGCTGAGAATCTTCAAAGACATATAACTAATGTCCAGGATGAGGCAGACTAGTGGTGGTCATGGTTGTATGTCTTGTCAGATTTAATTTGCATAAAAACCCATTTGTTTATGCTTTTTCTAAATACAGGGCTTCAGCTACCATAATATATAAAGTGATGAATGCCGTTAGGGTGTGTGGAGATTACAAATCATTTACTGCATGGGTTTCCTCCCATGGTGTAATGAGCTGTGATTCAGGTGAGATAAAAGGTGACTTATAGATGAGTGAGCACTTTGTGAGGAGTTCTCACCCAAGCACGCTGTACTGTGCCGTGATCCCTGGGCTGGAATTCAAGAAATCTTTAAGCTTGATATAGATTATCAAATACTGAGTACAAATACGTGTGTTGTAATATTGTGGATATTGAAAGTTGTGGTTGTAATTATTACAGTAACCTGTATTGCACAGACAAGCTTTGTATCTGAAATTCTCTCTTTAAATCACTGTGTATTTCAAGGGATCTAGGGTTAAATCCCATCCCTCTCAAATGTTTATTAGCCAACCAGACTCCCCAATGGGACATGGAATCTGACTGCGCGGTTCTCCACAGGGTCATGGTTGGCCTCTGTGCTTTTCGGTACATCATTGTTTCTCTTGGACGTGTTCAGCTCAAAGTTGGAGGGGGGAGGGGGTTTAGTTCTTTGATCCATCACACAATTGTTATTAGTGACTGTCTATATTTGTTTATTTTTCATGACACCAGACTCTCTTTCCTGGTGGATCCTGCTGAGATGCAGCTTGAGACTGGAACATGTAGCACTGGTTTTAAATTACGTCTCAATGTAAATATGCCACACCTGAATAAAACATCAGTTAATAAAAAAGAAAGACTTTACTTTCCAAATCACTTATCCAGTCCATGGTTGTGGGGACCTGGGGCATAACCCAGGCAACACAGGATGTAAGGCAGGGGGCCCAGCACAACAGAAACCCAAAACAGGGAAAATTGGAAAATATGAAGATAAAATTATCTTGGAAAAGGGGAGTAAGGACAAGTCTTTAATTAAAGATACCGTCTTTTACTGTGATGCTCTTTGGGTTTCCATCACATGTATAATTGTAACAGTTTTTTTCTAACAGTAATGAAAGTATCCCAGATAAGATTAGGGCCTAATTTATAAATGGTAAACGTCTGCACTCTACAGAATGCTAAAATGTGATTGGCTATTGGGGTCGTTATTATTGTCATCTGACATACATTGGCATTTGTGGAAGTAAGCCAGTTTAACTTTGTTTTTTTTTTTTTACAATGTAATCAGGGAGAGCCTCCTTCCAGTAAACAAAATAAACCAGCAAAAGCCAGAGTTAATTAATGTTTGTTTTGACCTGCCTAGTAAAAGGCCGCTACCGTTCTGTTTAGCTGGCTGCACTGCTATGGGCACAGCCCACTTGTTTCTCTATTGCATAGCATTGTGGTGTGTAGTACAACAGGAACAAGCTAATAGTGCACCTGTCTTTGGGCTGTGTCTGTGAGCCATCTTTCTAAGTTGACTTTCAGTCAAATAATCAGTTGTCCATCATTGTTCATTTGGACACTGACTGGCCTTGCATGATGACATTTTTATTTCTTCACTTTGCATTATTTAAGCTTCCATCTTTATTAAAGGTAAAAAAACAATGTCAGCCTATTTATACAGTTGTCTATGAAGATTCTCACTCGTCCAGTTGAGGTTATCTGGATGTTTAGTCATGTCAACTGGACTCCTTTCTCCTTTACTCAGAAACGTTTGTTGCAAAAGGCGCTATATAAAAATTAATTGAATTGAACTGAATTTTACCAAAAGGCTTCTTCAGTCTGATGGAAGTGGAGAAGATTCTATCACTATATACCTATCACGTTACGTATGACCGTATGTCATACGTAACGACCCCCTATTCTTTACAACTCTAACCTCACCTTTCTTACGCTAATGAGTCTATTCAGGATTGGGTGTGGCCAGCAACCCTGATAGGTATATAGTGATTGAATCTTCCCCACTTCCATCAGACTGAAGAAGCATTTTGGTAAAAGGTGAAACGTTTTTGCATTAAGGAGAAAGACGTCCAGTTGACATGACTAAACTTTCAGATATTTACACAGTGGGTTATTTTACAAGTAACTCAGGTTAAGAATAGCTGTATAAACTGTACTCCTGTTAAGATTCTCCAGTCTCCAGTCTCATATCTCCTGCTTTGCGTCTTCTTAACTCTGATTTATTTATGCCACTAAACTTTTACCCTTCAGCCTAAATACTTTTACACTGTCCATGGCTAAGCATTATCTGGTTTAGCTTTTTTGGACCAGTCAGCTGCATTGAAAAAAAGGGCTGAACTTTCATCGAGTCTGATTAGCACTAACAAGCATCAAATGAGCAAAACATTTAAAGTGGTTGGATTGAAAGCCCCGATCTCACTGAACAGAACCCACAGGACCAGCAAGCTATGTAAGCTCCAAACATCCTCTCCTGTGTGAGAATAATACGACACTGATCACTGACAAAGCTGGGAGTCTAACCCTTTTAAGAATACAGCAATTCTTTTCATGTGCGCTTCTGAGTTTGTTTTCCAAGAGTACCAGCCAATATGTGACTTGGGCTGTGCGTAAAAGTACAGCAAAAAATGTGAAGTATGTGGATATGTGTTGCTAGCAGAGCTATGTAAAGCATGCCTGGTCTTGTGCAAGCATGAACCAGTGCTCTCAGCTGCGTTTTCTCTCCTGGACCTTTTCCAGGCCCTCGCACACATGCAGCCTCTTCACAAGAACAGGCTTAAGGTCTTAGAGGTGCCATTTGCTTGAGTGTCTGTATTTCCCAGACTGCTCCAGCAGGGGGCGCAAATGCATGGCCATCAATGTCTCTGTGGCTGTACAGGCAGAGCAGAGATCTGTAACATTACATGTTATTAGTCATTCAGACAAATTTTGTGATAGTCATTATCGTGATTATTATTGTTTGTCATGAAAGACAAACATTTTCCCATGAAGCTTGACAAATCAGATTATTGATCAGATGTATTATTAATAGATGAGGCAATGATGACTAAATAGTTATTCATTTTCATCCATGTTATTATTCAACTAGATCCAGAGCGTGACGCTATTAGGCAATGCCATGTAAAAAAACCGCTGTCACCTACGTGCAAAACTGTGAATAACTGACTCACTGTCTAACTTCTCAGACAGAGACCTGAAGTGCTGGCTTATTTAAATCACTTCACTTTACGTTACACGTCCATTTCCTCACTTTAAGGTAGCAAGCAGGGAAAACTGTTTTGGGTGTTCTCTGTGTGCTGTGAAATTAGCACATAAAGCTGAGATAACAAAATATAAAAAAGACTTTCAAAAGCTAAAACTGAAATTTTTAAAATTTTAGAATGTAAGTCCGTTTTTATAATGCTGCCATACACGCATACATGCCACAGTTACCACGTCCTGGCTGTTGAACCAGTCCTTTGCTGCTGTGTTTGATCCAAAAAGTACCCAAACACAGAAAGAAACACACAGCAATGCTTTGTAATGTGTCTAGTGGCAGTACTCAGAACCTGAGGGCCTTGAATAATAAAAACCCTGAGTATGGATTCAGAAAATTCTAATGTACAGTAAGCAAGAACACTTCTAATTGAGAGTAAGTTTATTGGGTGTTACTGAAGGGATCAGTGCCTACAAAGAGAGCTTTTCTGAATGTGTGTTTGTGCTTACCCAACACAGGGCCTGGCAGCTGTCTGTAAACAAGGACAACATCACTCACGAAGCCCTGTGATTATACAGGGATTCACGATGGGATTGTTCCAAGTTTGGGGAATAATACATGAAAAAGGACAAGCCGGAAAATGAGCTGTTTATTTGATCCCACAAAGCAGCCTGGATCCGGCTGATGTACTAACATCTGTTTTTGTAGCAGTAACTGTTCACCCCTGTAATCAACAGCACAGAGCAGTGTCACTTTATACCCTCTATTGGGTGTGACAACATGGTAAAACAAGATTTAGCACGCGCTCAGCTTAAGGTGTGTTTGCCTTGCTGATTCAACGTCTTTCATTGTTTTTCCATCCGAGCAATGAGCCTTTTTCAAAACACTCCCCCGGCTATGGCTCATCTGACAGCACGTGTTTGTCGTTCTTCACACGAGGAGGTCTTGATTCCGCTAGACAAGAAGCATGCTGCGAGAACTCTTCAGGTCAACATATCTAGAGTACAACTGCAACAGACCGATTTCCACATATCCACTCATCCTCTTTAAATGATGTTTTAATATGCCTTTTTTTTTTACAAAAAACTGCCCACTGTTAATGTCACTTCAAAGTGGTGGCAAAGCCACGCTGATGAAGCCAGAGCAACTTGTTGCATGGTGCAGTGATGCGTTCTGACGTGTGACGCAGATGCGTGACCCTCATCGATGTGGAGCTCAGTTCTTCAACCACACGCTGTCTTCCAGGGTTGATGTTTTATTGGAGTTTCAAGAGTGGCTCCTTCAGTCACAAGGTCAATTCCATTGGACAAAAATACTTCATCAGTGAGGTAATACTGCTAGTATTTCAACAGCCTTCCCATCAGTTCCATGATATATACAGTAAAATTAGAAATAGGCAAACATGTTAACAGAAATGTTAAATAATTGGAAAAGGTTTATCTATGTAATAAGTGAAAATTGACACATTTTTAAGGAATAATCCATGATATATACAGTAAAATTAGAAATAGGCAAACATGTTAACAGAAATGTTAAATAATTGGAAAAGGTTTATCT
>JABJVR010000031.1:2267875-2352041 GCA_025773905.1 Chitala chitala
ATGTAATAAGTGAAAATTGACACATTTTTAAGGAATAATGTCATTGTGTATAGTACAAGGTGTACTTTACCTTGTGTACTGTGTTTCTTGAGCTAAGGCACTCTCTGATCTTGTCTAGGATAAATGGATAGCAACTGACTGATTGAGTAATGTCTTAATTTGTCATATTTTCCGATATTATTCTTAATCTGCCCAAGAGCCATCTGCTTGTGTAATGACACAGCAACTGTCAGCGATGGCATTCAGTTCAATCCCATTTTCCAGAAAACACAGAGAAGTAGGGCAGCAGCAGTGGTGCACATGGCATGGGCACTGCATGTCCAGTCCTGTCTACATACACCTATGCCAGTCTTTATGCTAAGTGACTGTTTCCTAAGAAACATTTTCTGCTGGAACATTCTGTTCCCAAATGAGTTTGGCCTTTTCACCACCCAAAGACACATCAGCGTCGATTGGTGGAATGTTTTGATGGAAAGACAGAAGTCTATAATTTGTTCTTTGGTCACAATAGTAACAGTAAATGAAAACAAAAAACGAATGGAACTTTTTTCTTATCAATTCTGGCAATCCACAAGAGCAAATAATGTGGCCCGGTGGCTCAGAGGGTAAGGCGTCAGGCGGGGGTGTGGAAGCCCCCTGGCTCAAATGCCGGCACCAGGCACATTCTTGAACCAGACACTCTGTGCTAGCTCCCTGGGAGCTGAAAAATGGCTGCTCACTGCTTCCACCCCCCAGAGGGATGGGTTTAATGAAGAGAGCAAATTCCTTGTATGCATCCCACATACTTGACCAGAGAACCTGTTTCCCTCCCTTTCCCTTCCCAAGTATAATTCCCTACAAATCATACTTGTGATGTTCTCACAACACAGGACCATAATTAACCACTGAAGACCTAATCAAGCACACCTGTTACGTCAATTCAGCAGGCTGTATTACAGTTCCCCAGATAAATAATCTCTCAAAGGTAGGTATTTTGTTTCATGACTCGCATGACAAGTACCGGTACTGAGTGTTCTTACAACTGTGTCCTGAGTGCTACCCTGCCTGACCATGGTGACCCTCCTGACCCACCTTCACTTCTCCCTCCTGCCTCCTTTGTTCTGTTCATGTCTAGGACTGGTTGGGCCTTTCACCCACTCGCCCATAACATTGGACTATCACAATAAACCAGTTATTCTTTGCACTCTCAGTATTTAATCCTCACATGTACAAATCATTATGTTTACCGACGGATCAGAAACATCAACCAAAAATACATTAAGTTCATTCTACTTTTTTGTAGAAACTGGCCTCAATTTGCTTCTTGAATTATGAGCTCTGCTTCAGTAAAGCACATTAACTCATTCTGAGCAGGCAGAGCATAAAGTGAGATCTTGGTTTGGGGAAGAACAGTTTTGGCACACGTTTTATGGATTAACCGCTCTTTACGCTGAAGAGCTTTCCCTCAGAAGCCTTTGTTTTAGCCTGTGAATACTGGTACCTGAATTGTCCAGGTAATGTTTGTAGCCTACCAGAGAAAGTGACTGCAAAGTAGTGTAAATATTTCCATCACCTAAAAATGTGTGTAATGTGATTCAGCAAAATCATGACAAGTTATGTGTTGTCTGGTAGAAAGTGCTATACCATTGGGTAATATGCTCTAGTTCCTGAAATAAATTTGTAAATGTTTATATCGTAATAGCCTTTATGTGACCGATGTCCAACACAGAAGTCGTGTGTTTGTTACTGACACAGGAAAATGCCATGAAAAATGGTTGACACAATAAGTGCATTAAACAACAGCACATTAGTGGCAAAATGCATTAATTAGAGTTACCTACATAACATACTAACGTTTTAGGTATCTCATTGCTCTAAGTGTTTTCCTTTATTATTTATTCCTGTCTATATTTAACTTTTATCAGTACCATATTCCTAGTTCTTTCATCTTTTTTTTATCATAAGACAGCTGCATAACCTTCTCCATCCTGATGAACACAAAACAGTTATTTACTTTTCTATCACTTTCAGCATGTTAGATAGTGGCTCATTACATTTTATTTATTTAGCAGACACTTATATCCAAAGCAACTTACATTTCACATACAGATTACAGCAAGCTACCGCTGGGTGTCTTACTCAAGGACACACATGGTGACTGGACTGGGATTTAAACCAGGAACCTTCTGCATCGCAGGCTGATGTTCTACTCATTGAGCCACCAGACCAGCACTTCTGACTCTGTTTGGCTCAGGGGGGGCAATTCAACAGCCTGTCAAAAAAATTCATGAAAGTATATTAAAGCAGCAGTGGGTTTGCTGTTTTGAAGAGGACTCTTCAACATTTGGCTTATGTTAGAAAATCCAGTTTGTGTGTATCTTATCATCATGGAGAGACGTGAAGAACATTCATTCCATCCATACGCTATACCGCTTATCAAATTCAGGGTCACGGAAAGCCTGGAGCCCATCCCAGGAGGCACAGGGCAGGGGACACCCTGGGCAGGGTGCCAACCCATCACATGGCACACACACTACAGGCAATTTGGAGACACCAATCAAACTAACCTGCATGTGTTTAGACTGTGGGAAGAAACTGGAGAAAAACCCGCTAAAGAACAGGGAGAACATGCAAACTCCACACACACACACACAGCCACAGTGGGAATCGAATCCCAGGCCTGGAGGTGTTAACCAACATGCCACCATGCCTCCTAGAACACTTGTTCCATTTGGCAGAATTTGTTCATTTTACATTAACTCATTTATCACATTTTTTTTTTTACAAAGCAAATTACAAGATTTCACATACATGTTGCAGCGATATTTGTTCTCCGCCTTTAACCCATCCCGCTGGGGGGGGGGGGGGTAACACTGGGTAGCCATATGCAATGCCCAGGGAGCAAACACTGAGTGTCTTGCTCAAGGACACACCTGGCTGGGATGGGATTGAAAACTGGAAACTTCTGCGTCCCAGCCTGATGTTCTACCCATTGAGCCACCACCACTTTTTTTAAAACCCCCTGTCTAAGTTAGGATCAGAGGAGTTGTGACTGAAACAACAAAGGTTGGTACAACCCCACAAGGGGCTCCCACACAATAAATGTCAGTTTACCTGAATTGCTTTTTCATACTGTGGGAGAAAACTAGAGTGCTCACAGCAAAGCTACACGTACATGGGAGAACATGCAAACCCCCATCCCCACACACACATATGCAAACGTGGGGAGAACATGCAATCCATACACATGCAGTGCAGAGAGCTGACCAAGGTGGCAGGAATTGCTTTCAGTTCTATTATCAGTTCTGTTTTCTGGATTTTAATAAATCACTCCTTGGTGGGACATTCTCTTCACAATTAGTGAAATATTTCCAGAGCCGTGGCATGTTTTTTCAGAGGGAGTGGTGCGATGTTCAAATATGGCCAATGATGTTTGGACTGACACCATTGTTGAAATTGTTGGTCCGGCCCATATCTAGTTGCATAGTACTCTGTGGGCAGCCAGGGAGCAGCGCACCCTCACATGCCTGGAAGAAATAGTTAGACACCTGCATGTCAACCCCCATGTGCCTGCTGATGTGCTTATCTTGCCTGACTAAAGTGTTTGAAGACTTTTTTGCTGATCTGACCAGTATTTGCATTCAGTGGGCTGAGAATGAACTGGGTCTATGTCTGCAGTTTACTGAATGGAGAAAACACATTTGAAGCTTTAAAAGAAGCACAAATGAACCAGCAAAGACTGCTGGTTTTCTGGAATTGTCTCAAAACTGGTGCTGTATATTGAATGATAGCAATCAGACATGAAACTTAACACGAACCCCCTTAAATCTCAGACCACCCTTTCTTTGCACTTCCCCTTGTTGATGACATCTCTGACAGATTAATTTCTGTCATTTTATTTTATTATGTACAATTCCAAGAAGGTAATCAAAGCCCGTTTTCTGACATTGTGCTTGTTGCCATCTCTCTCTGTATGTTGCCAGTGTAATGTTAGCAGACACATTTATTACACACCCTGACTTTCCACAGTCTGGCTCATATCTTTAATGAATGTGTGAGACATATTTAGTCTTGCTGACATAAAACCACAGTGAAAAGGCACAAGGTGAGGCAGACAGTACCGTGCTGCACTAAAGGGGGCGGATGTGAGCCCAACAGGTGCCTTACCAGTCAGCACCTCACCAGCCATGAACCTCACCACACGTCCCTGTATTGGGCCTCAAATGCACAGCTGGTGTCTGCAGAATTGCTTCACAATGGAAGATAATGTAGTTCTGTAATTAATTTACTTTATGCTAAAATATGCAGACACATCCTCTGTATCAATAACCTTGGCAACGCTTGAGAACAGATCACAGAATGGTTTCAATGTACATCTTATTTAATCTTTGCTACATGATAATCACTTTGCAAACTGAAGCTGTCTGTTGGACCTGAGCTTTCTCATTCTGTTTGTACAATGCTTATGGTTCTTATCACATATAATTGGGGTGTGAGTTCCATTTACTTAAATCTCACCAAAAGAATAAACTTATGGCACAATTACAGCATTGAAGTGCCCAGCACACAACGCCCTGAACAAGAGTAACTTTGCTCAATGCCTTGCTCCAGTGAAAACAGAGGCTGTGATCTGTTGAGTCGTTTTGAAAACCAGTTCTGCGACACCTTTGCTTCGAGAATAAGTGTGCATGTTGTCAGCGTAGGTGATAGGCGTCACCCCCTGTGTCAGTATCGTGCTTTCATCAACTCCACCACCAGTCAAAAGTTTGGACATGTCTTTTCTTCTTCCTCGTCACAATTTTCTGCCCTCCAGAATAGGCGATAAAGCTGTAAAATGTCTTCAGGAGGTCTTCGTCATTCCAGCAGCCAGATGATCATGATCTCCTCATGACCCAGACTTACATAAGCGTTTTTTGCATTCCCAGATGCTGAACATGTAAGGACACATCCAACCCGTCCAGGGCAGATAACAGGAGAAGATATGCAGCGTCAGTATTCCCAGGTTTGACAGGGTCAAGAAGTGGGATTGTTTGTTGTTTGCTTCTGCCATAATGTTTTTTAATACTAAATACTAAAAGGATGACTATCAAGTTTAACGGTATTGTTACTATGTTAATTTTACAGCTAGCATACTACGGCAAAATAAAAGCTTGTGTTGTGTTCTGTAATGGACTAAATGTTCTTCTTAAGTATATTTGTGTTTCATCATACACATGGTTCATCTTAAACAACACTAATGCTGCATTGATTTATTACAGATTCTGAATCTTTTTAATTTGTATATGATAATATACATGTGATGTAATAATGTGTGATGTTATATTAGGTAGGTGGCATGGTGATGTGGTGGTTAGCATTGCTGCCTTGCACCTTTGGCCCTGGGGTTCAATTCGTGTGTGTGGAGTTTAAATGTTCTCTCCATTCTGGG
Source organism: Chitala chitala (assembly GCA_025773905.1). Lineage (NCBI taxonomy): Eukaryota > Metazoa > Chordata > Actinopteri > Osteoglossiformes > Notopteridae > Chitala > Chitala chitala. Next base: position 2,273,283 of record JABJVR010000031.1, read on the forward strand.
TGGGTTTTCTCCAGTTTTATCTCACAGTTCAAAGACATGCATGTTTGTTTGATTGGTGTCTTTGAAATTGCACATAGTGTGTTTGTGTGCACCCTGTCGTAGCTTGGTGTTCCCCTGCTCTGTGCCTCCTGGGATGGGCTCCAAGCTTCCCATGACCCTAAAATGTATAAGAGATATAGAGGATGGATGGTCATTTGATGTAACTGCAGGTGAAGTATTACCAGCTCAACATGTTTTTGAAAACTGTTGTTAATCACTGCTTCAACAAATGAAACAATTCTCCTCAAGTTCAGACACGAACTAGTGATATGAGGGTATGTCGCATAACGATGGCCTCCTCCCTGATACGTCATATGGACACCCAGACGAGTAGTGCTGCCAATACAGCCTTGGTTGCATTAATGCAAGCATAGCAACATCGATCTTCAGCTGCAAAATGCAACATACCAAAAACACAAGAGCTGAGCTAATGCACAAGATGTATATATACAATACTGTCAGATAAAAAAACATTTTTCACCTAGAGTTGTCAAATTTAATGAGATATTATACATTATTTTACTGTTGTATTTTTTGTTTAGCTATTCAACAGCATTAGTGTTGAGGAAGTGCCTTTGACGTGTTCTCTAAGGCTCACTCACCAATCAGAGTGCTGTGTTTGAGGTTCTCGTAGTTTTTTGTTGACATCCCAGATAAAATAATCAATTAATGGAATATAGAAACGTGGGAAAGTCATCACATTTGTGGAATAACTCATAAATTCACACTTCCCTGGTTTATATCTTTATCTGTAATTAAAGTAAACTATTTACAGTAATGTTTGGCTTAGGTTTGAGTCCATCTGCATTCATTATCTTTCCCTCTGGTGTTGCTGGATAAGTCCAGGACTGTTTCTATGAATTATATATTATTTTATACAAAGAAATAAACCCATTGAGAACAAAACCACAACAAGTTCACTCTTTCCAAAGTTTTTCAGAATAAGCAGTGAGTTTGTGCTCCAGTTCTATCTGCCAGCTGGAATGTTTGTTTACAGCGAAAAACTCGTGTCTTATTTTCAGAAAAAAAGGTGCGATTGAAAAAGGCACACGAATTCCACACATGTACAGTGTGTGTATGCAACAACCTCAAATTTAAACAGCTTTAAGGCGAAGCCTCAGTTCCAGGATAGTTTCATGAGAGAATCAACCTCTCATTGAATATATGGAGTTTACACGCTCAAGAGGTTAATTCCAACCTCAGAGGCATTAAAGCTATTATGTGTTAAAAGACGTATTTACCAAAGTTTGTGATGCAATAGGACAGCTGTTATAATATTTGCTTCTGAGAAGAACCAATGGATAATTTTACCATAACAAAACAATTTTTCAGCCTGTACTGGTTTTGCCCAATGCATAACAGATGTTACCCAGCTAGGAGAATGCCGAGTGCTTCAGCTATGTAGGAGGCACGGTAGCAAGCAACTGACTGTGGTTTCAAAACCGACCGGAAACTGCCACCACTGTACTGCAAAGTAATAGGGGACAAAGAAGAGAGAAGAAGGGAAACCAGGGTGAGGTTTGTTGTCATGTGCACAGTAAAACAAGCAGTTTCACTGTACAATGAAATTCTCACACTGAAAGCACTTAAAAATCAGGATACACAATAAAATAAAGTAAAAAGGAGTAAGAAAGGTGAGAAGAAATACATAGTTACATTGTAACACAAGTATGTATGTAGTACATGAAATGAACATTATTGTTATAAATATATATAAAAGGATAGCAGCACAATTATGCATTTATAGGATGCAATTGTGTAATTAGGATGCGAATGTGTGTGTGTGTGTGTGTGTGTGTGTGTGGTCCCATTATGTCCCATGTCTATTCATCAGTCTGATTGCTTCATGGTAGAAACCGTTGGTCCAGTGTTCTGGATTTCACACTCTTGTAGTGTTTTCCTGAAGGCAGAAGTGTGAAAAGTGTGTGTGCTGAGGATAGGAGTTGTCCCTGATTATGTTGTGGACCCTTCTGAGGACCCTGGTGTGATAGATGTCTTGCAGTGATGGGAAAGCTGCTTCTACAATGGACTGCACAATTTTGATTATATGTTGGAGGGCCTTCCTGTCCTGGACGGTGCAGTTTCCATACCTGAGTGTAATGGAGGTAGTGAGGACACTCACGAACGTGCTTCTGTAGAAGGAAAGGCACGCCATCATCTTCAGAGGACCCTCCAACAGTCTCCTCCACCAGATGCATGAGTGACAGCTGAACATAAAAAATACCCACAGCTCGTGAAACTGCAACACCTGGAGCTGATTGCTCCAGACCAGTCAGATGGATCATGTGACACTGGCATATTCCCCCACGTCAGAACATCACTACTGCTACACTGACAAAGGATTAGGGAAAGAATCTGAGACTCCGCACATCGTGTGCAGTGAAATTTGAAAAAAAGGTATTTTTATTCTATCATGACACCTGTCGCTTGATTTGTGAAGCAACGTTTTTAAAAAAGAAACTGGACGGACTGTACATGATTTTCTTTTTTCCAGATTTTATGTCGACTCATGCCCAGAGTCCCTGCCAATCGACCCTGGCCAGCAGAGTTACAAAGTAAACATCAATTCCTCACAGAGGTATGACGGACAGTTCTGGAACCAGGAGATTACACAGCCCAGAGCACCACACAAAGAGCGACCCTCTGAACACAGAGCACTTTTTCAAGACACATTAAAGGCAGAACAGACTTCAGCTCAAATATTCCCTGAAAAAATAAACAAAATTATAGACCACCACCATGATTTGGGCTTGTGACAGGTCCAGGAGGAATGAAATGTTTAAAATATAAATGTGAGCCTTGCAGTTACATAGGTATCAGTTTTCATACAGCGCTTGCTGAAGCTTAAGATAGAAACATTTTAACAGGTTTGCCAGCAAAGGCTTTTTAGACCAACCACACTCAGTTAATGTGGTTTCACTGAGCACATTTTACAAGTGAAGTTCAAATGAAGGTCTCTGCTTTTTGTACATCACATGAAGACATAAAGGTGTCTTTAGAGTTGTGTCTGCTATATGTTGGCACGTAAGGCTTCGAATGCTTAGAATACAGTGTCATAAATACTGTACAAAATCAGGACGCAATGGCTTAAATGCGAATTTTGAGAAGTAACAATAGAACTATTGAGTTGTGTTCAATATTCATGAACCTAACAACGTTTTGGTTTTTTGGCATTCTTTTGATGTCTTTTCTCTGAAATTTCAGTCTGGAGTATCAGTTTCTTAAGCCCAGAACACAAAAGAAAGGCCTGAATAGATTCCGAATTCCGCACACTGTGTTCCCTTTTTGTTGCTTTTGTCGTCCAAGTTGTAGATTTGAAAGGAACTATGTGTAATGGATATGTTGATTCTGTTGTTGCTGTTATTTTCAGCCTTTGGAGTGTTATTACATTATTAGGGTTGCAGAATCCCCTCTGTTTCGCCTACACAACACACATAATATTAGGATTTGATTAACTCACCTGTACGGGACTGTTTGTCTGTAACTGTCACGCCCCATCCCGTCACGCCTCCCCTCTGGTTCATTTGCGTCTAATCATTAGCACCTGTAGTTTGTTCACCCCTGGCTATTAAGACTGCTTTCCTTTGCCCCAATAAGAAGTATTATTGTTTTTCCATGATGAGCACTGAGCACTGCACTAACCCTATCTCTTTTCTTCCTGGCGAATCCCGTGCTCATCATTCTGCACGTCCATCCCTGTCTGTGTTCTCCCCTTGTCATCCTGGTCTCGAACAGGACTTTCCAGATAACTGAACCTCTGCCTGGAAAATCATTTGTAATTATTGAATTATGGACTTGATTTTTGAAATTAATAATAAATGCCATTGCTCTGCAGATCGGTCCGTTACATATTGTGTTCCCCTTTAATGATTGACTACATTATATTAAAACTTCAAATCAATGCCTTCTTTATGGTTGTTTATTGTTTCACTCCCCCCAGATACATTTCTGTTTAACTGTAAACCAAATGCTATGGATATATGTTTTATTTCCAAATGGAAGGTACAGGTTGTGTGATTATAAAGTGAGTTTAACATGTTCCTCATAATATGTTTACAACGTATTAAATGTTTCCTTCTACCAACCTGGTTGCTCAATGGGTAGAACATTTGGGTTAGATGCAGAAGCCTCTCAGGTCAAATCCCACCACAGCCAGGTGAGCCCATTATTAAGGCATTCAAATACCAGCTCCATGGGTGCCACATGTGGCTGACTGCCCACTGATCCCCTTAGTAATTTTAGTCAGTCATCTTCTAAACAACTTATCCTGTTAAGGGTCACAGGGGAACCTGGAGCCTATCCCAGAGCACATAGGGGACACCAACCCAACCCACACACACACACGAATCAACTAAACCTATATGTCTTCAGGCTGTGGGAGGAAACCAGAGAACCTGGAGAAAACCCACCAAGCACAGGGAGAACATGCAAACTCCACGCACACAAACTCAAAGCAGGAATTGAACCCTAGGCCTGGAGATGGGAGGCAACGATGCTAACTACCACACCACTGTGCCGCCTCAGTAAGTTCAGTCTGGGATTAGTAATGTACAATATAAAATAAAACCACACTAGGCACCTCAATTCACATGAGCAGAACAACATAGACAGCACAAGCTGTATTGTCATTCTGAAGGTTAAAAGGATCAAAAGTTTGCCATGTTTTCTGTTACAAGGCCCAAACACCAAATCAGATGGAGCTACAGCAGTCTACATTGGTTATGGCCCACTTATTACTCATTTTGATTGAGATGATTTAAAAGAAAATAAAATAAAACATGCTGATAGAATCACATAAATGATTTGTTCCAAAAAAATGCTCAACTGCATTAGGATTTTCAGGCCTCCAATCAACTGGCACAAGCAATGCCACAAAGAAAAACTGTTGTTCTTTTCCAGCTGGGATTGATTCTGAACCGAGTCAATCCCACACAGAACGCTGGAACATGCCTCTGTCATCACGGTGGTCTGTTTGACATGGCAAAACACCGGTCTGTGAATGAAAGGGTCACATTACACAATAACGGTAAAATACACCACACAGGAACTTTAGAGGAATTTACAGAAGTAATATGAAATAAAAAGAGATGTTTCGGCAGTAATAAATAGACAAAATTCCAGAAGATTAAATATTACTTTACTGTGCTCTTTTTTGTTGTAACATTAAGTGTATTTTTTATTCCATTATTCCTTGCGCTGTGTTGCTGTGCTTCTTTGTCCACCAATAAGTGACGGCATCATTGTACCGAACTTGAAGTCACTTCCTGTGTAGCACGATTTGTGGGATGCGTATGTACTGCAAAAAGCAAAACTTTAAAACTTGTGTTCCCATAAAAAGGTTGCATTGGCTGTATGTCATGACCCTGGCGACTGACTCTGTATCTTAAACACAAATTCCCCTGCTTAAGGAATGGCTAATGAACAAGTTCCAGTGGTGAGGGCTAACCTATGGGACACCACTTGTCCCAAACCAGGGCAACACCTCTGGTATGTACAGAGAATTCTCAGGGGGCGCTAGTGTACTGGAGGCTTTTATTACTGCCAAACCACAGAGACATCTGGGACAGCAAGAAAACTATGCACATTGATTAGACTGCAGTAAACCCCACCACGGGAGATTCATACTGTTTTCATCGTGTAAATTGCCTGTTGAGCCACATGCTAATTTGTTGCATATTTTACAGCGTAAACATAAAATTAGAGAACGTAAGAGGCAGAGACTCAAGGATTACTAACTGCATGGTTGTGAATATTCCTCAGAATTCAGGAGTTTGTGGAAGGTGATTCACTCTGTCCCCACATGTAATAACTTGCAAGCACCCTACCAACTAAACGTTTAGAAAATGTATATTTTTCATCTTTTAATTTAATGTTAATGGTACACAGGAAAGCTGAAGCAGCCAAATAATTTTTTCCTTGAAATCTTTCCAAACCAACTTTTTAAGTAGTAAAGGTTGAGCAATCTCTTACTGTAAAACCTCTAATAACAGTTAGAAATGTTGTAGTGAATAAGAAAGCAATTAAAAAGCACACTGATACTCAGAAGTAATCTTTGAAGACCCTAAACTAATGTATAAAACAAGGTACCCCTTTATTAGTCTCACGATGAGGAAATTCTCAGTGTTCCAGCAGCAAAGGGACAGCAGACGCACTTAGTGAAAAGTAACAGGGTAGGAACAACATACATATAAACAAAATGTACAATAATCAGAGGTAAATAAAAACAACAAACTATTTTTATTTTATACTTAATATTACTGTAAATTACACACTGCTTCATTGTTTTTCTATTTACAATTTTTGGACGTCATGATTTCACAGCAGGCGGCATGGTTGCATGGTGGTTAGCACTGTTGCCGCGCACCTCCGGGCCTGGGGTTCAATTCCCGCCTTGGGTCTGTGTGTGTGGAGTTTGCATGTTCTCCCTGTGCTTGGTGGGTTTTCTCCAGGTGCTCCGGTTTCCTCCCACAGTCCAAAGACATGCAGGTTAGGATGATTGGTGTGTCCAAATTGCCCGTTGTGTGTGCGCGCGTGCCCTGTGGTGGGTTGGTGCCCTGCCCTGGGTGTTCCCTGCCCTGCGCCCTATGGGCTCCAGGTTTCCCCGCGACCCTCACCAGGAATAAGCGGTTAAGATAACGGATGGATGGATTTCACAGCACTTTACAGTTAATTTCACTGACATTTTTTTAAGTGTACACTATACTACCATAAATTGCTCATGTAATATATTTCACACTGGATAAAGGTAATATATTGCACATTGGTATGGGACATTTGTAGCTCACGTTCTGTGTGTGTGTGTCTACTGGGAGCACAGCTGATTGTACAACCTGGCAGCAGCAGGAAGAAAGGGCCTGTGATAACGCTCCTTCACACACTTGGAGTGAAGCAGCCTGTCACTGAAGGAGCTGCCCAGGGCTGTCAGTGATTCTTGCACAGGGTAGGAGTCGTTCTCCAGTAGAGATGCTGGCTTGGCCAACATCCTCCTGTCACTCACCACCTGTAGTGGGTCTAGGGAACACCCCAGGGCAGAGCTGGCCATCTAAATGAGATTGTCGAGTGTCTTCTTGTCAACAGTCGAGATGCTGGTGCCCCAGCAGACCACTCTGTAAAAGGTGGCTGATGCCATCACTGTATCAAGAAAGGTCCAAAGTCTTGAATACATTGACATCCAAATAAAAACCAATGGTATTTGATTAAAAAGAACTTTATTTTCACATTTATGTTATTATTGTATGAAACACATCCAATTATTTTGCATACAAAAAAATAAATAGGTGGTCAAATACAACATTATAGTGTTAAGGCCTCGTAAGTACATTTGGTTATAAAATGTCAAATGTTTTTGGTTTATACGGTTTGGAGCAGATTTGTTGTTTTTAAATTATTGTTATTTTAATCACTCAGAATTTTAAAAACAAGATTTCATGACTTCATACCATTTAATGTTTTTTTCTTTTTTGTAAAATACAGCAGCCTTGCTGGGCAAATAGATCTGTGTAATGCGTGCCAGAAAAGGTAGACATATAGGTTAATTCATAGACCATATAGGTTAATTCAGTGTGGAAGAGGTGACCTGTCACCCTCAATCAAAATGCATTCGGATTTCTTTAGTCATACAATGACTTGCATGCCGTAAGTGGTGTGCCTCCCCACCACTCAAAGTTGAAATAAAATCTAAACCAATGGGTTTAATATATTGTAAACTTTTTTGATATCAGTAACGTTACTGTAATGCTTGTGCCAAGCAGGCAAGAGAGGTGAGGCCGAATGTGCAAAAGGGAGGCTTTAATATAGGGAAAAACAAGGAATAAACATAGGAAATGGCAGTTAACAATGCTAAATTACATACAATAGGGAAAACACAGGGCTGAAGAACATCAAGAAATGAACAACTATAGCTACATTCGGCGCAACCATGAACCGCCCATCAACACTAGGTTTACCACTACAGCAACTGGCAAGGACACTATACAAGCACAAAGTTTAAATCAACATGGTACAACAACACTGGGCTGGGGAACACCAATGAAGAGACAATGAATTAGAACAGAGGAGACAGCAGGAAGGGTGACATCTAATGGACACGAGGATTGACATGTGTTATGTAACAGTGACAATAAAATAAATTTAGCAGGAAGTAGAAATGCTTGTGGAGTTCTGTAGAATAGTTCTGAAAAGTTACATATACAATTACCTAATTTGTAGATAATGTGTCTGTGGTATTTACATGGTTACTGGCACCCGACGAAATAATTTTAGTAATCTGAGCTCTTCCTGTATTAAGGTAGGTTTCATACATAGGTTAGATAAGATTTCATATTCGGGACGTTTGGTAAGTAGACCTCTATTCCATTTTGTGTACCACTGCTCAACAGCTAACCACCTAAAGTATGTGAACCGCTGCCAGGCTGATCTCCTAAACCCATTGGCATTAATGTGGACTAGAGAATATGTGTTATGACAAAGACCAGACTTGTATATGCCGACACAGCACATTATAGCTGCAAACCAAGAGTTGTGGGGATGAAAGAATTCAGAAAAGTTGTAGCTTGTGCTAGCTCATTGCCTTTCATCCTAATTGCTGGTGAGAAGTTGAACTGAGGTGTCTAAGAACCTGTGTTTAGCAGCCAAGAGAAATATACCTTATACTTTTAAATAACAGGACTGAAGGGCCCTCAAACCCAAGAGATGCATTTGAGAATAATTGGATTGGAGGTAAAATAAATGATGAAAGAAACAGCACAGCTTTTAAAAGTCACTTGCAATAACATGTGCCTTAAAATACAAAGTCTTTTAACACAAATTTTAATTGCAATTCATCAAGCAAAACTTTTATAAATTCAGGGCTGTATTGGGTCTATACTTCAATTACAGTTTAAAAGCATATTTATTTTTTGACTATATTATTTAGTACTTTATGTTTTTTTATGTTTCAGATGTGTGGTATAGTTGTTTTCTATTAATGGCACAAATGTGAAATGTGTGTTCTTTATAAAATTAGGTTTCTTAGTCTACATCCTGAGGCTTAGAAGATCGACAGCAATGAAGTGTGTTGATGGCTACTTTATGGCCTACTTCTGATGGGAGAATTGTTGTCCAGTACAGGCTCAACTGAGTTCACATTTGGCCTGGTCTGTTGAGAAGCATTATGACAAACCCACAAGCCCTGCCTTAAAAGACCTTGCTTGCTAAATTGTATAAATGTTAATACTAAGCACAGAGGCAATACGCAAAAAGCACACAGTACATACAATTTGCCACTTAGTACGATTACCAGTGTAGGGGGAAATACCTTAAGGAACTGAAATGCTGGAGGATGAAGACATTAAATAGGACACCAACAAACTCAGCCAATCAAATGCAGGGTCACACTTTAGGACTCTCAAATGTTAACCAATCTGCTGTCTTCTCTTTGTCTATCTGTTGCCAGCTAACCACTGTAGGAAGACCATTAAGCTTCATGATGAAGTGAGCAGTGGAACAAACATACCTGCATTATAAAGAAGTAAATTCTTGAAATAATGTTTTTTAAAGGAAGTAATTGTTTCAGACGCTGAACCTGAACTTTGATTTTCATGTATAAGAAAAAAAATCCTTAAATTGATTTATCGTTGCACGTGTAGAGAGTAAAGTGGCAATGTCATTGAAAATAAACCATTGTTAAACTAAGGAAACAACATAACAATCAAAGCCACTGTTATGTACGATAAATGATAAGTGAACAAAAGACAACTGGCATCCAGCTAGGCGTCCTTTTCATCATAAAATTGACTTTCAGAGAAGATTGAAGTTTTCGCTGTATTGCTTGTGTATGCACGCAAGACTACATTACTTTAAGAAAAGGTAAAGGTTTCCCAAGGTCAAAACACACTGTTCAGTCAAAGGAAATGGAGGTATTTTCTCAGCTCCCCAGGAGTTAAGAGGTGCGAATGTTGAAAATAGTGTCCGGCAGTGAGTTAGCTATGCTAGCTCCGCCCACTTGGACTTTTGTTTAAATCAGCTTCTTTCTTAAAACAACATTGATTTTGACAAATTAACGACCCCAGCATTTCATATTGTGTTTTGTTACTACTGAAAGGTCTACAGAGGGTGACATCATTAAACGAGTATGAAGGGTTGAGCAGGCCAGCCTCAGGAAAAGTGCTCAGTCTCCCCCATTTTTCACCCTATCTCATGTTACTGCATAATGGAACGCAGTCAAAACACAGATCTCTTCTCATTTATGGCAGACTTTTTTTTTTACCCAACAGTCTGCAATTTTTTTTTTTTTCATTTTTAGTGTATGAGGCCTCGTGCATAAAACGCGTGGTGAAATCATGGCTAACATTACATAGAGTGGAACACAGGGCACCATTGTCTAATCTCAACTGTTAGGTGTTTTATACCATGGCCGTATTTTACCTTATACCTTACCTTTTAACTTTACTTTTTAATAATTCTACTTAACATGCAGTTCACTTTTAATTCCTGCATATCCTCGATGTTCAGCTTGTTTAGTCAGGTTACATTTTAGCTCCAACTATAAAAAAAGGATCCTGCAATGACATTATATACATTTATCTGATGGCTTATTCATCTGAGACACACCTGTGTTATCCTGATGACTGAAAAAGTTTAAATCCACTCTCATTCTTTACAAGCTCTGTGGCTAAACACTCACTGGCAAAAGGGAAAAAAAAAACTATAATTGCACCAAATGAATGCCGTGATTAGGAAAAATAGGGAAAGTTTGACTACAATAAAAGGATTAGAGAAATGAAAAAAAAATAATAAATTTATGAGGATGATTTATTAAGACTAAACAGGAGTAAAAGAAATACATTTGGCGGATGAAAGCTGTCTTGTTTGCTTAGCCTGGCTCTGACTCACGTCAGAGTTAGGTCTTCTTGACGGAATGATGGGGGAAGGTACAGGGATGTGTAACAAACAGAGACCCTTTCTTCACTTAAGGGTCTATAAGCAGTCTCCGATTCACAGAGCAGTGCATTCAACCTGGAGAGACAAAGTCCAGAGCTGGAGGTGGGGGAGGAACTTTCTGAGGCTATCACCTCCTGCTTTTGGAGGACTTCTTGGGGCCTGTGTTTATCAGTGTAAATAGCACTATGGTGGTGCCTCTCAGTAGTGTCTTTATTACTAAAACATCCTGTGCCTGAGCAGTTACTGGTCAGGCTGGGGACAAACTACTTACAAAGGTGTTTTGAGAACTTCCTGAGCAAATAAAACCCCCAAACTTTATTTAACAATTTGCAATAAATTTTTTTTCTAGTTCTAGCTTCTGGAGGTTTATTTGAAGGGAAATAATGTCTGTACTCTATCAATTCATGTGTTGACTTCTAGCAGTGAAAAGTGTTACCAAGTGTATAGAATAGCTATTTAAATTAAATTAAATTTCTATGCCCTTTGGAAGATTTTCAGTCCCCTGTCAGGTCCCTAACAGGCCAGACAGACACTGCACACCTCTGACCATCTGTTCCACAAATGAAGGGAGGACACGTGGAAAGCCATCTGTCTCTATAGCAACTCCCTCCCTTGTGACGTAAGGGTGATCAGCTTTTTTAAAGGCTCTTTTTAAACTTGACCATACGGTGGTGATGGAAAGTATAGGGCAGGGGAGGAACGTGAAACTGGATATTCACCACTACCCCTTTCTCTGAAGACGCCCCAAAAATTATACCCATCCCCCCGTATGTTACTCTGCCCCCCACTTCCTGACATGTGCTCTTTAAAATGCCATCTTTTGCTTCTGCGCTTTTTAGCTATTCCTGGAAAGGTTCAGTTGTGTTGTTGGTATTCAGTCGAAAATGACTTTTATGTTTTGATGTATGTAAATCACTGGTAGATATAAAAATGGTGAAGGATTTTTATGAAATTAGACATTACAATGCAACGCAAGAAAATAAATTGACTGGAGAGATTGGTTGTCATAGCGGATAGGAGCTATTTGATGGCATTACACAAAGTGTCTGGGCTTCAGTTTTGGTGCTGTGCTGAGGTATATATATATATATATATATATATATATATTTTTTTTTTACAGTAAATATTTCCTTTTTTAGCTTCTCTGAGCTTTATAGTGTAGTTGTATTTTTGAGAAAAGCTGTGTTTTTAACATAAGAGCCCATTTGTGTTTCAGTCAGTTCAAACAATTGTTATTTAAAGACACCTTTCAACTATAAACTGATGGTGTAACTTCTAAATAAGCGTCTAATTCACTTTGATTGATAAGGGGTGATTTATGAAACTGAAAGCAATATTTTAAGATGAACATATCAACATTCCATTTTAATGTTACTGCACATGAATGTCACTTTTAACCAAGACTGAACATAACGCATATCATTGGTTCTGTAGGCTACTTTGTAAAATCTAATCACACAGTCCTGTAGTTACCAGAAAACTTGGTGCTTAAATCTTTCTATATCTTCAACATGCCCCACAGTATTTAGAAAATGTTTATTTTTTTGTTCCCAGACTGGGGTTAATGAAAAGTGGGACGCTTTGGAGATGTTTTCCAAATGAAGAGGAATGCACCGCGAATGTCAGTGTTCAGGGCTGCAAATGGAACCCATTACAGCCATTGGCACCTGACTCCATTCCGCTGGAAAACTTGGTGTTACAGCCATGTAAAAATGGATAGTGTCTGCAGTCTAGGATAATTGGAATAGGATGTATGAAAAAAAAAAATCAGACAAAATGCACAGGTGGGTCCTTACAAACATATGATATATATGAAATGCACCTACCTTGTTGCATACAACTATACAACAAGTATGACAAAACTTAACTTTTTTTTTTGGGGTTGTGCACTCATCATGAAATAAACAATGGCAAACTAAACGCACCAATATGAAGCCAGCTGGACAGAATGCTACATTCGTAGAAAGATTATTTAAGTCTGGAAACTACAAAGACCTCAAGGCTTGTTGACTTTACTACAAAGAAAAGTTGTTAATGAGTGTGGATAGCTGTTGGGCCAGGTATGCAATACCACAATTTGAATCCAGTCACAACCACAGAGTTAAGTGCTGTTGGCATGGCGATTGTGTAAAGCATGTGACTGGAATGTCCCAAACAAGTGCAATTGGCAGCCCACGTCTGTGTTACCCTAGAAAGAACACAGCATGGTATAAATATTTGGTTAAAAAGGCAAGAAAATGTACTGTCCTACCTTTTATTAGTAGTGAATATACGGTATGCTTTTTCAACTGTGTTTATTATTCACTGCCTTTACAAAAAAGCTAAATTCAGCATGTACATGCAATCGTTATGCTAAAAATCACAATTACACTAAGCTACCATTCATACCGAAAATAACCATTAGCTAATTTTCTGTCTTCAGCTAAATTTACTTCCTCCTTTTAAATGGTTGTTATTTCAAAGGCATTGAAAACACAAGAAGAACATCAGCCCATTCTTCTTTCAGTTGAATATACAGTGCTATGGTTATTCTATTTCTCACATGCTTCAGTATCTCACAAAACATACAACTGCCTAACTACAGTGCTTTCTTAATGAAAACCAGGTCTAGTTCAGCAATGAGCGAGCTTCAGTTCAACCTTGTGGCCTCACTGTAATAGGCTTCTGTGCTTACTGTACAATGCTGATGTTGTGTAATTATTCAACTTTATTTTAATTAGAGCATGCAAGGAAGGGTTATGTGCATGCAACTACTTACATTAACTATTTAATGGCAAAATGTACTGTGTTGCTGTTAAGTTTTGCCCTGTGGTGTTGTTACTGTTTAAGGCATTAGGATACCTTGCTTTTTCCAAATAAAAATAGGTATGGTAGTGGACTTTCAGCTGCTCCGAATGAGGGGGTCACCTGCAGGAGGTCAGCAATCACCCCCCAGTCTGTGCATCATCTTGGCACATGTTCTTACATTAAATGCCATTCTTGATACAATCTAATTTTATCTTTGCTTGGGACAGACACTTTCTGGGACTGAAATTGTTGACCTCATAAATATAAGGCAACAGCACTAACTCCTGAGCCACTGCCACATGCACAGATGAAAATTAGGTGTACAATTATGAGAAGATTATAGTGCCAAAACAGAAATGCAAAAACTAAATATTCTCACAAAAAAAACCTGCCGTACCTGTTTGGGGATCAGCTGTTACAGACCTTGGAGCGTGCACATGTAATATTCACAAGGTAAAATGAAAACAAACTGTAAAATTAAACACAGCACAGCTATAAAACAAATTAATGTAATTCAACTACTGTATGAACTCAGTAATACAGTTTGGCGATGTGCTATGATCAGTTTATCTTTCATTATGGATTCAGTTATTGATGTAACGTGATGGCTTGGGTGACTGACAAACCAATGACAGAGATGCTTATTCACATTGAAAACAATTTTTTACAGACCCTGATAAGTAGCAGAAAATAGATTGATGGATAACTTGTACATAGTTCGATCCTCTGACTTGATAAGGTCTCAGAGGAACTCACAAAAATGCTGAAAAGGCACATGAAAATGTAATGTTGAAAGTGTCTTTTCTTTAGCCACATGGGGTCCTGGTGGCAAGAATGAGTTTTTACCAAAGGTTTCCTCTCTGTTCTCCAGGGTACTGCTGTCAATCAGCTGATGTACCTTTCAGCCTTCACATTAATTAATTGGCACTCTGATTAGTCTTTGTGGTCAGAGAGTCTTTGCAGCAGAATTCTAGCTTGTTGGCCCTGTTCTTTTCAATGGCAGCGTAATGTCTATTTTCTGTAGACCTCTTACAATAAATTCACCAAGAAGTGATAACACAAAACCAAAACAATACCAGGAAATGCAGACAGATGACTTGGATGGGTGTACCACCCTCCACCCCCCCCCCTTTATTGAAAGAGCAGTTCAGGAAAATCTCAAATGACAACAACTTCCGAATGCCTACAGAGGCAGGAAAAGGGGACACGGGGAGTTCAGCTCATTATAATGAATAAGAGCTATTCAGGGCCACTCACCAGTTTATTATTATTATTTTTATGTGTAATTTCATTGTAAGTCGCTTTGGACAATGGTGTCTGCTAAATGAATAAATGTAAATGTCAATTATGTTTATGTATTTCCTTGCACATTCCAACCAAATTTCTAAGAAAGAGAAAGTACTTCATTCTTTTCAGCTTTTCTGTACTGTACTAAGCATAGCTGATGTTTCCACATTCAAGGTGTCCATGAGATGAAATATAAGGACCCAATTATGTTTCAGTGAGTCTGTAAATGAAAAGATATTTAAGCCTTTTTTTTTGAACACTCATGTTTTTTCTGATTGATTATTGATAAATGTTAGCACGCATAATACAGGAGTACTTTATGGATGTAAGAAATGTCATGTACATCTGTTTCTGTGCCGGAAAACCCTTCTGCCCTGTACTTTCTAAAGATCAATTGGACATTAACCTAAGACAGTTGTGGTTGAGGCTATTTCTTATTCTCCAGACAAACAACCCTGATAGCTACTGCTTGTGCTATTTTAATTTGTTAGTTACCGTAAATGTATTATGGCTGTTAAAACTGAAGATAAAGTACCTAACAGCTGAGCTACAGCATAGGCAGTATATGATCCTGCTGTTAACTAATGCTTGAATATCTGTTGTTTCCTGATTTTTTCTTTTTCTTTTTTTTTTTTTAAAGTGGGGAGGTTGTTTCTTGGCAAGACCATCAGGACTACCTAGGCAGCAGCCTGACTACTTTAGGTGTGGAAAAGACAACAGCTGTTGAAGAATGCGTGAACAAGAGTGAAGCTTAAAAAAGGAGGAAACTGGACCGAGGTGGCCTGTTGTCCATATGGAACCATCTCAACAAACAAGTGATCCACTCATTACTGGATTTCTGCCAACGCCACAGCTGTGTGGTAGAGAGTGGAACGTTGTTTTCTGCCGACTCAAGGAGTGGACAAACTTCACCACGTTGTCCCACACAGCAGCAGTATTTGGTGTTCATTTGAATTGGTATACTAAATATCTCTCACTCTCTCACTCACACTCTCTCTCACACACACACACACATTTCATAATATTCCCTGACAGTTACACACTACCTAACAATTACAACTATACAAACTTTTTAAATGTTGTTTTATATTTTCTCTAATACAGATAACAATTAATTATAAAGAACACATAATTTAAAACAGACTTTATTCAAGTTATTTGTAAATAATAGAAATTCGTACATGAAGTAAATTTAGTCATATCTTTACCCTATGAACTGAAGCCTACATCGTCACATCAAAAAAAAAAGTTAAAATACAACAGAAAATATGAAAAATGTATCTCCCTTTTTCATTTTAATTGCAAAGACATGCAAAAAAATCTGTTTTACACATTTGTCTACGGTTGTTTATTATCAGACAGTGACAGAATTAGTAGCCTACTATGAAAAGCACAGATTTATAGTGGATCCTGTCGTGGTCGATATTTTATGTGTAACTATGGGACCCTGTCCGCAACGGGACGCGAAGAGATGACTATCTCAGGTTTCGTATGTGGGCCCCTTAAAAGGGGTGGATACACCGAGAGATGGGGAGGAGAAAAAGGGATTTCGGGATATTTCTTTGTCTGCTTGGTATTTAAGAGCCTGACGTGGGGGTGATCACATGGTCCCGTTTAACTGAATGGGTTAATAAAGGACGGCGCTTTTGTTTTATGAAGCGACGAAGAGGGAAAATTGCAGCAGTGATTTGTGCGGAAAGCTCTCTGGTGCGATTCTCTCCCAAGCACAAGTTTTACTGGGTAAGAGTGCTGCAGTGATTTTAACACTATATGCATTTATTTTTTTTTTACCCCTTTCGTTACAGTAAAAAACAGTTCACTTGCCTGCGTTTTATTTCCCGGTGTCCTGTTTACTAAATTGATAGTAGAATAGAATAATCAGGTTTTCGTTATTATTGCTTTAATGTTACATTTGTGTACATGCTGCATTTTAGTAAGTGGCTGTTTTGCCGAGAAACTAGAGATTAACCTTTTATTTCGGAAGTTTCTTAAACGGGCTGTCTTTTTTTTTTGTAGTTTCTTTATTTGTCGGCTGCGCTTAATTGCCCGTCAATATCCTCACCTGCAAACGTGTGAAACATGCATCTTAACTTGGCCAGTTAAATGCATTTAAAGGGGTTTCTGTGTCTTTTACTTCTTTTTTATTACAGCCTCAAATACAGAAAATGCAATGCCTCATCTAATGGGAAGTCAAACTGTACACTGTAAAACCGTGATTTGATAGTACAACAGCGCAAAATGTACTGTAATGCAGCCGCATACTGCATGCATTACCATTGAAAATTGCATTATATTTAGGTCACTTTATGCATGTTCCAAGTTTCCAATCATAGCAAAAAGGACTATAAGATGGAAATTGTACTGCATGTGGCAGCCGACTTGAACAATTGGAGCGTTAAAAGTTTGCGCGCAAAAAAACCTGCGAAAAGAGCAGCGTATATGTAACCAATATGATACCTTTTGTACTCTCTGTCTGTGCTAATTACCCAATAATAATAAACCAAATTCTATATGGTTAACCAAATTACCTATGAACTGTTAACAAAGAGCATGTGCGAATGGTAAGTAGCCATCCATGTCTCTCTCTGCCCCCCACCTCAGCCTTTAATGCCCTGGTGTTGGTTAGGCAGGAATTTTAACTGCTTAGTGTAGCTCACCACGTTACCAGCTACACTGGACTGTGCAGCCCCGAAAGAGAATCGGCTGCAGCCGAGCACGTATTTGCGCGGAATGATTTACTTATTCTCCACACCTGGAAATGTGTGCAAATGGGTTAATCCTCACTTTGGGCATAAGAACTTACAAAGAGTAGCTGTATTCCTGTGGAATTCTTGTTTGAACTTTAATTAAAACATCTCAATAGTCTGTTGTAATTGCACTTTATGGTACTATTTAATTCTGATAGACCCCCCCCCAATCAGTGGACATGGGGATAATTTTTATTATTCCAAAACGCTGTTAAATTGCTATTTGCATGTGGGCTTTTGCCTCAACCCATTTTGGCAAATGGAAAATGCATTTATTCTTTGAAATGGGGCATTTTAGGCGGGTGACTGTAGTGACAAGGGTTTGTGCATAAGTACCATCAGGTAAAGGCTGCACATTCTGTTTGTCACTTACACCACATTACGGATATTTGGAGTCTTGTGTGTTTTAAATGGATCATTTCTTAGACTGGGCTAAATGGTGATGCTCATCTAACAAAAGGCTCAGTAACCTTCCAAACAAAGCTGTTTTTTGTTTTTTCTTCAGTGCACACAACTATATGCTGTGTTAGATCCCTGATGTTTCATATTGTTTAGATCCCCCCCCCCATTCAGGTGTCTTTTTTAATTTTGGGCATCTTGCACACTTTTTTACAAGATGAGAATAACACGGTGTGTTCTTAACTGTAGGCTCGGACTGGATAACTCAAATTTTCGTACTCCGTTCTGCTCGTTCTGTCCCTTCACTACACCATCCCCCCCCCTTCATTCTTACATTACTCCTTGCATTACCCAAGAACAGCAAAAGTTTTTCTGCCTTCAAGGACCATTTACAAGTGAAGTATTGGTCTCATGCCACAGTAACTCTTGGACTACAAGCTGACCAGGTGCTGGAGACTTCCATACTCTCACAGAAGAGCAGTTCTGGTTTATCTCAAATGTGTAGAGTGTTTGGATTTAAGCTGAAGAGATGATACGGAGCGCATAGTTTACAGAAATTTAAAATGTGTAATTGTAATCTGAGACACCTGATACTGGTCTGTAAATGGGGGTGGGGGTGTAAAAATACTGACAGGCATTAATATTGGATGTTTTTGGAAAATGGATCTTGCGCTGTTTAGTGTGGTATAACACTGTTCCAAACTTCCCCTGTTGGATGTTTTAGGCAGCTTGTGCAAGTGCTAAATGACCACATAGGTTTGTAATTGGCAGTATGAAGTCCACATTCTGGACACCAGCTGTGAAGTGCAGCAGTTTGTGGGTGAACAATTACAAGGTTCTCAATAACCTGATGGGTCTCCTCAAACATCAAAGACATTTGAACAGAGTGCTACTAGCTTTAATCGTATGCCCAGCCCCTTTGCTAACAAGCAGCTATTGAATGTTGGTTCCAAGCCCCTCCTCTTCTTTCTTGCAAGACATTGTAAAGTGTCTAGCCTGTAGGGCAAGTGGTTGGTTCTGATCTTGAACTTGCTAACAAGTGGTTGGAGCTCTTTGCTGTTTTGGCATGGATACCTAATGTGCAGATGCATGAGGCTGTAATGTCATGCTCCTGCTGACAATGGGTGAATGACTAATTACGCCCATGTCTGTACAAGTCCGTTTAGGCAATAATGAAAACGAACGTAGAAATATTAGGCGTGCGTGACTGGGTATGCCTCCTTATCTGCAGATCTATACGGCAGCTTCGTCTTGTCATGAAACTCTTTAGTTGTCCCCTTGTGATGGTTTTACTTGGGACAAATGTTCGAAGAGGGGACTATTACTTTCTTGTATACCTGAAGCTGCCTGTTGAACTTTTCTGCCAACCAAGTGTGTTTGACTGCTGTTACCTGTCCCTGGGTAATACTTTAAAGGACAGGAGGTGCTGGGCAAATTTCTAAACTTCCCCCTAACATCTCTCTTCACTTGTGGTGACATTACAATACCGTAAGCAATTTGAAAAAGTAAGATTTACACAAGTAAATCTCAGAGGGGTTGTTAATTTCATACTAAGGCTCCGCTGCATTTTTAAACCAGATGATTCACCCAACCAACCAGTGTGTTGGCAGTGGCTTTTTTGCCAGGCCCCCCTCAAAAAAATGTCACAACGAAAAATCAGTTGATGTGCTTGTTGGAAATGCTTTTGAACATACTTTGTGAACACTGCCCCCATGTGGAGGACATTAAAGTAAATGTCGGCTCATGCCAAATGAGCAGAAACTACTGGCAATTCATTGTTATGCCACATCCAGAACACCTGTGTTCATGAATGTGACCGTTGACTTTCTTGGCATCGCTTACCAAACAGCCTTGTGACTCAATGGGTAGGACATCAGGATGGGATGCAGAGGTTTTCCAGTTCAAATCCCAGCCCAGCTACCAGGTGTGACCTTGAGCACTAGCTCCCTGGGCACTGCTCCACCCAGGGGGATGGGTTAAATGCAGAGAGCTAATTATGATGTGTAACATGCATTTTCCTGTCTTGTGCCTTTTGTGAAAAGACTGCATTTAGATGAATTCTTGTAATGCTTCGGTCCCCAATGGTTTGCCAGAATATGGCTAAAACCAGATCCTCTATCACTTATTGGCAGAGCAATTTGCATGCAAGGAATTGATTTGTAATTGGATGATCTCTTACTAGCCTGCTTTGTTCTCTTTGTAGAAGCAAGAGGCCCACGTGTGAAGTTACCATGAGCTGGAGTTTCCTGACACGTTTGCTGGATGAGATCTCCAACCACTCCACCTTCGTTGGGAAGATCTGGCTGACGCTGCTCATTGTGTTCCGCATCGTGCTCACCGTCGTGGGTGGGGAGTCCATCTACTACGATGAACAGAGCAAATTCACGTGCAACACGGGCCAGCCCGGTTGTGAGAACGTCTGCTATGATGCCTTTGCTCCGCTCTCCCATGTCAGGTTCTGGGTTTTCCAGGTAATCCTGATCACGACGCCCACCATAATGTACCTCGGTTTCGCCATGCATAAGATTGCGCGGATGAACGATGTGGACTACAAGCCTCTGGGGAGGAAGAAGTTGGTCATAGAGCAGCGTGATGTTGGAGAATATGAAGAGATGGAGGAGAATGGCGAGGAAGACCCCATGATAGCTGACAGCAGTGGGACCAAGAAGGACAAGAAGGATAATGCTACAAAAAAACATGATGGGAGGAGGCGGATCCAGAGAGATGGTCTGATGAAGGTATACGTGCTCCAGCTGGTATCACGCGTGGCTTTTGAGATTGGATTTCTCTTTGGGCAGTATATACTCTACGGCTTCGAGGTTGCCCCATCCTACGTGTGCACACGCAGCCCCTGCCCCCACACAGTGGACTGCTTCGTCTCCCGGCCCACAGAAAAGACGATCTTCCTCCTCATCATGTATGGGGTGAGCGGGCTGTGCCTGCTGCTCACCCTGTTGGAGATGGTGCATCTGGGCGTGGGTGGCATCCGCGATTCTTTTCGCACACGCTCATCCCGCCACTGTGCGCTGACCGGCTCTCGAGCTTCGACGTGCCGCAAACTGGCCTCGGCGCCGCCAGGCTACAACACGGCGGTGAAGAAAGACCCGGCAGGCCAGATCCCTGGCGGCCTGAAGACCAAGTTTCGTGACAACCTGCCGGAGACGGGCCGCAACTCGTTCAACCACGAAGTGGAGCGTCTGCGTCGACACCTGAAGCTGGCCCAGCAGCACCTGGACCTGGCCTATCAGAACGAGGGCAGCCCCTCCCGCAGCAGCAGCCCCGAGTCCAACAGCACCGCAGTAGAGCAGAACCGGCTGAACTTTGCCCAGGAGAAACAGGATGCTGTGCGTGAGAGGTCAGCAACTGGTTCCTTATTTTAATCTTTCTCTGTTAGCCCATAGCATTGTCTTCAATCTAAATGGTGTTAATGGTCTACTGACACGCAGGATTATCAGTTTGTCTCAGTCAGTATTGTACAGTGATATGCAGCTGATTGGCGTAAGGGTTAATCTCTACCAGTGTGCATCTCAGTAGGACGTTCTGTATGATCAGGTTAGTGTGTTCATTTTTGTCTTTTTAACTACAGGGATCCAGGCCTGAATGTAGTCTCGCACTGCGTTGCCAATCCGCCCTTCGACCTGCCAAGCTCGCACTCTGTTGATGGAGAAGCCTGCTAAGAAGACAAATTGGGGAGGCTGTGTGTTTTAGTCAAGTGTGGTGCAGGGATTATGTGTGGATTTTTCAAATCATTAACATGCCTGACAATGTTATGGCCCATGAATGCTGAGAGGAAATGCAGAGCTGAACAGCTTCCCTCTTGTAGAAAGTACTGTAAAACACTGAGTCCTGCGTTTCTACAGTGCCTGGATGTCCATGCAGATAAAAGGACTGGATTGTTAACCCCTTTCCTGCCTTGTTCACTGTGAGAGCTTGGACTACCATTTCACTATGGAGCTAATAGAATTGTGCTTCTAGACACACCTACTTGTTTATGTGAGGTGGACTTGAATAGGGTGTTTTTTTTGTCTTTATTCTGATGTTTACTCTTCTTAGACATTCCAGCAAAGATTATGCTAGTATTTCTCATGAGTTTCATAAATGAATCCACTGCATAACGTTTTATTTTATGACTGTAATTGTGGACTGCTTGAGACTTCTGCATTGCTTTTATCTACAGTGAATGGACGGCCCGGTTTTAATTATGCAATTCCCTCAACTTCTAGAATTGTAGCAGTGCGTGTGGGGTCCCCCCCCTGCAGTCTTCTGCACGATCTGAGATATGCCAAGCAGGTGAAATTGTATGTGGTTTGTAAGATTGGTACTAGCCATTAACTGTGATTTGTTTGTAAAAGATGTAGGGGTTTTTTTTTTTTTTTTTTAAATCCAAATAAGCGCAAAAACAAACCTGGAAAATGCTTGAATCCTGGTAACAACTTCCTGATACCTTGTTCTTTGCTTTTTATAGTTTGTTGTAGTTCCAGTAGTGACTGTCCAGGAATTCTCATTTATGGAGTGGGTTTTTTTTGTGTACTGCTTTGTCAATTTCAGTTTGGGAGGAAACTTGAAGCTTGAAATGTGGATAATTTCAGGCAGGTATATAGCTTTGTATGTGCAGTGGGCAGTTAGATGTTCACAATCCTGCACATTTGCCATTACTTTGCACAGTCAAAATAATGAGGTTTTGAAGTTTCTGGCAATAATACTCTACAAGTTCCTCTTTTACTTGACTAGTGGTAAAATTTGCTTCCTGGTGTAGTGGAAATGTTTAAATTTTCAGTTGACTACTTACAGTTAGATTTATATATATATTTTTAGCAAAGTCTTAGTCTGTTTTGTGGCCCTCAGTGTTTTGAGAAACCTAGAACTGGATAGAGGTCTTTTTTTAAGTGTTCCACTTTTGAATTGACAACTGAGAATACAAATTTCTATCTTGTCAGTTTTATACTTTTTTTGTAATCTCTTCTAAATTTGTATGAGGTGGGGAGGAATAAAGATTCCACTTCAACTGGCCTGTGTGTGGTGACTACCTGTTGAGTGATTTGGGGAAACTACTTTAATTCTCAAGCCACTTGATTTCTTTTTCTCTCCCCCTCCCCCCCCTTTCTGAGAGCATTGGAATCTGAAGTGGTTACGAACAATTACCATTTGCTATAATTCCTAAGTATATGAGGAAAAACTAAAATTGTATTGAGTTGGAACGTTGAAATGACGGAATATTGCCATCTAGCGGCGTGTAGTGATGAAGCGATCGTCTATGGTTCGTTCTCCAACAGTACTGGGCAAAGACACAGATGACGTGTTAAATCAAAGGTGTGTATATACAAATTTTTTTTTTGAGTTACAACATGCTTTATATAAATTTTAAAAGTGAGCATTATGTTGTGATGCTGCACCACCCTGGATTTTTATACAGTTCATGGTAAATTGCAGATGTGTGTAGAACAGGAGATTTGTATTGGTTGCTGGATCATTCAGGTCATTGACACCCCCCCCCCCACTTTCATAAAGGCTTTTACAACCCAGATTCTGTTAAGCACTAAAACATTCAAATACAAGTACAGTCCTCAGCAATGATGTTGGGCAGTGTTTCGTATTTGAATGAGTACCCTCCATCAGAGGTGGTGCGGACGCGAAGCGACTTCATGGTCTCCGGGATGGGGGCGCAGCACTGCTTGATCCCCAGGACTGTGGTCATGCGGTTTGAATTTGAGCAGTTGCCCTGGCAATAATGGAAGGTAAAGACCTTGGGATGGACGATCCAGCTGTCCCAGCCCAAGTCGGCGAAGGAGATGTTGAGCTCTTTGCGGTGGCAGTCATCATAATTGGGCATCTCCTGGGCTGGCCTCTGGAGGAGGTCAATGGAGGAGGGAGACCAGGGCACAGAGGCCCTCCGGGAGCGGTCGGGACCTTTGGAGCGGGTGCACAGGTGCACGAATGGGGTCTTGCTCTCCTCTGCATAGCACCTGCAAGAGGGGCAACGCACCTGGATCATGAAGGGCCCCTCAGCCACCGAGGGTGACATGTGAGTCTCCACGTGGTACGTGACCCAGCCGTCGTCATCGTGCTGGGTGGGCTCCGCGGCCACACGGATCAGCTGTTGCCGCGAGGTGAGGATGTAGAGTGGTGCTGAGGCATTGTCAGACAGAGCACCCTTGCCAGCATAGAACCAGAAGTGGACAGACGTGATTACGGACTCCCGGCTGTGACCGGAGGGCTGGAAATAGTAGGTGAAGTGGCCTGTGGCCTCGTTCTCGGGACGTCCTAAACTCTGGCTGCAGGTGGATTCTGGGTAAACAAAACCAACAAAACTAATGTTAGGAAAATGTGAATTGGTCAAGTATAAAACAGACGTTTGTTTTTATGTAACAGTTTTTGTTTAATCCCAATAAGCTTTATGATACCTACTGGATCAACAATTTACTTTGTAAATCTACAACTTTCTCCTTAAAACTCAAATGCTACGTCATGAACATCTAAGTTTGGATAAATGTTATGCAATAGTTGCAGTCTATATTCTACTATTGTAAAATTGAATCCCCCTTCCATACAACCTTTTTTTTTTTTTTTTTAACTGTGGATCACTTTAGCACTTTAACCACATATTAATAATCAGTTCTTCTGCCCCCCACCCCATCAGAACGGACATATGGCTCTGCTGAGGACGTTTCAGATGAGTAACTGACCGGAGTTTGGGAAGAGTATGACCTGCGATGTCTCGTGATGGTGCTGAGGTTGCTCCGCCCGAGCTGATCTGTCCACTCGGGGCACCGCCCCTCCACTGTAGGGCCGCTCTACCTGGGGGACAGGTGGTCCCCTCAGCCCCAGCACTTCTTGTACTCTCTGCTTCAGCCAGTCAAGGACAGCGCTCCGGGGCGTGCCCCTGTCGTCGCAGGCTTGAGTTTGGGTCGAGGCCCAGAGAACCAGGCACAGCAGCAGAAGCGTAGTGAAACGGTTGAAGTCTGCATTTCTCATGGTTGCAAGATGGAAAAGGACCGATAATGTTGACAGAGTCTGGACCCAGAGTCAGTGAATAGATTTAAAAGGAGCTTGACTAAACACTTTGCTCTTGTGCTTTACTCCAAACAGCCAATAAGTAGCTCAGAAGTTCAAGACGAAACTGCCATCAACGTTAACGTTGTGTATTTCTCTTTTGGCAAATGCAGATTCACTACAGGTTGTCCGCCGCGAACAAGCAGTTTCTGTCTCCAGGTCTCCTGTGGCCGTTGCTTCACAGAGGTGTTAGTGCTTCTCCGTCAATATGTTCGAGTGACTCGTTCCTGCTGTCCCCTCCTGGAAAATCTCCCCCTGATATGCAGATGTCCCGGTCTGGTGCTGCCCACACTCTGGCTGTGACGCAGCCGTCTGGGTCGCCTGAATTCTATCTCTGCGTTGTGGCTGTGAAGGGAGAGGGAACCGAGATAACACTGGCCCACAGCGGTGTCCTCTGCAGGGATTTCTCAACTTGTCCTGGCTTAAGCTCTCAATTTCCATAGCTTTCTCTGTCCTATGAACCAACCATGAATTTTCAGTGTACTGCTGTCCAAATGCTGACAGTTGCAGTTGCACCATAGAGTAATTGAAATAATATTGTACTATCCAACTGAGATTTCAGTAGATTTGCACTGACTGTAAAACCCAAGAGCCTATAATGTGCTTAAAGCCATCTGTATATCTGAATTTTACTATGCTTGGTATAATTTCACTTTCTATACTTGCCATGAATTTAATACCTTTTTGCATGGAGAGTTTTTTTTGTATAAAAAATTAAATTAGGTGTTGAAGGTTAGAATTACTTTGGGTTCAGTGACAAAATTTACACATAAATACATGTCAACCAAAGATGTTTCAGTTTTCTTATTAATAAGGACACACATGAGAAAAATAACATCTGAAACCATTTTTTTAGTCCCAAGGTTTATTTTTGTGCCTTGGCCTTTTGCCTCCTTGCAGTACAATGCTGAACTTTCCTTTGCTCTGCTTTGTGCGTAGATACTGTGGGAGCACTTTGCGAGACTAAGTATGTACAAAGTATCGTTGAAGTGCGGGTAAAATCGCACTGAAAGCGGCCAGCAGGTGTCTAAGCTGTGCTTGAGAAAGCGCTCCTGTGGAATTCACGCTTGCCTCCGGCGGTGGTTTTGAATAGGTCAAAAGGATAGTCCCCTCCCCCTCACACCTGCTTTCCCACAAGATCATTGTCTCTCTCTGAGGTGCTTGGCAAAGCTCTATCTATAGTCACAGAAACAATGGAGCCTGTTTTATCTGAAGCTTAGCCTTGAGTGTGTGAGTGTGTCAGGGTCTGTGTGTGTGTGTGTGCGCGCACGTGCATATAATTGTATGTGTGTCTGCTTGCGTCTGTGTTTGTGCGTGTCTGCTCTCGCGCGCGCGCGCGCGTGTGTGTATGCACGCATATGCTATTGTGATGTTGTGTCTCTGCTTACATCTGTGCGTGTGTGTTTCTGTGTGTGTCTGCCTAAATCTGTATGTGTGTGCATGTTGGACCTGTGCCAACATGATCACAGTGCTGAAGAAGAGGGCCTTGGCTGGACCCTCACCCTGGGTTAGAGGTGTTTCAGCAGTCTGTAAACGAGCTTTTCTGAGGAAGGGCATGGAGAGTCTCAGGAGGGCACAAGCCCCTGATAGAACTCTGAACAAACATAAGTATATTTTGGCCTACTGGAAGATTAGATTCTGCAACAGTTAAAACTCTTTCACTGTTGTAGAATGCTAGTGCTTTGAGACACTGAATGGTGACATTCATCCAAAATATAAAAAATATTGGTGGAACACTAAACCGCACGCACGTTAGCAAGGTCTGAATGATCTGTCATTATGGGGCCATTTTGTTTTCCAACATTACACTAGTTGTTAATGATACTTCCGTCTGCACGATAAACAGACCGTCAGAATGATTATATCCCGCATGCCTTAAGGCTGCAAGCTTTCTGTCTACAGCAGTCTTTGGCTCTCTGCGCTAACGTTAGTCAGAGCTTTTAAGCAGTTATTGCACCGTATTGGCTGACATCTGCTGACATGGTTTTTATGGGCAGACTTCCACTGTGTTACACGCTAAATACGTTTTAAATTATAAAAAGTGACAGACAGGTATGCACTGTATATGGAATTGTTTGCTGGAAGACTGCATTTTAAGCACTTAATCAGTGATTAACTTAATTGGTGATATTTTAAATGCAAAGTTGATTATATTGTATTTACATAGATTTTATAGTGTAATAATGTGAAATCACATCTCAGATGCATAAATACCATGGCCATAAAAGTCCTCAAGATTTTTCAATATAGTGTGTAGTGTGTAGTGTGTACCGAATTGTGTCTTGATATTCTATCTATGTTAGTTAGTCCTGTGAGTATGAGGGTGTAATGAAGGTGAAGAAGACTTCTTTCCAGAATGTTTGTTGATGTACTTCACGTTGTTGTATATTGTATCGTGCAGAGGGCTCCATAATATTGGTCTCTCAACTTTTGCAATGCTGACCCTCGTTTGCCTGAAAGATGCCTACTCTGACAAAGCAGTTAACTCAATATGTGGTCCTCAACAAAGAGACCACTGAGAACAACTTTCAAGATCCATTTTAAATGCAATTCCATTAAAAAACAGGTGCAGATTATGGCAAGATTGACAACGTAGGGTTGACAAACAGGAGTTAACAAAAGCATTAAGGATAGAATAGGATGTGGTTTTATTTTAATTTCAGCTCTATACATTTAGTACCTTACACAGCGAAGGAAACAATGTTCCAACAGGACACCAGGTGCTACATAAACCAACACAAAGAACAACACAAAACTACTCATAGAATATAAGGTGTGCAAAGACAGCAAGTAGTTCTATACACAGTGCAAACAAAAGAAGTAAACACTGCAGCACTGACTCGGTTCTGTGTAAAGTACACAATTTGATGAGCTGTGTACATGATTATAAAGTGTAGCATTGTGGTGTTGGTAAGTGTAAGAGATATATCTACTGGGAAAGCACTGGATAATCGCATAATGACTGGAAGTGACGTGTTTATACCAGACGGTGTCGCTATTGTATAAACACCCTTAACATTTAGCGTTCACAGTTGCTGCTGTTCAAGGTTACATAATACAAAAGCTGTACGTGCAGTGCCTTCTTCAACAGTTTTAGAATGCAAGTTCTGTTGTGATTTGTTGTACATCTTCTGCTTCTTGACAGCAGCAGAACTGGTATGTGCTTTGGCAACTGTACATATTTCCCCTGAGTTTGTATACTTCTCTCTTCCATAAGGTCTACTGAACCAGCCACAGATCATACTCTGCGCTATGATGTTGTTGCCATAGCAACCAGACCCATAGAAACGATTACAAGCAGGGCTTTAGCTCAGATGAGTGTGATGGTAGAAAACAATAGGTGGCCATGGAACACAGGCTGGATTTTGATACACAAAGCATCGGCCCTCGTTGTGTGACAGCTATTGTGCTTCACAGCTTGGGAAATCAGAGCAGATAATGTCGTATTCCCATTATGAGATCTGACTGAATTCTGCTTTCATAATATTGAATAGGAACATTACATTAATACTTTTATACATTCATTCTGTTAAAGTTCACAAGAACTCCTTGCTGCTCCCATTGTGATAGTTAAAATTATAAAATGACAAGAGAAATCATGTCACTAACTTTCAATTAAAGTTGTTTTGGTAATGACTGGTAATGTATGATGTCTTATAAAAATATTGTAGAGTTAAAAATTTTTATAAATATTATTCTGTGCATCCTTTACAGGAGGAATCAAAGAAATAATGGCAGAACAGCTAAATCATTAAATGCACAAAAGTGAATTCTGTATGCCCATTTTTGCTAATATGTTGACAATATTGACCATGTTATTTGTTTAAATATATATATATATATATATATATATGATTTCTTGTGTCATTCCACAATCAAAGAGAAAAACATTTGGTTTAGCAAGCACTTAATTAAGAACCTGCCTCCATTGGATTACAAGGGAATGTCTTCTTAAAATAACATAAATACCCTGTTACAGAACAATGCTGCTATAATTCTACAGCAGTCTACAACACATTGAAGATGCTTGGAATTGAAGGGTCCTGATTGGTTTCTATCTTTGAATCGGCACTCGGTTTCCGTGCCCCTGTTTGAGAGCTTGCTGCCCACACGCTTGCTCACGCTCACGGCTGCACACCGGTGCCTCTGGTTGGCTGTCCAAGCTGACAAGGAGGTGGGAGGGAGCCTAAACATCCTAGTCCGTCAAACAACGTGACAGCACGCAGCTGTCCCTTTGAGGGTCAGGGGACTTGTCTGTCACGTCCTCCCGGGGGTTGAGCCGACACACGCACATGATTGCAAGAGCTTAACTTGCGGGGGTGGGGGGGAAGAGGGCAAAAAAGTAGGTAGTACGGGCTCACTTGAACTACATGCGTGGAAAGTCGGAAAGTTAGCACAGGCCTTTAAAGGGGGAAAAGGCCAAGGTTTCTCCCTGAAGCTAGAAGCACTTTACTACCACTGCTGAAGACCTTGAGACCTTTGCAAGATCTGCACAGGAGGGTGAAAAGCTGGCACCAAAAACTTTCAAAAAGCAATACGGGAGATACCAATGCAACTTGATCAAGGGGTCGTGATCTAAAAATATCAGCTGCAAGAACATGGAGATCTCAGGGAGACGCTACATAATCAGCTGGATAAAGATTAGATGCTGATTTATTATTACTGTGTTACAAAGTTGTAAGGAATGTAAAGATATCTTGATTAATTCATAGTCATAATGTGGTGAAATTAATTACTAAAAGTGAATCCATAGCGATGGTTTGGTATTACCAAAATAGTGCAGAACAAAACCTTCATGCTACATTTAACAGGCATAACTGTGGAGAATTATAGTTGCTGGAGAAGAATATAACACTTGAAGGATGTGGATCTGTGATGTTTTTATGACTTGCTGAAGTGAGTCGTACATGCAGGGAAACTATAAAGACAAGCTGAGCTACACAGTGCTAAGTATCTAAGTCATATTCACAGTCTGAACAGAAGAGCAGGAAGTGAGAAGGCAAAGATATCTGCTGGAGAAGAGAAGGTGCCTTGAGACATGAGGAAGGCAGAGATCCAGATGACGCTGAAGAAAGGGGCCGAAGATACGGCATACGGAGCGGCACCTCCAAGCCCCAGAATACCCTCTAAGCGAGCTAAAGTGAGCTCGGATCAGGTCGTGCCGAGCCCGGAGGACGACCTGTATCCCACCCCGACTCCACCCGTGTTCATCCGTAAAATGAGGAACGCCGCAGTGGGGACGGGCTGCGACATTCGTCTGAAGGTGGCAGTGGCAGGGGACCCGCAACCCACCTTGTTCTGGTATCACAATGATGACCTGCTCGACACAGAGAACCAGGAGTACGGAGGCCTGTGGATCCGGGACTGCCAACCTGACGATGCTGGCCTCTATACCTGCATCGCCAACAATTACCTGGGGGAGGCCAGGAGCAGCGCTGTGCTAGCTGTCTTGGATCTGGGAGAAGGTAAATGAGCTGGACACTGGACTCTAATGTGTACAGCTGTCCATTTCTATGCTAAACACTGCATGGCACTCTACAAAGATGGAGTTCAGAACTTGTGCACATCTTCTTACGGGGCCTTAGCCTGGACCCCAACAGCAACACCATGCTTAATGTTTTCCACCCATGGAGTGCCTCACGTCTTTTCAGTGGAGCCATGTGAAATGTGACCGAGAATACAAATGCTTGCATTTTTTTCATAACTATGCAACAGCTGTGCTGTTATTAATCATATTTAGTTATTCTGGGTTGCAGTTTTTGGACTGAAAAAAAGGTGGTTTTGTTTTATTTAGGTGCATTTCAGTTAATCAGCACAGAAGCCCAAGGAAATTGTAAAATGTGTTGGTGTTAGTGGAAACCTAAGGTGGTGAAGATAACGCTGCTTGGAGAATGGCTGTTTTATACAAGCAGTGAAAAGGTGTGGTATAGTTCTGTTGTCAGCTCTGAGAATCAGTGTCAGAATGTTTTGTTCCTAGCATACATTTTAACATTGGAGTTTAGTACAAAATAAAATCCTGGAGACCTCGTTCAAAGTTCTATCAACACTTATAGAAGTTTAATCTGGGCTTCTGTGTAATAAATTCTGATGTTTCATTTTCAATGATGCTTTGGTCAAAAAGTTAGGGTAGCAGTGCGCCATGGATGGAGATCTAAAGATTTTACACATTTACTCTGTGTACAGAGACAGCATCATTCATAGGCCTCATCCACATGTTTGGTCCTGGCAGGACCAAACATACTGTCAGCAGTTTCTGTCTTGACCCCAAACATTGCTGTCAACCTGTCAGCAATACAATGTGGGTTATGACGATCATGATATTTAACCTAACCCAATATTAAACAGTATCAGAGCATAAAATGATGTTTTAGTTTGCACAAGGACCTGGTCCTGGATGTTCTTTAGCAATGAAGCCAAGTGCTGTTGGCTTGGTTTGTCAGTGAAATGTTCTCCTCTCCTTTAAGAGTCACTGCTTTCCTAGTGCGTCACTCTGACCATCTGTGGAGCCTGCTCGACCCCCAACCCCCCCGCCCCACCCCCTGGCTAACAGGGCACCGTATTTTAGCTTAAACTTCAGCTGTCATGTCACTTAGCCCCCTCCCCTTGCCTTTACCCCCGCATCCATTCTGCGTCCCATGTCTTCCTGAGTTCAGCCATCTCCCTCTGGTTATTTATACAGAGGAATGTGCCAGGCCTGAGATTTTTACAACGTGAACACCTCTCATCTTACACCAAAAGACATCATGTCTAATTTTAGCCTTAACACAGACAGACAAGAGCTTTGCTTTAATTTAATATCTCAGACCTGTGGCCTTTTAGACATGCAATATTTGTCATGTGGTCCATTTTTATTATGAAGTTTCCTCTTTTCCTCTCAATGCCAATGTGGGATTTTACATATTTATTTATAGTAGGTATGTAAAGTAACTGTCTTAGTTTGACTTCTCAGAACCAGAACAGAATTAGAATCCAAGAACGAGCTGGAAACTGGCAAGAACCATTGATACCCTGTTTCATGCTTTAAGTGTATCAGGTTATTTTGAAAATGCACTCATTTGCATTTAATGAGCAAATACAAACAGATCTGTTTTTCATGATGGATTCCATCTGCTCATCTTCACAAAAGGCTGCAGAGTCATGTTTGGGGGTACAGCCAAAACATTATTGTTGATGATGTTGCCAAAAGAATTGTGAAATGCACCTGCTTTGCGTGAGATACACACTGTTTTGTTTTGTTTAATTCTGGAATCATTCATAACCTCGTGGTAGGCAAAAGTGTGTCTACTGAAATACTGACACCATTCCAGAAACTTGTCCATAGACTAGTATGCCGTCTTTAAATGTCACCTATGTGTTAGTTCTACTCCAGAGAATGTTTCCACCTAATCAAGGGAATCACTTCCTATGTTGTGGTCCCAGCACTCTCACGGAAGTCCAGGAAAGCACTTTCAAGCTGGCTGATGCCAAACCACTGATCTGAAACTCACATCTAATGTAAATGGCTCTTTATCCCAGAGTGGATGCCAGCTTTTGTAAAAGAGAGCTGGGGGTTGACAAAGGCAAGTAGAAATACCACAGGGGCTGTGCAATCTCAGAAACATCCCCCGCAAACATTCGTGCCCAGCAGGAATGAAACGGCCAACGCAAAGAGCAAACTTTCACTATTAACTCTGCACCAAAGGAGCCTTAATTACCATAATGACAAGCTTTTTATAACAAAGTTAAAGAGGCATGGCCTCTCATTCAAGAGATAGAGAGGGAAAAAGTATCCATGCAACAGAATATCAGCTTATTTGGTTTGTACTGCAGATCTCATGTTAATGCCACCTGAGGTGTTGCTTGGAACTGAAAGGCTTTTGCTTGTCACTGCCAATTCAAGGCTGCCGTTATGAAACATGCTGTGAATGGCTGTCCTAAGAAAGTCGCTTCGGTTGCCAACATGTTGCTGGTGGCAGTGCTGCTGTACATGAGGATTACTGCTTGCTTTTCTCTCCTCTCCTATGCACTCCTCTCTGCCTCCTCCACAGTCAAGTGCATGCTCACTTGTATAGGAAATTAGACCAAGCTGCACGCGAAGACGCAGTCTAAGTGTGCTAGAATAGCTGAAAATGAAACGGAGCAGCATTTGGAAAACGCAGAACGTAATCAATCGAGACAAGAGCTCCACGGTCGCAGCCGTATAGCTGTGTTCCTTTAAGAACCTTACAGACGCACTAATTAGTTTCTAATTTCTGCTGAACAACGATGGAAAATGGCTCCTTCTCCTGAGAGTTCCTCATTGTGTCGAACAAGAGCACACAGTTCTATTAAGCACTTGCAGGTCAAACACAGATAGCAGAAGTGCAACTGGCAGCCCAATCACATGGTAACCAAGTGGTGACATGACTTACTTAGCTTCAGCCTTTGATTATGCGTGGCTTTGAGAATCATTATCCGTGTGGTCTTAATACTACTATGACCACAAGATGGCTTCTCTTGCATACTGACTGCTTTTTAATGTCTGGGTCTAATGATTAATCTTTAGTTTTTAATTTTCTTGAAAGCATGTATACTTGTTAAGTCCCTCCTTCCTCCTGGCCCATCATGAGAGGAACACAGGGAGGATCTTTTGTAAGAGATGTCTTCTATGCCTCTGGAGGAATCACTTCTCAGTCCTTGCCTACCTAAGGCGGCTTGTTTTCATCCTGGCTCATTAATTCATCCGTGCTGTCCAAATGTGGTTTTTGACTTTAATCCTATTGTTTTGTCATTATGGATGACAATACGGTGACTTTGTT
The DNA here is from genome assembly GCA_025773905.1 of Chitala chitala. NCBI lineage: Eukaryota > Metazoa > Chordata > Actinopteri > Osteoglossiformes > Notopteridae > Chitala > Chitala chitala. The sequence goes on from JABJVR010000031.1 coordinate 2,307,289, forward strand.
TTAAATTATATCTTCTTCCTTTTGTGCATTTACATGAATTTGATTATTTTTACAGGGCATGCTATTTTAAGACCTCTTTAATGTAATAAAAAAGCAAAAAATGTTTTTGAAAATTATTATTAAAATCAAGGTGTCATGGGGTTTCAGAGTCATTATGCACTATTTAAGGCAATTATATGACTGACTTATCAGACTGAAACTTGGCTTCTGGTCCTACAGTGTTTATGGGAACTCTTAATTTTTTTTCCCTTCCAGTAAAATGCATTTAGATTTGTATAACTGTCAAATGTTGACATCAGCGAGCATCACATACACCCATTTACCTTACATCATAAAGCATCTCTCTCTTAATCTCCCTCTCTCTCTCTTAATTTCTCCCTTTGATGCGCTCACACACACACACACACACACACACACACACACACAAGTAAAAATGTATTAAATAATTAGAGTGATGTTTATGTAATAGTTTTATTACCTAAATGATGTCAGTTGCAGCAAGGCGTTTTCAGTCTCACTGTAAAACTTTTATTACTAAATGATGTGTCAGTGGTATTTTCAGGCTTATTGTGAACTGTATACCATATTACAAAATGCATATAACAACGCTGTCACTGTATTTCTCCTGGGTTTTCAACACATCCTCTGAAAAAATACAGGAGAGTGACATATGTCTTTCTTCAGCATGTGGAAGTCAGGCCTGTGCTATTTTCATTCTATATATGATAAATTGGAAGATAAATTGGAAAAACCTAAACTCCAATACTGAAGTGTTTAGATTTTTAGGGGATCAAGGTAAAGTTCAGTTGCTCTAAACTTGGTTAACAGTTCCAGTGAAGTAAACTAACAGAAGCCAATATGTTGGGAAAAAGATTCTTGCTTTCATGTTTCAGCACTGCTGTTGGATGCTCGTATTGACAGAAGTCCCCTTGGTAAGAAAAAGGGTCGTTTTGAGACTTTGTGTCCTGCTGTCTTTTGCATCCTCACTGAGGTCCATCCTTGGGACTCCTCAGCAGTGGAACCACAGAGCAGGAGGAAGCCCGAGAGTATAACGTGGAGGTTCTTCTGAAAGGATAGAGAAGAGGACGCTTGTGCAGAGGTGGATTTTCTATTATGTGCTCAGTAAAATGAAACACTTGACTAACTGCTACAAGCAGGAAGAGTATTAGAAGGGAGCCTTGAGGTTCGGCTACTTCAGAAGACAAGAAGGAGGACAAACCCTGAGAGAAACCAGCTAATAATAGAAGGAGGAGAAAACCTGTCTCCAACAATTTACTTTTTAGGAGCAAACAGTAAGGGGATAAAAAAGCAGACATTCTGTGGGTTAATGTGTTAAAGTCTGATTTGTTGCTACAAAGAAGCGTTTTTTGGAATATTTCAGAGGGGAAGATGGGAACATTCTAAACACAAGGCATTTGGGAAGTAAGTTTAATTTGTTGCTGCTCAAGTTGCCTGTGATGGGACTGAGTCACTCTCTTCTCCACCCATCACTTGCAAGGTGATTGAGTCTGTGACTGGCGCATGTCACATGACTTTGCTATTCTGGCTGAAGAGGGCAGTTTGTGATCCAGGAAATGAGATTAAAGAATTGCCATGTTTCCTGTGATGGATGACCCAAGCTTAATCACCAGGGAAGGATGCGTCTTTTACGAGTTCAGGGGAGAGGTGAAACTTGTTTATTAAATTTATAATTTAATGTTGCTGCTTTATTAGCAATTTCGTCAGAAATTCGTGTGACAGTCACTGTAAAATATGATTGGAAGATGTAATATATTGGAGCCACAGACCTATTTTAAAAAGGACTGCGAGGCAAAGGCATACGTGAGGAAAGTATACCAGCAAAACATTTTTACGTGAAGCAACTGTATGCATTTCAGAGGACATGTTGACTGTATTTGAGCGGGAAAATGGCTTTAGGCTTTCAGTTAATTAATTTTCACGAACCATTTAAACCAACACTCCAAAACAAACATCCATCCATGCACCTTTATCTCCTTCTTCTTCTCACTTCAAATTGTCTCCGAATGAGAAAGGAGCCGAACCTTGCTGTGTCGATTGAGGTGTAGCTACTTGAGTTGAGCAGTAGGCTGTGGTCTGGCTGACCCCTGTTGATCTTTAAATGCAACTATGGTGTCTCATGTGTATTGGTTTTTTTTCCCAACCTCAGTCATTATTGGTTTTATTGAAGTCATTACCTGGACAGTCAGTCAACAGTCCCGGTGTTTCAGGTGTTATTTAGGCCTTAATTAAAAGGTTTACTCTAAAATCCTTTAACGCTTCAGGCTGCAGTTGTGTTATCTTGGTGTAAGGTAGGTCAGCAACATCAGCGCACTAAGAGCTAGCCGGCAGGCGTCTTTGCTAACAGACACGACTTCAGTGAGGTTTTCGTATGCTTTCTCCTTTGATTTTTACTCCATCAATCCCACAGGCAAGTTCGATGTTGTAAAAAGCTTATTGGCTTTTGTCAGTATTCCAGGCAGTGCTGTGGTCAGACTGGCAGCAGTCTGTGATGACGCTACAGTTAAAGAGGATTCAGTAAGTAAAGCTCAATGACGGCTGCATGTTTTGTTTTGCTGCGTTAGGAGTGTGTTCAGCACTAGTTAGTGCCATGTGACTGTGTTCCAAATAAAGACGCTTAAGTTTATGTAAGTGCTTATTTGATAAAATTAATAAATCAACCAAAAAGAGCAGAATTTGTGTGTGTGTGTGTGTTAGTTAGCACATATGTGCCAGTGTGGTTGTGTGCAGTTGTGCATTGCTAAACACACAAAATACAAAGTAATACCTGTACCTGTCTGTCTGTAATCTAATGGCAATGTTATCAGGTTGTTTGAATGTCTTAATACTTCACTAGTTGGCTTCATTCTTTCCCTTCCTGTTTTAGTCATTTAAAAATGAAATGTGTATATACAGTACATAGATTGTTCATAGCTGTATCTTAAAATAGAATGAATTCACATACAATGCAATGCAAAACCTGAACACTGCAGAACTTCCTTTACTGGGAGGGCCAGATCAGTAGAAAAGCATTTAAAAGGCAGTGAAGAAACAGCAGTAGGTTCAAGAGCAGACCTTCAGTCTTCTGATGATATTCTGTAGCAGTCCGAGCTCACCTTTGCCAAGGATCACACGTCTCTTACTCACACCTACCAAGTGTAATGACATGAGGTGTGGCACAGCAGAGCACTGATTAGTGCCAAGCATGCAAGAAATAAAAGCGAAAACGACTTTTGCCTCATAAAACAACATTAGTTACGTTGCGTTTGACGTTACAAAATTACAGGTCACTGTTAAGGTGTGTCGTGCTATGGCTAACTGAATGGTGCTGCTTTAACACCTACATTGCACACGTTTTTCGAACAAATTAAAAGACTGACGGCGTAAGTACAACGTTATAACACAAAAGAGGCGCGTTTGTGTTAAAACACAAGACGTTTGAGTTTAAACGCAAAACTTTGGTATCTCGTTAAGACACAGAGTATTATGTTAAAACGTAAACGTTTCTCGTTATAACACAAAACTATCATGTAATGCAAAAAATGCAAAAAAGGTTTGCTATAACGAGAAACGTTTTACGTTAAAACACTAAACTGATCATATTTTATTTTTGTATGGTGGCAGCAATACGCCGCCGTAAGATCACGTAACTGCCAAAATAAACGAGACATTTTTGTAAATGAGCGCAATAAAATAGATTAAAGCAGGTGCCTCCACACAGATGTGGTTTAAAACTTAATTACATTTGCTTTCTATCACAGTTAGGTCTGTATATAAAAATGCTGAGCAGGATGATTCGTTCATTATTTAAGCTATGCTAGCTCAAATAGCAGATGTGTGTGACTTTGAGAGAGGTGTAATTGTGTGTAGTGTCCTGGTAGCTCAGTGGGTAGGACATCAGGCTGGGATGTGGACATCTTCCAGATTGAATCCCATCCCAGTCACCAGGTGTGTCCCTGAGCAAGCAGGACATTTTGCCCTAGCTCCTTGGGGGCTGAAAATGGCTGCTCACTGCTCCCCCGAGGGAGATGGGTTAATGCAGAGAACAAGTTCCTTGTATGGGACAAACATACTTGGCTATAGAACCTGATTCCCTTTCCCCTTGTTGGGCTGCTAGTGACGCAATTAAACTTGTTGATATATCATGAGCAGTCACCAAAAAAGCTGATATTGAAAGGATGTTTGAGGGAAAGACTATATGGATGGAGTGTAACTTCGAATGAATGCATACGGACCATACCTGCATTTGTATATTGTCCTAAGGTGCAAAACCACTTTAAATCAGGGATAAATGTCAGTGTGTGATGTAAGAAAGCAACTCGGTACATAAAGTTCCTCATACAAAATGATGCAGTTATAGGTCAACTATGTTTAGTTGTGAAGAGGGAAAACCAATTTTATAGTAAGGTAGAGTGGAGATGAGTGGTGCTTACCAAAAAATGTCTTTCTTATGAAGTGGTCTGCTCGTTTTTGTGTAACGGAGTTACTTGTTCATGAGCTGACTTCGATCCACTTAAAACCATTCTTTTAAGACCATAATTTTGAATGATTGTGGTAATTCCCACATATAGCATATGAGCAGTTTCTTAATGACTTAAAGAAAGACAATATGTTAAGGCTGTAGCAGTTAAGACCTGCATAACCCACAGAACCTTTACGTGATATTTTAGACTCTCATGGCAGTATAAAGCCATACTTTATATTTAATTCATGCTAATGGCTACTATTTGTTTAATTATGTACTGTTACCACTGTGCAATCCATATGAAAAAACGTCTGTGAAATTGTGAGGTTGATAAAGCCATGGACTACAAAGGTATTTTATGCCAGGGCTAGAGGTTTAACAACAGTATAAGAGTCCAGTGTGAAGACCACAGAGACAGTTCTATGAGACACCATGATGTCAAGGTAGTTCTATGAGAGAGCTCAGTGTTAAACATTGGCTGGAGTATAATGTGGCAATGGGTCATGGAAGGACTCTGGGGATTTCCCTTGTTCTGTGTGGGTCGCAGTTGTCGCCACTTCTCTGCAAGTGTAAACAGGTCAATGTGTTTCCAAATGTCATTGATGAAGCCTCTGTGTTTGGTCATATGTGCAGGTCATTCTCCTAAATTTAGTTCATTGGCAACAGAGGTGATTCCTGTCTATGTAATTACAGCACACACAATGGAAGATTAAACCTCAACAGGGACTTATACAATCTACATTTATGGATCACAGTCACAACAAATGAAGACACCTCAGGAACAACAGGAGTTTATGTGAAGAAAGGATAGTGCATTTATTCATTCAGTCATTCATTTTCTTAACCGCTTAGTCCTGGTGAGGGTCGAGGGTCCATCCCAGAGCACATAGGGCGCAGGGCAGGGGACACCCAGGGTGGGGCGCCAACCCACCACAGGGCATAGTGCCTTTAATCTACCATAAATTCACATTTGTCCTCGAAGAAACCCTACTGCTGAGATATATAAAAATAAAATCCTGATATAATTTTTTAAGTCTATTAAGTGTTCTAAGAAATGTATAAAATTCTACCTGGAAGCCATCAGATGACAGAGTATTATCCATTTATTATCTATTCTTGTAATAATGCTTTGTGTTTATTTAATAATTTTACTTTATTTTTAGCAGAAGGGTATAGGTACATCCATCAAGCTTATTAACATATTGCAATAAAATGTGCATTCAGTAAACTACACCTGTGCACGAATACGCAAGCGCGTGCGCTCACACACACACACACACACACACACACACACACACAGGTCTTATTGGTCCCCTTCTCAGTCCTTACAGATTTTGACCACCAGTTGGAAATGGTCTTGTGATATGACAATTCTTTTGTTACCTTTGAGGTATTTAATAACAGAAGCAGTTACAGTAATTGTTTTGCAGTTGTAGTTCATATTAATTTAAAAAATACTTTAAAAGCAGCAAGAAAGCATAAACTAAAAAGGTATTTTATGGAAGGATAAACACCCATAAGTACATAAGAAGATCATGTTTCTGCCAGAATACAAATGCATGCCACTGGCATTTAAATCAATAATTTGAGAGCTTTAAGAAAATGTACTATTACAATAGCATTTGTATAAATATTGACTACAAGAGTTTGTCTTCTTTTTTAATATTTTTTAAGGTGGCAAGAATGTGAAATCTGCTGAGCTGTTATCAATTTACATGTATTTAAGACAATATTTGTTAAAGAGCATCAACGCCACTCACCACTAAATAAAAGATTTATAAGCTTTTGTCTGCTTAATTTATTAAAGCAAGTAAATTTGTCTGTCATATTTTACTGGTGGTATGAAACAAACTTCAGTTGGTCTGTGTGTGGCAGCCTTACATTGCAGTCCAGATACCAGTGGTCAGTTACACTGAAGGCTAAATTAAGAATAAGTGTTTGGCTCAAAGGACTTTCTCGAATTTACATTCACTGAGTGTTATCCATACACTCTTTTGATGTTGATCACACACTGACTGTGCATTGAGAATGACACACTGCTGTAGACCTAAAGAACTCAGTGTTTTCTTATTCCAGAGGGCTTTGTAAATGTGTGCTGAGCTGCAGTTTTGCTCAGTGAGAGGCAGATTTTCTTGCACAAATCCTCTGGCTGAATTTGAGTCTCCATAACCTAATCACGCCTGCTTAGCAGAAGAGTCAGCAACACTCAGCCAACCAGAGCCTTTGACGTCATTCAGCAATGGAATTTTGAGAAGCAAGAGCTACGCAAAAAAAAAAAAAAAAAAAAAACTTCTCAATCTTAGAGGATAAGTACCTAAGGTATTACAATCCATTCTTTTGATTCTCCATTTCCCTGACCTTTTCTCATGATTTACATTCTTGGTACCCTGCATATATGATACAAAGCAAATTTCCTTTTATTTTTTTTTTATAAAGAGCAGAATCACAAAACATATTCTGAATCAAACTGGAAAATTGTCTTGACACTCTGCAGTTGGTCGACTCAAACTGACCTGCTTTCATCTTTTAACAAACTAAGAAAATAAATAAATAAGACTATACGTTAAGACTGATGAAAAGACCAGTGTCACACAGAACAGCCTTCACAACTTCTTTAACAATGGCATCTTCTGTGACATTGGAAACCAGAGATCTAACACTGTATCCCTTGTGGGCTGATTTTTTTTTTATTATTCATTGACTGCTACCCTGAGCTACAGGTTGGAAAAAATCCTTGTGAGAATTTTTTTAGAATCCTTTTTATTTTAACATGGAGAATCCTCATGCCAGTTATGCTTAGCGTCCCACATTAGATTATTTCAGGGAGAGAAAGGAGAAGGAAGGACCTTGAAGAGAGGAAAGACCTTGATCTCTCTTCTATGCACATCCAGCTGAGTTGAATGCAACAGCGAGTTCCACTGAAAGGCAGCTAATGTGTCCTGCAGGAGCAGTAACAGCCAATGGCAGTGGAGCCCAGGGCAGGGGAGGGGCTTGTTCAGGGCAGCGTCCTTTGTGACGTGAGGGGTAACGTGTGGCTGCGTCAGACCTAGACATTGCCAGGTGCACAGTGGATTTTAAGCCCAATTCAACAGATGTGTCAGACTGAGAAAAGATGGGCGTTGGCTGGGCGGGGGGTGGCTATAGAAGATGCAGCTGTGTCCATCAGTAAAGGTTGCAGCTGACATAATGATAGGGAGGCTGTGTGTTTGTCGTGGGAGGGGGTTAAGTTCATTGTAACTCACAGTGTTTTCTTACCTCCTAATTCTCCTGGAAGCTTCTTTTTTTTCTGTCTCCAAAAAATTTGCAGGATCCTCTTCAACTCAGGAGCTCTCATTTACCTGTGCATACATACCCTGAGAAAGGTTAACCTGCCTTTCCTAATGTGTGTACTCAGTCTGCTACTCATTGAGCTGGCATTCCTTAAATTTTACAGCCCCAGAGCCTGTTGTTTTCATTTCAGTTTAGAAACAAAAGTGTAGGGAAGAACAGCAGGTAGAGTCCTGATTCCCTGTAGCATAGAAGGTTCATAGAGCCTCAATAAAAGAGGCAGAGATGGATGACAGACCTTCATCCCTTCATTTCACAGTGGTCTGCTTTCCATATAAGAGCCTTTTCCTGCTAGTAATTTGATTGGTCCTGCTTTTCCTGCTCTTGGTCCATTTTCACAGAGGTTCTGTTCCAGTAAGGCATTGTGGGTGGTGGGGGGGTTGCTCAGAGTCAGAAAGGGAAAAGAATAGCTATGTTAAATTGTGATGGAGTTGTGACTTTAAAAATTTGATGCAATGAGTTACTTCTTATACTTGCTTTTAATATGTTAATTTGCATTACTTTCCTATTCAGTTTCAGACCAAAAACTGTTGTAATGGAATTACCTTTTTCAGTATTATTCTCTGTAAGATGCTATCAGGTTGAGTGTCTAGTTATTCCACAGTTGTGAAATGGTAGTCAGAGGAGATTTTACTAATACAACACTGTGAGAATGTGACAGGAACAGGAAGTTTTTTTATTCCTTTTTTAAATTAATTCAATAAAATTACAGTCCAAAAAATTACATGTACATAGGTAAATAGTTTTATTTGGGTTTTTTTTATACAATAACACGTTAATGGGAATCAGCAATACTACAGTTACAAGAGCATTCCATAATTTGTCAAACATTAATAACTTTACCCTTAGGAGGGTCAAGGGTCAACAGGCTTCTTTTAAGATTCTAAAGTTAACTGCTTAATTCACTGGAGTGTAACAGACTGGTATCATTTAAACATATTGTTATGAACAGAGAAACAGACATTTAACAATTGTGTTTAAAATGGTGTGGAGGCATCAAATGGAACCTGTTTTTAGCTTCTGTGTTCCTGCACAACTTGAGGGGTAAAGTCTTTATTATGAATCTCCAGTGGCTGTTTCCCTGACAGTAATTCCTTTCAGCCCGCTCCTTCCAGCAGACACCAGGCAAATCCGATCTGTTTTCAAAAGGGCTTTCCATTGCATCAGCAACTATCTGCAGGGCCTTCGCCATGACTCTTCCTCTTCCTGGACATTAACACCCTCCCCCAGGGCTGTGGAGGCAGTAATGTAGTTCACACATGCACACACACATGCAAACACACATGCATGCACATGCACAATACTTGTAATTGCAGAAAGATGTCAAGACCCCTAATTAATTCTCCTCACTCTCAGCTAAATAGAGGAGTTTGGTGTTATAGCATTTTGTTTGCAAAAAGGTTTTTGTTGTTGCTGTACATTCAATGGAATGTCTCTCCTAAGAGAGATATGGGGGGAAGGGTTTGGATCCCTAGCTCAGCTGATTCTGGAGCACGGGGGGGGTCACATCTGCATGGGCTCTGCCTCCCAATTCTGCAGCGCCAGCATAATGATGCTACGGAGCTCATGTCCCACGTTAAGCGGTTGATCCGTTATGTGTGCTCCTCAGAGACAGCCTGAAGCACTGATGTGAAAGTTCGAAGAGAAGTGTGACTCCCTGAGGTCTCTGCGCCAGAACGCAGTGTGAAATGAGTCATCCTGAAACACTGAATCATGCCATGTTCCTGCGTTCCTCTGGCTTCGTGTGCACAATAGCAGTGTTGCTCTCAAGACATATCACCAATTGCAACTAAGAATACATGCATTATTATAATCAATTTTGCATGAATATTTGTGTGTGTGTGTGTGTGTGTGCGATATTTAAACACACAGATTTGTTTTTTTTTTTCATCAGGCCAGATTGTTCTTGTCAAGATAATGATGTAGCTTGTGTATAAAGTGTTGATGCTTATTGCAATCTCTCAGTGTCAGTGAAAAACCTGTCACTTTATTCTCTATGATAATAAGAAAAGGTGACAAGTTGTTGGGGCACAACAAAGAAAACAATTCTTTTACTTCTTTAATGGATATATATATATATATATATATATATATATATATATATACACACACACACATATGTGTTTGTGTGTGTGTAATCCATTGATGTATCAGATTTGATTTATCAAATTTATCAAACTAGGTCTTTTTATCAGAGCAACTCTGATCTGTTCCCAAGAATACAACAGCATACACCTTTTCACACTAATGAGGCTGCAAGGCTGTGTTGTTAATCCATGTACTACTGATTGGCTAGCGTGTAGGTGTGAGGAGAGGCTCTGTGGACTGAGTGAAGAGGTAAAGGGCTGGGGATGGGGCCGGCTGATTGGCGCCATAATGGGGGTGAGGCGGTAATTACACCATCCGTCTGGCGTTTGCCTGTGGTGACAGCGCCTGGCAAGGCCAGCCTCTGTGCCTGCCTCTCAGGCCCGGTTGCCGTGGAATCACAAAGCCCCACACGCAGAGAGCATGGCAAGGAATCAGCCGTCTGGTGTTTCATCATTGTCAGTTTGTGCCACTGTCGATTACACTACGTTTACCTGGCACTTGAGTTTCCTCCTATTTGTATTTCATATGGAGTATTTGCTATGTGCACGTAACATAAACATTACATTTTCATGCCACATATGATAAATAAAATGACAGGTATAAGATAAACAGCAACAGACTCATGTTTTATGGTCTGAAATATGCATTTATTGTTATACAAATTAAACAGCAGAATGTTATACAAGGGATTTTCAGTGTTTTCTGCAGGTAAACAAACGTGTTGACCATGATTTTTATTCAGAATTCATTTTGAGCAGCCCTAACAAAGACAATGCCTTCTTTCCACGGTTTTATTCAGTTATTAATATACTTTGGACATGCAGAATTATTACAATATCCAGCTTGTGTATCTTACTTAAGGCATATTTGGCATGTAGTCTGTTAGAGAAAGGAAGGTGGCAATGGCAATGAAAACGGACATTCCCCTTTGACCAACCCCGTTTACGCTGAGCAAACAGCCGTCGGTGAGGCATGCGGCATCACGCTGCTTTCAGCACAGAGTCAACATAGCGCTGCTTTTCAAAACAGCACCGTCGGCTGCTATTGTCTCGATATGCAGCGACGTGACGATTTTAAGGGTTCAGATGTGCTCGGCGGCGCGTGACGGCGGGGAGCTCGAGACACGCCGGTAATTACGGGGATGAAAGCGATCGAGGGCTGCTCAGCCCCTTCATCTTGTGACCAACACTTTTCTAAACTTCAGCTGTGAGGTTGCTTCATTTCAGCGAAAACATTTCACTGAACAGCATTGATAATGTTTACCGATTCAAGTCGTATGGAGGCATGAAAAGGGGCTTTACTTTTTTTAATCGACTTAAGTGAAAAGCGTTTAAGCGGCAGTGTTTAGCAGATCTGAAATCACCCGTTTACATGAATAAATCTTCATCTAATTAATTTCAGAACAGTAACCATGTTACGCTGTGAGTTGAATTTAATTTTTAATACCGTTTTCTTCTTTCTCGTTAAATTGTCATTAGTTTCAGATTGGCCTGTGACAGTCCTCTTAATCTCAATTTCACGTGGAAAAACTATACGATTAACGAGAACGAGGGGAATGGAAGGTGAATTATTCAAACGAGCCATCTACTAGAGCCACCAAGAGAGGGTGGAGTCGCGCAGACTGTTGTAACATGGAGGGGGGGGGGGGGTTCGGACAAGGCTGTGTTTACCCATGCTGATAGGTATTGGCCACTTATCAGAGCGACAGCATCGACCCAGGACTCCTGCAACGTCACAGGGATTGATCTCCTATACATAATAGATGGATATTGCATGGAGTGGGGGGGGGGGTCCTCTTTAGTTGTTGGGTGAGATAGTGAGGTTGAATCGAACAAGGATTCAGGAGAGCAATGGAAGCAAGAATAATAAACAGCAAGGCTGACCTTCCAACATCCAAGCTGTGATTGCAGGCAGGGTTGGGGCTAACTCACCCCCCGGCTCCCAAGGAAACAGGACCGCATGAGCTGCGTTCCCTGCATCTGACTGTCTCTGCTGTGAGCATTCTGCTCAAGCCGTTTGTTTTTCTCCTCCCCACCCCTCCCTCCCCCGTTCCGTGCGCTCCTCTGGACCTCAGCTCTTCAGTCTGCCTGCCGCTCCCCCCTGTGGATGTCGCTCTGTTGGTATTGAAGCTTTGTTTCCCGGGGGCTGATTCCTGGATGCCGTAGCTCGGTTTAGGGGAGGGGTGTTGGGTGAGGGTGGGGGTGTGGGAGGGAGCTGGTGTCGAGATGCTGGTGACGATCTCACCTGCTAGGGCTTGTTTTCTGTCTTGGGCACATCCATGAAAGGATAATCTTTTCATTGCAGCAGACTGGCATGCGCTTCTATGCCACTGTGAGCAAATTGCATACATATTAACACTATTTTTCTTTTTCCGTCCAAAAAACACGGATTATTTGCTTAAATTGGTCAACTGCATTGAGAACTGCACTTTTCTGATCTTTGAGATGGGAAGAGGTTTAGTTTTAAGAGATAGTAAGGAACTCTTTTCCTTTATTGTCTCCTAGTGGAGTCAGAATGCAGTTATGTTATTCCTTGTAAACGAAGCCCACTGATCAAACAGGCTTCCCAGTGCTCTGTGAATAGACCCCTTCTCTTCGGCTCAGCGGCACTGAACAAGGACCAGTCCCAACCATGAAGAAGATCTGGTCAAAGAAGAGATTTCAGGTCAGTTCTCCTTTCTTCTTCTTTAACTTTTCTGTTGTGTGACTGCAACTGACAGTGTGATAAAATGAGAAACAAAGAGAGCAGTTTGTCATCAAAAACCACTTATTTATTATATGCCAGTGAAATGTTAATATAAATTCTCACAATTTGCCTGTCACGATAGTTTCCTTTGTTCAAATCAATGTCAAATGCCCCACCCTAAACGCTAAATACAAGATGTAAATTATGCATGACTTACTGTCATAAAATGCATGCGGATATTTCATTAGAAAAAATATCGTTACATCTGTGCATCATGTTTAATGTCCCTGGGCACAGACAGAGTCCCTTGAAAACATGAAGGTGACAGGGCAGCTGCCCTGGGGACAGCTAAACCCAGAAAGGCAGGGGAGAGAGTAAAGTAGAGTGATCTGGCATGTAACTCTGTACAACCACCCACCACATCGGGGCACATGCCATACTACGCATTTCAGTTTTCATGCTTGTTTGACAAACAAATTGTAAATCAGCACGTAGGTTATTGTAGACATTGTTTTTGTAAGGCAAAAACACTTTGCCATTTTTCTTTTTTTAAACAACTTCTTTTAAATTTTTTTTTCTTCGATGATTGATTTATGTTTAAAATTGGAGTATAGAATCCTTTAATATTATTTTATTCTTACTTGACTGTAAAATAAAATGTTTGATTGACTTCTGAAAATGTCGAATGACTTCTAAGTGTAGAATCCGATGCTGACAGATTAGGATATTTGTTTACACGAAACCATACGCAATCCATCCTTATGTACAAAACAAGGTTTGAAAGATCATTCAGACAATTTTCCCTAAAACCTAGTTTTATAACACTGAATGCAAGTATAATTTTTTTTGCATATTTATTATGATATTCTCAAATTCACACAGAAGTGTCTGCTGCTAGGATTCATTCCCACTTTTTCTGATGTGGTGGGGAAAGATCTAGAAACCAGTATGTGCAATTTTGTACAGTTGTGGAAAATGTTAGAAACAAACTTATATCGATTTACAATGTCTTTTGAAGTTACTTCTCCATTAAATAAGAGGCAAAAATAGTGTAAATTGAGACTGGTTGTAAATTCTGAATTTCTATATATGGTATGTAAGTTTAAAATGTAACAAAAACGTTATTTCCATTAGTTAAAATATTAAATCAGGTCAAAGTCCACACTTTCTTTAAAGTCACTAATTTTTCACTGAAATGAAAATATCTGACAGAAATTGTATTGTTTTAAAAAAAGTGTATGTGAGAGAGAAAATGCTTGTGATGGGTTGAAGGAGTGAAAGAAAAGAATGGTGTGATGGGTTGAAGGAGCGAATGAAGAGAATGGTGTGATGGGTTGAAAGCGTGAAAGAAGAGAATGGTATGATGGGTTGAAGAAGCGAAAGAAATAATATAATCTCTCTGTGCTGGAAGGCACTGATAAGCAAGAAAATTAGAATCATGCAGATCCATATCACATATAACTTATGAAGCAGATCTAAGTCACATATCTCCAACCTGCATTATGTCCTTTCATATTATCTTATTTAGCTTTATTAACTCTGTTTTGCAATTATTATTATATTGATATTTATGATATGATAATGCGTTTTTATATTATTTTGTCTGTAAGGAATTTAAGACTGATTTTTCAGGGAATTGACTTGGTCTATGAATATAAATGATCTTCTTGTATAACAGCTTTCATTTTGCCAGCACAGTTAAGCAGTGACAAATCTATTATTAGCCAGTAACATCAGCAGGGCATCAAATTTAGCTTTTTTCCCTCACCGAGGTTTGCTTTAACAGAAATTATTGATTTCATTTTTGCTCTGGTAGTTTTGAAATAAACTTTGATCTTCATGTAAGAACGCATAGCTTTGCACAGGAGTAATTAACTGCACATTTGGGAATTATGGGATGTGGAGGGCCTTCACACAATCTGTCTGAGAGACCCAGGAGCTTTTTTTGAAAAACAGCAATTGAAAACATTTGTGGAGGCTCACATGCTATGCTGTCATTAAGGACTCAGGGGCTGGTGCTTACCTGACACACCTTATCAGAAAATCTGGCAAAGGTAATAGGCTGTTCAAGAAGCAATGCAATACATCAGACAGACCCTCAAGCTGCCAGCAAGAGTCTGATATATTTAAGATACCACAGCATTCACATACAATATACAGTATATATGGCACTGTCCAAGGTGCTGATTGATACTATTGGTACATTTTGCCTAACAAATGAAACAGCATGCATTTAAAATTCGATTATGAAAATCATGTTAGAAGCACTTTGGTATGCCTGTGTTTCTTAACAACCATATTGGAAGCTTGTTAGCCTGTAAGAAAACAAGGGTTTTTCAGTTTCCATGGACAACATTCAATAAAAAGCGTGCATTTAGCTGCACTAAGGTTGACAATGACTGCTATATAGAAGATACGGGGGCAAGTGACACTGATTTGTTAGACAAAGTCAAGGACAAGTACCAAACCTGTTTTGTTAATTAATAGCCTGAGTCATATGTGATACTGTAAGTCGTACATCGTTTCGTCTATAATATTACTCAACCTGCAAAAAGGTTTTCAGCTCCCACTCCCCCTTAAATGCTTCTGAGCCCTGGATTTCACAGCACAGATGGCTGTTTTCAGATCCTGCCTTGATTTCTGTCTCAGTATGTGATTGAGGGTTGGTGGGGGGGGACAGGGCGGGGGTAGGGGACCATCTTAGCCAGCCAAGATTTGGCAGGTCACTCAAAGCACACGTCACTTTGGAAAATGTAACTGGACGCCACCCATTTGCCAAAAGAGGCAGGTGCTGTTTCAGAATGTCCCAGGACGGACAGACGTTCTCCCCATGCTTCTTCTCTGCTTGACCACGCTACCCGTGTCGCTGTGCCCTCTACTCACATAAACTGTGACAGGTTCAGATGTGCCCACTCTACCATGCGCACTGTAATGTTGCCCATTATTGTCCTGAGTCTTATATAACTATTTAGCTAGTGTGAATTGCAACTGGTATATACAACTGTACAAACATGTACGTTATGATGACAGGGAGAGTTGAGATAAAGTTTTCCTTGCAGAAGGCTCTCATAACCCTTACATAGTTGTAATAGACTCACAAAGAGTTAGGAAATTATGAATAAAGATTACGACAGCTTCTGTTGTACTTCAAGACAGATGTTTTCTCAATATTTGTAAAGTATAATGTAATATCTTATTAACACTATAAACACACTACTCTATACACATGTACTGTATATCATGTACTAATTGAACCCAATTGACTATAGTACACTTTTTAAAAATAGTTCAGTCCATAACATATCAAATACATCATTCCGTGATTGCAACACTTTGACTATATGTA
Source organism: Chitala chitala (assembly GCA_025773905.1). Lineage (NCBI taxonomy): Eukaryota > Metazoa > Chordata > Actinopteri > Osteoglossiformes > Notopteridae > Chitala > Chitala chitala. The sequence goes on from JABJVR010000031.1 coordinate 2,323,197, forward strand.
TACTATAATGTAGGTGTTAAAATTTTGAGATTTGTATCGTTAGGAGAACTGAAAAATCAGCAATAATAAGTTGTTTTCCTTGCTAGCTATCTTAAATTGCCAACACCCAAAGCTAACATATGACAAAAATAGTGATGGTGTCATCCCTGTAAAAGGATTATGATATTTCTTGTGTATATGGAGCACTCTGTAGGACGTAGGAAGCTTCTGCTGTTTCTGTCAGAGAAGAATGTCATAGAATATAATGAAAAGAGGCATGTCTGCAGCCCACTCTATGGCAGGGTCTGTTCTCTGCGAACACTGATCAGCTGACATCTGACATTTCTCGAATCCAGCTTTATTTCTGGCAATATTGTCTATGTTGTTTAGCGGATATAAGAATACATATAGCTTTTTTGCCTAGCTGTGAAGCCTACAGCTCAGATATGTACCTGTATGAATTTTCACCAATGAATGTTTACTCATCACGTTATTTTTAACCTGGATGTAAGTTTAATTTCCATGCAGTTCAAAACTTTGGAAATTATGTGCATTTGAAATACTTTTTATTTGGTGCCTGTGCAATACTTCAGTAAAGTCATTAACCCTGTAGGAACTTTTAGTACTTTGAAGAGAGTCACATGCCCTGATTAAATGTAAAGTGTAGCCAGCTTCAGATTACAGAGAAAGGCTAAAAGGTCAGACTTGCTCTCCAAAGAAATAGTTTTAACGCCTGCAAATTTCTTTTGGATGCCTTCGTAACAGATTTATGAAGGAGTGGAAGTAATATTACTTAGAAGTTGCTGATATATGTTTTAATGCAGTTTAAATTTCTTTTTGCAGAATAACTTTATTAAAGTTTAGGTACTAACAATAATGTTTTAAATATGCAAGCCAAAACATGATACACTAAAGGTAATTTATATAAGTATTGTAATGTACATTATTTCTGTAATTTGTTTGTGCCGTGTAGGTGAGTCAGGTGAGTACAGAGTAGAAATTACTATAGTGACTGGTAGTGATAGGACAAAACACTAGAGTCATCACAATCCCAGCAAAATTCTCATGAGTGCAGAACCATAACTCGTACTTCAGAATCCACTATCAGTTTATGTAATTTATTGCCTGTGGCTCAAGCATTTATAGCAACATACAGAGGCTCTGCAGGTCTCTGGAAATTTGACAGATGTTGGTCAGTGATAATCATCTTAGGGAGCATTTTTTTAAGACAGTGATGAAAAATGATTAGCCTCCGCTGGAACTGTTTGCATTGCATTTTTTCTTGCCTGTATGTAATGAACTCGAGACTGATTGAGCAGTCCGTCACTAGTAAAAGTAGGAAGTCACTTATAATTGTGCTTCGGAAAATACTGTGTGGTAGAGCAGCTCAAGTTATATTTTGAGCTCAGCAGCCACCAGAACTGGAGTGAGATGTTGTCTCTGATGAGTTTGTGTTTTCAGGGCAGGAGTTTTGTTATCAGGTTGGCTAGACAAGGTAAACTGTGGCTTTATTGGGTGTCTTTTTTTAGTGGTTCTGCCCAAGTGGTCAGGCTGTTCAGCCCTACCTTCCTATATATGAAGTAGAAAGGAATTATTAATATTTTTAAACAACTGGGGGTTGCAAAAAAAATCTGACATCAAAATAGGGCTATGAGCTAAAACACATTGGGAACCCCTACTTTACTGTCTTATGATGAACATACAACTGTTATCTCTCTTTACCCTTTGATGAGGTAGAAGTTAGGAAAAGTTCAAAATTTGTATCTGTTTTGGTCAAACTGTAAATGTCGGGTTAGTCTGAATTATACGGCTAATTATAATCAGATTAAAACATAAATTTCATTCAGACTGAATCCTCAAAAATACCTTCAGCAGAACATTTGACAGATTAAGCAGCTAAAAGGTGGATAAACTGACAAATAAGATATTTCTGTCTCTTTATCCATTTGAGTATTTAAAAGAAGCATTATGGAGTCAGACAATTGATTTGTGTGCTGATTGTGGTGTAATTTAGATGTGCCTTTCTAGTAAGCAATCAACAGCCTTCATTTAATCTTGCCTAATAGGTCAAAAAAGGAAAATGCTTTGGCTGATGTGATTAGTTTCACAAGAAATATGGCATAAAGAAAACCTGTGGGGCATTAATTTTAATCACATTTCTTCATATGAATAATGAATGAATATAAAAACCTAACAATAAAAATAATTTGTAATCATTATTTGATTTTGGTTATATAAATATATGCATTTAATACCAGTTTTATCATCATCAATTTTATATTACCTTCAAAGCTTTCTGTTGTTTTCAGAAGTTTGTTTTTTTGTTTTTATGAAAATGTCTGTCATGCAGTCTGTCTCTTATCTGCTTTCTTGGTCTCTTGCTAACATGCCTTATTTTCTTTTCTTATTTCAGAAAACTGGACACTCGAGCCGAACATTTGGGAGGTTTACCCATGGTGTGTTTGGCGTTATGGATAATCGCTTACATAGTGTTTCTCAATGCAGTACCACGATTTAATTCAGAAAATTATGTGAATTTACTAATATTTTTTAAAAATGCACAGAGCTTGCATTTTGATATACCTTCAAGCTGTTTAGTACTGTTCTCTGATAAAGCTCTTGTGTATACTGGTCACCACAGTATATTAAACTAGAGAAAGTCAGTGGTCAAACTGTTATGGATTTCTGGGGTGCAAAATGAAACAGGAGAAACATGCAGTGTACCATATTGCATCCAAAGCTCTGCACTACAGTCCAGTGTTTAACACCTGTCACTGCAATGGAGTTCCTTCTGTAATGCGTAAGAGTGATCATTCTGACATCCAAACATCACACTTTCAAAAAGGGCACTTTTGTTGCCATCCTGTCCCGATTTAAAATTAAGAAATTCTGTATTTGGTATTTCTGAAGTTTGATTGTTCTGAATCCATGTTTTTACTTAATATTATGTTACTAAAACAAATGGAAAACATTGACCACACATCAGAATATTCTGATGATAACTGCCACTGTTGTTAGTGAGGAACCCTGGACTTTAACGCTATCTGTGTTTCTGTTGCTGTTAAAAGGTTGTTTTTCGTAGTTTTTGAATGGAAATAAACCATAGAAATTGTTTTAAATTTCATTAGGTTTTCTTTATTTTGTATTTTGTTTGTTGTTGTATTTTATATCACAGTTCGACAGTCTTTGTAACTATCTCTGTCACATTTGTTTTTCACTTGAAGAAATAAGATGAATTTTAAAATAAAACAAAAACTATGATTACTTAACATGGTGACCCATGTCTTAATTAGTATTTCAGCAGAAATTTGTGGTAAAAGTAATAAAATGTTTAATTACACATTTAACAATGTATTGATAAAATATGTTACCTGTCACATATCAGAATAAATGGTACTTGAAATGTTTATATTTTATTTCACTGAGCATTTTTTGGCAACTCTCAGATAAGTTAAATGTGATGGCTTTCAGTGCATTTGCAAAGCTAATATATACAATTCTTATAAATATATAAATGTTTACTTGAAGTATATCACCAATCATGGAGTACATCTGTTTAAGTGCATTCAGACTGAACCTTCATTGTTCTCCTGAAGCTAAAATATATTAACATAGACAACCCTTAAAAAGTTTGGATATTATGTTTCCTAATAAAGCATATTGTAATATAATATCTATGACATTTATTTATGATTACAAAATATTTTACCAGGCGAACAAGAGTTAATTTAAGGAAAAGAGGTCAAACAGAACCTCACTACAATTCTGTTCATGATGTTTGAGCTAATTTTTGCTGTTGCATTCTGGGTAATTCTCTTCTCACAAGCTCCACTTGACCATTACCAGACCTCTCTGGTGCAGTGTAAAAAGAATCTTAAATTTACTTTTTCTTGAAATGAAATTAATCTGGATGCAATTTGTAGCATCACAAGACTGTGGTGTCTTCAAAACACCTGGAAAATGCGATGGACGTAATGGCAAGTTGTACTTTAACACAGTGTAACACAGGTTGTCACTAATAAAACGTCAGAGAAGAATTTCATGGTGACAGTTAGTGTTTAGTGTTGTTGATTGGGGTGTGTAGCTAAGAGAGAGACAGAGATGGTTGGTTTCTATAGTAACGGTGCTCTCCTGTCTGCTTCTCCTTGCTGCCACTATGGAAGCGAAGTTTTCCGCTCCTGCAGGAAACAAAGTTATGGTAATAACCCTTACTCGTTGTTCATTACTCTTTGTGTACGGTTCCATTCTCTTATATTTCCAATTTCTAGACAGTAATTACCCGTGTAATAGTCCTTTCCCTGCAAAGCTGCTCCAACAGGTGTGTTTTTGTTCCAGCTTCAGTATTATGTCTAGGTTTTCTGGCAATACTCCCAAACGCCTCACAAATCAACTTGTCACCAGATTATTTTTTAAACAACAAATGTTTTTTTTTTCTTTTTTTTAAAACATTTTTGTTTAACAAGTTCCCCTTTTATTGTTCCCAGACTCAGAAACCACAGAAGATGAAGGGGCAGAGCCGCAGATACCAATGGAATCCAAGGACAGCCAGGGTCCTCAGGAACAGGGTGCCTACAGAGTGCCTGCAGGTAATATACCTTTTAATTTCAAGCAGTTCTTACTGGGATGATTTAGGCAGCTAATCTAGGTATTTATTTATTTATTTATTTGTGGACATGTTTTTTTCTGTTTGCTCTTAACAATGTGTAGTGAACTATTTTAATTTATATAACTTTGTGTCCTTAGCTGCAGGTCATTTTTATGGTTTAGGAACTGGATTTAATATGGTCTCAGCTGCGATGTATTACAACTGCCTTTGCCATTGACTCATATCTTTTTCAACTAATTTTGTATAATGTGAATGGATAACTGTATATATTATAGTGCAATGTTGTTTTTGGCAGAGGAAAACACTATAGTGCTTCAAATGTGGAGGTTTTGTCTCCGTGGCCAGCTCTTAACAAGCACCGAGATTGTTACTTGCAATTCAGACAGTACCTCAACCTTTTATAACCAGAAACAGCCTGTGTAAAGAACAGAATAGGATCATTTCTCAGAACAAGACATGTATGGAAATGACGTGTGAAAATACATTATGTAGAAATAAGTGGACCTCTCTGAGTTTTCTTTCCAGAAGCAATCTACAGGAATTTCAATGAGTGATATGCACCAGCTTCCAGTGTGTTCACTGCTGTTTCATGCTCTTTTCATAACCTTACACAGTAAAAGGCAGGTAACAATGTTTTAGTTATTACCATGTAACAGAATGGTAAGTACCCTACTTAGTAACCAAATGCAATGTTTTCTGTATATATAGAAAGAGAATGGATTCACTATGTTTATTATGACAGTCATGTCATCTTCCTGAGCTGTGACAAGTATGTACAATTACCTGACGATCGAGACTTCATAAGTAATTCTTTTATTGGAAGTCATGCAGGTTGTGAATGATGGGTACATAAATTTGACATGAACTTGATCCCTGGCCAGTGCAGCCTTAGTACAAAATTCCCTTTATAAATATTTTACTCACGCTAGCTGGCCAAACAGCTTATATGTACAAACATACCTGCATTTGTTTCCCGATTTTGCGTAGCCCAACTTACGACCAGATTGAGTTACGACCGGTGACGATGACCTGTAATACATGTATGTTGAAACATCAGTACAATACACATAGAAACAATGTTACAGGACAGTTAAATGCGTGAACATATGGAAATAATTATATGAATAGTTTCCTTGTGAAAATAGTAAAAGTCAAGTTAAGTCACCATAGAGAAGCAAGTGCTGTGTAGATGAACAGATTTGGGTTGGCTTTCAAATAAGAAAGGATAAGGATTGTCCATTTCTAAACTTCTGACTATAAAAAGCAACAGAGCCTCCTTTCTATAAACTCAGCACTGGAATTGTGTCAAGTCTTGTGTGCTAATGTATTCATTCATTATTTCCTCTGCTTGGGGATATATATCATGTTTATAGATTCCAGTAAAACAAGTCCTTTGTGAACACAGTGTGCGTTAATGTAACAAGTTGTTTGGGAAATTAGTTTCCTCCCATTAACTGACAATTGAGTCTTGAATGATACATTTCCTCAGCTATGCTCAGCACTCACTGACAAATTAAATGACCTTTGATTCACAGCTCTGCTAAGGCCATCCTTAATCCTCACATTTTGCAAGCAAGAAATAAAATTTTCATATTTTCGCTTTCAGTCTGTGTTTGAAATACTGCAGTTGTTATGTAAAGCATTATAAGGTCAAGATTAATTTCCACAGGACAATTTAAGGCCTCCAGCCAGATGATTAATAGAAGATTCCTTGAAATACCAGACACCCCCCCCCACCCCTTGCACCAACCCTAATGCAATATCAGTGGTTTAGCCTACTAGCAATTATTCCCCTCATTCTCCTGAAGTCTGTCTGTTTCTGAATTGTACTGATTGCTGTCACTTAGTTTTTATCTCCATATTCCATATTGTTAGTATGCATTTTATTGCATGTGTTTTTAAACTATTTTTGTATATGTACATTATATGTACTGTGTCAGTAGCTGAACATTAACCAGAAGAAAACAACTGAAAAGTAAATGTAACCTAAAATGAGTTGAACTTCAGATGGATTTGAGAAAATCCTCAAATGCATATTTTCCAATTATAATTACAATAGCTAGATTGGTGGTGATTAGCCTGTGTGTGTGTTCCTGAAATTTTTCAAATGATTATGTACACAGCAGATAACTGAATTTCACATTTCAGAATTTAGACATAAATGTATTTCTTTAAATCCCCCTTTCCAGGCGATGGTGACAGGGTGACAGACATTACTCCGGACACAAGTGGCCGTAGAGGTTCCCAGACAGACAGCTGGACGACCAGCCAGAACACAGTGGTAGAGAAGGAAGTGTATGCATTGGGTTCGAGGGCCCCGGGGCTGCAGGATTTCTCCAAGCCTGCCAGGCAAGCTAACGGCAGGGAACCAGCGGGAACCCTCATCAGGCACCTAGGGGTCGAGCCTCTGATTCGGGCGTCCCGCGCCAACCTGTCCCGGCCAGTGTGGGGGTCCGAGGAAAGTGTGTCATTAGCGAGTGATTACTACGGTAGCACTTTCAGCCTCTATAGAGGAAGGACTTTCTCTATAGCCCTCTAAAGGAAACACAAAACATCTAGACAAATGGTCAATATATCAAAAAGCAATCAAAATAAAGACAGCCACACATTCACACAGTCTAACATTAGTTCTGCAGTAGACCCTGGCTATAACATGGTGCCCTCTGGAAAACAGACGTGCTACGTGCTGCAGTCCTGAATTTAAGGGTGGCTAAACGCCCTGTTAAGGGCACACACTCTGTAAGGGTCAGGTGAAGGCTGATAGAGTTGTGAGCAACATGTATTGCTATGTGAATGACAGAAGATATGGAAAAAAAAAGTCAAGTTTCTCTGGACTCACAGAATGACCAGAATTGTGCGAGTCTCTTTTTTCAGGTCCACTGTGGCATACGTAACAATGAAATGTAACTCCATTTTCATACCAGGTGGCCTTTTTTGTGACAATATTATACCGTGCTTTGAATAACAGCTAAACAAATGTCCGGAGCACTAAACGGATGTACAAGCCCTTTGGATTTGCAAGCGTTATGCAATTGGTTACAGTTCTGAGTGATATTTGTTTTTATAAGTAGAACATATCTTATTTGCTATAATCTCTTACAGTTTTCATCTGTATTTCTCAAATCACTGTAAAGTATTAATACCGTACAGACATTTTTTAGACTGTATAAATTTATACTACATTGTACATCATTATATCTGTTGCAGCTATGGTGACTGTGAATAAAAGCTGCATTTTTTCCCTTCTGCACAAAAGCCTTCTCTATGTTATAGCCAGGGTTTACTGTAGACAGTATTACCGTATTTCATCCAATGCTCTACACCACACATATTTCATCCTCCCACTCTCTCCCCTTCCTTCCTTATTATAAAATTTTAATTTTAACCACAAACTGAACATTCATTCCTGTATACCAAAAAAATGCAACAAATAGTAGTTTACTTTTCTCTTTATTTGTTTCTATCTCAGGGTTTTATTACCAACTTCTCAAAATCTCAAGTAGCAAGTCAAGATGTTGCTGTGCCATTTCTTTAATTTTATGTTACATTCCTGCCTTCTACATCTGTTGTGTTTCGTTTTCACATTCCACTGTGACTTCCTTTCATTCATTCGATGTTTTTATTGTTAGCCACGCATGACATCACACTGGAGTTATTCTGACGATGGGCAATCTGAATTTTTAGCTGCCACCAGTATCTCTTAAGCAGAACATGTTTACAAGGCAAAATTATCTAGACAAGCATTATAGTCAAACGAAATAACAATAATAAGACTGAAAAAGAAAATCGGACACAGCTGTTTTGTCACAGACTTGCCCCAAAATGTACTCTCACCACAGATTTTAAAAAAGCCCTCTGTGCTGTTTGCAAGGCCTGGAGCCTGGGGCATTCAGAAAGCTGACAGAACACGAGTACACTTCAGGGCCCAACACAACTGATCAAATGGCACTTGTTAACACACTCCACAACAAAACAATAAACTTTAAATGTCAGAATGCAAAAATTATAGTGCTGAAATTACAGACACTGTTTTAGGTTTTCTTGCTTTCTTGTTATCTTTGACACAGGGTAATTTTTACTGGTCTTTGAATTGCATTAATTTGTTTTTTTAGTGTGTGTATGTTTTACCATTCAGTATCATAGTCCGTCATTCATAATGTAGTTAACATTGTACTTAAATTGTTATTCCAGTAAGACTAAATTAATGTAAATTCAATAAAGGCAACTGAATGCTGTTTAATTCACTTCTCATTTACACTAGTTCGTTAATACTTTTGAATACTTAAAAATGAAGTAAAATAACCACTCAAAATCAAAATCTGATTTCAAATAGTATAATTCTACATTTACATATTAAGATAAAGCTTCCATTTAAATGGTCCGTTTTATCACATAAAGTTGTCTCTTATTTACCAATCTCCAAAATAAATATCCTCTCAACACCTAACAGACTACAAAGCAGAGTGTACTCTATATTGTAATATTACCAGATAAAGCGAAACATTTTTCTGCATAAATTATACATTATGTTGATATATACTTTAGACATGCTTTGCAGAAAGATCTCTTTTTTGACTTGATTATCTTCTTCTTCTAAGTTTTGCAGTTTTAGTTCATACTTTCCTTTGACCCCCCCCCCCCTTCTTCACCATTTGCAGATATTTCAGTTCTGACCCACACAATAATGGATGCAAAACAGCTCAACAAAGAAAACCCAATACACCGACTGGTACAATTCAGCAGTAACCACATGGTACAAACAGAATAAATTTAAAGGTGTCCTTTGTAGTCTTTTTCTCCAGCAGCAAAATACTTGCATATTTAAATCAAATACATTATTAGGTAGTGAATTTGCATCTCATTTTGTGTGGGGCACCATTGACCCCATTGGTTTTTCCCATTTCTCGCTGCGTTTGCTTTTTATGCCAGGTGATGTTTACAGCATGTCTTGCCGTAAGCCTCTGCTCGCATGCACTTATCTCAAGAAAGACATTGTGAAGGGTGGGTCTGATGCTCACAGATGATAGAGAGACATTTCCTGCTCTTTGCATTAGCAGTGAAGCGTACATATAGGCACAGTAATAATAGGTAATTTCAAGACGGTACAAATCAAAATTTTACTGCAAATATGATTTTTTGTTTACTCTGACATATATAACTTTATTGTACATTTGCACTAATGTAGCATATTTACTGAAGCAATATACACAATGTCCACTGCACAGGTCACCACACTGCAATTGCAGATTTGCCGTTATTCATACTAATGATTGTCATGATCTACGTTAGACAGTAATGCTAATAAAATTATTTAGACAATAATGTAGGGGATGCATCCAGTATCTACAGTCACTGTTATAATTTTTAGCTTTAGAAAACAACATTTGCTGACTATGTTACAGTTTGATTACCTGTACATTGTCATGATGTTAACGACTTTGGTTATAATGTTATGCAGCCACACACAATGTACCACACAGTTGTACTTTCAGACATTAAATGATTAAAACATTAAGCAGAGAAGCTGTATACTGTACAGTGGTTTACTATACAATATAAAGAATGCTGTAGTCTGTTTAAAGTGTCAGCTGCATTAGTGCTGCATTAGTAGCAGATCTGCCTTTTATAATGCCTTTCTGGATCTTCTCCAGGCTTCCATTAAAGGTTCTTTCAGTTTGCATTCTTTGCTGCATCTTTCTTGACATGGATTGCCGTGTGCATGTATCAAGACGCATTCTGTACTGTTCTACCTTATATCTTAATTCTGTCAGTTTTTGGTGATATCTGTTGTTCTAGTCCAGTTATGTTGGAAGGAATAGGCTACTAGGCACCACAGAACATTTCAGAGTCTACAATATTTGTATGAATAAGGTCTCCATAGGTACCCACCAATTACTGCTACTTTGATTTCACATTAAACAGATAAACTCTTTTTGAGATCATGTGTCAGTTTTTTCTTATGTTGATGATTTACCTTGCATATATTTAATGTCTTATAGTTTCACTCATGTCTTGGCATTTTTATTAAGTTCCTAATGTTATAAATTCCGTATAATGCAGATAAATCATCAAATACGGTATCATTTTCCTCTGCCCTCTCCATTTTTCTTTATCCTATACATATTTAAGCAATTCTTACTCTTATTGCTTGAGCTTTCAACAAGTCACATACATAAAAGGTTAAAGTCTCAAGCTGTACACACTCAGAGAGGTAGGCACTCGCACTAGAAAACCTTCCTCTTTCCAAGACCCAGGTCAAAACTGGCTTCCTGTCCTCTTCCAAACAGCTGGGCTCCTCCCCATCCTAGACTTTTACTCTAACAGAACATTTCCCTCAATCACCTTCTTTCAGGAGCCAATCAGAAGACGTTTTGAGGGAAGTTCTTCTGCCCCCCTCTCCCAAAATTAGTCACCGTACCACCTCTCCCCTACTCAGTCATTCTGGGTCAGCCCCTGCCACGCCCCTTACCCCTCGAAAGAAAGTGGTCGTCCCAACTGAATACCAAGACACAGTTCCAGGAGAATTTGAGGAGAAGATCAAGCAACCAAAATCTTCGGCTATGTCTCAGAGTAGCAACCTTGACTCCCGTCCTGAGACACCTGTTAGTGAATATTCTCGAAAGGACCTAACACCTCGGCCATCACCAAAACTTACACGGGCTAGCTCCAAAATCTTTGAGAAGGTACGTGTTTTTGAGGAGCAACGAAGAAGTATTGACCAGCCTGAGGGATCTATCTCTGGACGCTCTTGGGCAGGATTCCATAGGACCCCATCTATTGATTCTGATGAGGGTGGGAGTCGATTGGGGATCTCAAGAGAGAGCTCCAGGGAGGACCTAAGAGAGGCATTGAAAGCTGATGCTGCTCAGAGGAGATCCATGTTTAAACAGAGGGCTGCGTCTCTGGAGGACAGGCCCCGCTACTCGCAGAAGGTTCAGGACATTGAGAACAAGTTCACGGAAGAGCTCCAACGAATTAAGCGGTTGGTTGGGAAGCCCCACATGAAAAAGTCTTTCTCAACAGAACACCTTTCCCACAGGAGCAGGCAGCCCTTGAGAAAGCTTGAACCTATTCCCCCTCAAGTAATCCAGAAATTGGAAGATCGAGAGCGCATCCAGAAGCAGCTGAAAGAAAGAGAAAAGCAATGTGAGCAGTCCTATCCAGAAGTCTCACAATCACAAAGTAAACAACAACAGAGAGAGCAGTCAGAAGATCTTCCATATAAAGACACAATGAAGTCCCCCATTACCAGCGTGACTGTGAGCAGAGTTAGTGAAGAACATTTTATTACAGAAAACGTGCCTACAGAGTTATCAAGACAATGTTTCACACTGCAGACACAGAGGAGTAGCCCAAAGATGGAGAGCTCTTCAGTTACAAATACTAGAAGTGACATTGAAGAGAAATCACCTTCTCTTCCACTAAAGGAGGAGTCTCCACCCAGGAGGGTTGAATTATCAATACGTAAGGTAGAACGGAGGCCCGCCAGCCCTCTTGTGCAGGCTGAGTACAGACGTTCAAGTGAGCCTACCCACATTCAAGAACCGCCGGTTAAAGTCTTACCAAAGGAAGAGTCACAGCCTAGACGGATGGAGTTGTCAATACGAAGGATAGAACAGAGGCCCGAAAGTCCGCTGGTAAGAAGGGAACTCCCTTGTCTCCACGAGCAACCATCCCAAATGCCACCAAAGCTTACAACTATCCCAAGCCCCCCTTCTCCAGTTTCCAGTCCATCATCTGAAGAGGAGAAGATGGAAGTAGAAGCCAGCACTGTAACTTCTTCTCCCAAGCTTGCTATCCCTTCAATTATCGTTGAAGAAGAACCCATGGAAGACCTCCCTAAATCAAGTGACAGAAAAAAGAGGTGCAGTGCAAAAGACGGAAAGAGGACCAGAGGGAAACTCCAACGCGTTCGGCCATTGTCACCTGAGGAAGGTGAGCATCACCTGTATGTTTAACTGCAACATGCAAGAGAATGTGTCGCCATGAAACTTGTAATGCTTGTGCCAGTACTCTTGTGAATGATCTGTCGTTGTTTTGTCTGAAATAAATCTGGGTGTCTTATGAATAGTGCTACAAACAATTTAACAAGTCTTGTTGTGGCTCTAACTGCAATACTAACCCGTCTGTGCTTGGCCGTCTGGGCAGACTCTTCAGACGACTCATACGTGTCTGCAGGAGAAGACCCGCAGGAGGCACCCATGTTTGAATACCCCCTTCAGGACACCGTGGCTTCAACTGGCGGAGAAATGCAGCTAAACTGCATCATTGTTGGCACCCCTCTTCCAGAAGGTGATCAATGGCCTTGCTGTCTTCATCTTAGACAGCGTGTTTCAAAATAGTTCACCTGGATTTCATAGAAGTGTCTATACTTGGCACAAATAACACCTGAATTTTGAGCACAACATCCTATTCTTAATACACACTATTAATGACACTCCAGAGTGGATTATGAGATCTAGCAGTTGTGACTCATTTATGTCACCCCCTCCTTCAGTCACTTGGAGAAAAGACAACGAGGAGATAACGAGCACATCAACCCATGTGGTGAAAGTGGAGGGAGAGAGACATTCGCTATTGATCAAGAAAGCGAAAAGGAGTGATGCTGGAACGTACTACGTCACGGCCGTGAACAGAGTCGGCAAGGCTTCCTGCAGTGCCACCCTTTTCATCAAACCGGGTAAGGACCTTGCATAATTCATCAAATATCGTGAGAGCTCAGACTACTGTGGATGGTCATTAAGTCTAGTAAATCCCAAGTTTAACTAATATTTCGCTCAAAAATATGTGATTGTTATATTTTCACAGTACATCTTACAATGATGCTCACTGTTCTCATGGACAACCATTAAACAGCTTTCATGCTGTTTCAGAATTCCTGCGTGAGGCTTGTGGTTTGTGTTTGAAGAACTAAAGGGCATAAGTGCAGTAGAAAAGATTTTCTCTTTATACCAAAAAATGCACTGTTAGGACACAAATAAGACACCATAATTATTTTTAAGAAGGATCCTAAGAAAAGTCTTTTGGTTATTATTGTGACAGATTAAAGCACATTAACGGAAAAGTTAATGTATTGTACCTCAGTTTTAAGATAAAGCAAAAGTCCATTTGAATCCAACATATTTCTTTGCGTAGTTACAGAACACAGCCTAGCGTGAGTTAACACTGATACTGTCAAACAACATTTAGTTGTGTTCCTTCAACACTGTGCGCATAATATCTTCATTTCAGTCTGAAATTACATTTTTGTATACAATACAACAACAAGGACGAGTATGCCACAGCGATTTAATAATTCATGTGTCTGAGTTTTAAACAGGATCTTCCACTTTCTCCCATAACCCAATGCCCACCCTATACCGCTCCTGTCTTCTCCTCCTGCAGACTTATTCACTGTAAGACACTTTAATGTTGTATCCAGCTGAGAACCTTCATGGAAGGTTACCATGGCAACGCCAAATCTAAACGCAATATATAAATTGTTAAAAGCTTGCTGTCTTTCTGATCAATTTCAAAATAATAACTACATATTGTGCATACACAAATCAGAATCTGTATTTTAATGATATTATTATTATTATTTTTACTGTTGTTTTTTTTTTACATATGAAAATATATTACATGTTATTATGCTGTTTCTTGTATTGGCATAATCATCTGGATGGCACTAAAATATGCAATCAGTGATCAGTCAATCTTGAAACTCGAAACAAGGATGTTTATGTGCAATAGGACAGACAAGCAAAAGTGTGTATAAATTCAATTTATTCAACAGAAACACCTCACCCAGCAGCTGTGAGTAGCTGACACAGGGAATGCACTGACAAACAAAAGAAAGACTGCTCAGCCATTATAAATAAGTAGCTGTACAAATGTTACTCTTATAGAATTAAATGTATAATTTTTGCTATCAATAACTACTTACATAATTATTGAAATCCATACCACATTGGCAGGAAAAGATAAAAAGCAAGTGGAAATAAGAATTGAAAAGCTATCATAAAATTAAAATGAACTTGTTAACTAACTTATTATTCATGAGAAATTTTGCAGCCTTTTTCATGATTGTATGTGAATAATGTGTAATTTTAGGTATGGGTTGTAATTTGGAGACAGGGTTTTCCCGTTAGCTCCCTGGTTTTTCTTTCCCAGGCTGCTATCTGTTTAATCATCATGTAAAACATCAAGGGCAGGGAGCCTGTAATTAATGTGTTTATGCTAAAACAACCTGCTTTAATTGTCCGCAGGCCTTTTCATGCACTGGTTCTGCATGCTTATAAACACGTCACAAACACGCACAAACCACACACACAACATGCACCTGGAGTCTTGTTTTGTGTTACTCTTTGGTGTTATTGGAAAATAAAGAATGTATTTTTGCCCCTGTTTAGTGATCACTGACGTGTCTGTGTTACGCTTGTGCATTCAGCATAACTAAGGTATTAATTCAAAGTGTCAACATGGGCACAGCATACATTACTAAGGAGGAGTACGGTTCCAGCTAAAAGAACGTGTAATTTTTTTTTTTTTTTTGCAGGCAATGATGTTGTTGTTGTAAATGTACAGACGTGAAAGAGCTCCGTGACTGTGTCATTTCCATTACTGCTGACCCAGAAACACCACTTTGCACCAATTGCAATGTAGTACTAGTATGCGTGTGACTTGCTGTGCCTTCAGTGTGCCTTCTTGTACCCTGGCAGAGCCGATGCAAGACCAGAGGGGGGGGCTCAGCGTCCCTATGGACGTCAGCAGTCCGATCACATCTGATGAGGAGTACTTGAGCCCCCTGGAGGAGGGAATGGACTTCGGGGGACCGTCCTACCAAGCAGAGCCTCGGAAGATTGTCGACGTCCGCTTCAGGGAGCCCCCTTCATTTCAGGTTTCTCACCACCCCCCCAAATGTAGTAACACGATTAATTCTGGATTTTCCTACATGAGAAAAAATTATTCAATAACATTATTGAATTACAGAAACTGGGCATTATGGTTTACTTGTGAATATATCTAAATATTTAATTATGGGCCTCCAAAAATAAAATCGCCTAGTTAATGCCATGTTAATCTTCAGTTTCATCAGAATTCTGTTTTCAACAGGTGTCCCTAAGCAACCAAGTGGTAGTGGAGGGACAAGAAGTCATCATGTGTGTTCGAATGCGTGGTCAGCCTAAACCGATGATTTACTGGTAGGGTCCTCTCTGGTATTTCCTCAATTTTTCTTTAAAAAAAATCAACTTTTTACTACTTTTGTTTAAATAAGTGAGTGATTTATACCTCTGAGAGGGTGCATCTGTGGCTTTATTGGGTTTTATTTAACAGGTGCTTTGGAATCAAGCTTCTTTAATAGCAGCTAACTACCAAGGCTAGTCCAAACATGCACTTAGCCTTTATGTACTAACTGAAGAGTTTGGTGTACGCCCACAAAGGGACACCACTGTTCCATGCTTATGGTGTACTTGTAGACTTTTTTCCCTTTGCATTTATTTACACATATCTAAAACTGACTTTCTGCGCTACAGGTTGAGAGACAGGGTGACAATAAAAACGGACGCTCGACATGTAGTTCGTGAAACAGAGGACGGCAGCTTTGAGATGAAAATCCTATCGGCTCAGAAATCCGACACCGGCGTGTACACCTGTAAGATCATCAACGAGTATGGAACTAAGCAGTGCGACTGCAGGTTGGAGGTCAAAGGTAAGGCCTGGCTTTCCTTTACCGGTCATGCTGTGCCACGTCATGGACAAGAGGAAAACCTACACATACAACAAAAACGAGCTTGCTTGACTGACTCATCACATTCAAATGCATATTCATTCAGTGATAAACATGGAATTGCTTACAGCTATCTGTTATAGCTCTGCGCAATTTCTGCGTGTCATTCAACTGAGGCAGAGTTCATTAAATGGTAGATTGATAGAAGTGTGCTTTTTTGTGTGAGAAACTTGTATCATCTTATGTTCTCGTTCCTTAAGCTAGTGTGGGTAATCATTTTGTACGGTTGGCGCAGGGTCGTCTGTGTGTTTCTGGATGCCTCTTACTCTTCCTTTATCTGCTATCCCCACACATCTCCAGAGTGGGAGGAGGCACGTAGAAATGCAAGGAAGCGTTTTAACGCTTGCCTCTGCAGCCTTTGCTGTAGACAGCAGGGAGAGATACAATTGTGCAATCTGATTAATGTGTTTTGTCGCAGATTAGATGAAGTGCTTGTAAGGAGGTGTCCATACTGTCACTGACACTGCTGCCAGATGCTCTTTTTGAAAACTCCTCAGACCTATTTATTCCCTGAATGGCTGAAGACTTAACCATGTCAGCAAATTTTAATCATGCAGCCCCATAATCTGCTATGAAAGTCTTAAAAGGCTCCATAGTTTTAAAATTATGGTTGTGATCTTTGCACCCCCCTTTTATGATGTACTTAAAGCATCTGATCAAAAAAAGCTGATCAGTCATTCTGTGTTTCTTTGGTTTTTACAAGGTCATGAACATAATATTTTTAAATGAATATGCAGTTATTTAATATGGATTAACATACGGTAGTTAATGACATTACAACACTGAACAACTACATTGACAGGACGGAAATTAAAATGCATAAGTAATTTCTGCCATCGTACCCAACATACAGAACATGTAACATGAGGTGAGGAAGTTTTCAAAGACCAATTATGTTAACATTACTTCTGGGAACTGTGCATTTTCTGAATTTTCCCATTTGTGTCTTTCTTATTTGCTATAAATAACCTGCATTGGTTCCTCCCCAACAAATTGTTGTCCCCTGTCCCATTTAGCGCCGCCAGTAGAGCCAACGTTGGCCTTCACCCGGCAGATGAGCGACGTGACGGTGAGGGCCGGCGAGACAGCTCTGTTTGAGTGCCAGGTAGCCGGGCCGCAGGATGTCGATGTGGACTGGCTGTCGGACGGGAAACTTATCCAGCCGGCTCTGCTCAACTGCAAGATGCACTTTGATGGGAGAAAGTGCCGACTCTTGCTTAACTCGGTGCATGAGGATGACAGCGGCACCTACACGTGCAAACTGAGCACAGCAAAGGGTGAGTGCAGGCTTACACCTTACCCTCAGGAAAACTGAGCACAGTCAAGGGTGTGTATAGGCTTGGATGATCAAGTAAACTAAGCATTCTAAAGAAGGATTGCAGGCTTACACTTCACCTGCAGGTGAACTGACCACTGGGCAACTGCAAAGGTCATAATTACAAAACTATACAATATGTCACACTTATCCATCAGATATACAAAGTCAAGAAGAGCTGGACATCTGTTAGTACTCAGACTCTAGGAAAAATGAGCATATTACTAGGAGGGTCTGCCAACATTCCCTTCATTATAAAACTTCTAATGCCTCTTCTCACTCTGAAGGGGACATGTACTATAAAGGGTGTGGTACATAGCACAACATTATGCATTAAAGGCTCCACACTACATATCCCACAATATTATATTAGATTTTGGTGTTGTGTTTGGTGTTTTGACATACAATTTTTGTACTGTGGCTATATCACAAAATCTAACTATTCCATCAGTTAAAATATTGGTGTGTTATGACAGCAAAGTGGATTGCGGGCATTATGTAGCATTCTGCACAGCAGGCGAGGGACGCAAGGTCCAATGTGCAAAAGGGAGATTTTATTAAAGTCCAAAACACAGGAATAAGAAAACACAGAACAAAAAAACAGCGGCCAGAGAAACCACAGAACATCCACATCCAACAATAACCAGCAGGGAACTGATACATGATGTAGGCTTGTATAGACACCAACAAGAAACGTGGAACAGCTGGAAACACTGATTGGATTAACTAAGGGAGAACAGAATTAATAAATGTATGGAAAGGAGGGAAATGGCGACATCTGGAGGACACAAGGAACATTAAAGGTGCAGAATGTGAGACATTACCTTACATATTTTGTCTTGCCCATTAAAAACAATGTAATACACACTGCCAATACATAGGCGGTCCTTTATTGTCACATGTTTGATTATAGTACAGAATAACTTTAGGCTTGATAAAGTGGTTTAACATTTTCAGTGAAAAATTATTATTGACTCAATACTTGACTCAATACTACTTAACACAGAAAAGGAAACATCAGCCGATGGAAGGACACATTTGTGAAGTAACCAACAGTGCAGACATAATACAGACACCTGAAGAACTCACCATCATGGGAAAAGCAGTACTGACAATCCAATACTGTGCTATCTTGGTAGCAAATCGTACTATCACTATCATGCAGGTTGAATTACAGCTTTAATTATATGCTCAGTGCATTTGTATTCTGAAATATCACAGACTGGATTAAACTGGTCACCTGTACAACGTAATATCTCTTCCAGCATAATCAGGCAGAAATGAATCATTAGTCATATGTCTAGAGCACATTGGAACCATAACTTTATGAGTCAATGACTTTTATGTCTATTATTTGTGCATTTCATTCTGTTGTTACCTTTCAGAGGAAATGACCTCCACTGCCAAGCTTAAAGTCATTCCCTCCATTGAGCCCCTCTTCACTCGTAAACTGGATGTATTAGAGGTCGTTGAGGGGCGCAGTGCCCGTTTTGACTGCAAGGTTAGTGGGACGCCCCCTCCTAAAGTCAGCTGGAGCCATTTTGGTAAGAAACATTTATCTTTACATGTCTTTATATTAACACCTATTTAAAATTTCCTTTGATAAAATGGTTTACTGTCACAGTGTCAGTCATTAAAGTCATTGGGTGCAACCCACCGTATGCACAAGCAAGACACCAGAACGGTGACATTCCTATTTGACATCTAAAAGGGTTTTCCGCTCTGCTTACCCATGTCCCCCCCACCCCTCTATGGCCCACCTGCAGACCACACCCTGGTGGACAGCGAGAATGTTCGTGTCCTGAGGGAAGGTGGACGTCACTCGCTGGTCATCGTGCACGTCAGCAGCGAGGACGAGGGCTTATTTACTGTCACGGCACAGAACCAGCACGGAGAGGCGGAGTGCTCGGCAGAGCTCTACGTTCAGGAGCCACGGACCGCCATCTCCTCACAGATGTAAGGAAGCGCTAATTAGCTGTCGGATGTCTTCAAGTCTTCGTTTTATTTTCACTCCCATTTTTCAGATATTTGTAATTTTCTCCTATCCTGTAGCTATGTTCCAAGGCACAAAATTGTGCTTCTGTTTTTATTCCATCATGATGTTACTTGAAAGGCACTCTGAGAAACCACATCAACACCTACAAACATTTTCAAAACAGAGATGAGTAAATAGCCAAGAGGCACAAAAAAATCTCAATTTGCTATGATGATTCAGCTTTTGAGGTCGCACCTTTTGTCTTGCTTGCCTGGTCCCTGACAGGGCGAAGCTGGAAAAGATGCCATCCATTCCTGAAGAGCCAGAGGTTCCTGAGAGTGAGATGGAGCAGTTCACCATGCCGGACTTCATCAAGCCATTGTATGACCTGGACGTGGTGGAAGGCAGGGAGGCCATGTTGAAATGCAAAGTGGCTGGTCTGCCTTACCCCACCATTGCATGGTTCCACAATGGCCGCAAGATCAGCAGCACGGATGACAGGAAGATGACACAACGTATGTCCGCTGAAGCCTTTTAATTTCCTTTTTTTGTTGTCTAACCTTTCATCGAGAGGTGTTGACTAAATCCTGCCCCTGGCACGGCACAGCACGGCATTATTGTCTTGCGTGTCAGTAGCCCAAAAGTGTCCCAGATGTCTTCCTGGCCAGCCTTAGCTGACACTTTGATTAATGTCAGAAAAAAAACACCTCAGTTATGCATGCATTAAAAATGAATTTGTCATTGTGGGAAGGTGACCAAGAGTGACAGCTGTAATATCTCCCTGAAAGTGACACTGGCTCCTCTGTCTTGCTCCCTGTACAGAGAGAGACATCCACAGCCTTGTCATCCGCTCTGTCCTCCACGCTCACGCCGGGGTCTACAAATGTGTCATCTCTAACAAAGTGGGCAAAGCTGCTTGCTATGCTCACCTGTATGTGACAGGTAGGTCACTGACACATAAAACAATTCAGTTGTTCATTCACTCATCCAACTCTGCCATTAACTCATTCATGGTCCAAATGCTTATACTGGACAGTGTGCCAACTCTTCACAGGGCACCTGCCACAGCATGAAAGCTTTTCAAACTGCTTTAGACTAGATACCTGTAGATGTCACCTTCAAGTAGGACAACAACCTAACAAGAACATAATTCTGTGATTCTTGGTCTTTTAAATTCATACAATTAAAAATACCCCCACCTTACTGTACATAAATCAACTGTAATGTTAATTTCTTGAAGATATTTAATTTTAGTGTCAACACCCTAAATTCAGTTTCCCTCATGGTTCATAACAGTTTTCTGTAGTAGTTTGTTTGTCCTCACAAGTTAGTGCTGTATATGTAGTGTACCCTTTTGTTTTGTGGCAGATATTCTTCCAGACCCCCCTGAGGGACCTCCTGTGATAGAATCAGTTACTGGGAAGACCATCTCGCTGAGCTGGAAGAAGCCAAAAAGGCTGGATCCTTCCATAGGTACTGCTCAGGCAGAGATTTCATTTATATGAGTAGAAACTTGGTGTTTTTGTTCCTGTGATGATACTACTATATTCCATTTCAAGCTACTTTTACAAGCTTCTTTACAAGGCAAAGTAAAACTGATTATTATGAGGTTAAAGATCAAGCAGATAATGACATCATCCTGATTGATTTTCAGGTGTAGGTTTATGTGCAACACAAGTTGACCCTAAATAAATCAGGATGTACCATTATATAGACACCCCACTTCAAACACTAAAAGTTATATATTTTAAGCAGTTGCAAATTGCCAACCATCTTAAAAATAAATAAATAAATAAAGATGATGCTTACCAATGCCTGCTTTGACTGCACTAATTTAGCTGCTATGGGTGAGATAATTTACAGTCTATTTTTGAGAGTGTGTTTTTCTGAGGATGTGTTAAGAGCCTACCTATCCTGATTGCAGATGCCAATTCTTTGATGTATGCTGTCCAGCAACAAGCACTGGGCTCAATCCAGTGGACTATCATTGTGTCCAGTTTGAAAGAAACTGCCTACACCATTACTTCGCTATCGAAAGGAGTGCGCTACTTCTTTAGGGTATTGTCAATGACGAACAAGGCGTTCAGCAAGCCTTCACCTGCTACAGAACCTGTGCAGCTGGTGGACAGAGGTAAAGTGTTTCAACACCAGGTGGGAGCTACACATTAAAACACTGATTAAGTGTGTACCTGGAAAAGCCTACTTCTTTTATACCTGGTTATAGGTCCATATCTGCAAGAGGCTCCAGTGATTGTTGACAAGCCTGACGTTGTGTATGCAGTAGAGAACCAATCGGTTAGCATCACTGTCACTCTGAACCATGTTAAAGCCAACGTCACATGGAAAAGGCAAGTCCTGCAGTTGAGTGACAGGTCATATCACCAATCGAATGTTTTAATCACACTTCTGCAGCTTCACCAAAATCTGTAAAGTATTGCAAGTAAAGGAACTGAAGAGAAGAGCAACTAATCAGTTGCTTTTCTTTCTCCATTCTTAAGGAGTGGTGCAATAATAGGGAACAAACCTGGAGTTTTTGAGATGAGCATGCCAGATGATAACCAGCATACTCTGAAGATCATAAGGGTGAGGAGCAACGATGCTGGTCAAATTGTCTGCACAGCCAGCAATCAGTTCGGAAGCGATTCCTGCATCCTAACTCTGAACATGGCAGGTAAATCTACTGCAAATATTTGTTTCTGTTTTCATTCCTCCAGCATTGGGAAAAAAACACTTGTTTTAGATGCACAGCAAAACTAGCAGTGTTAATTCAGCACTGGGAGTGTTATTTTAACACTGAGAGTTTTTATATACATCCACACTGACTCAGTGTGGACCCAAATAAACATTCTCAGTGTTAAATTAAGACTGCCTACTACTGTGTGGTAACTGGTGCTCATATGTTTTTTTTTTTTGATAATTTCTCTAAAGCACCACCTACATTTGAAACTATCATGGAGGATATGGACGTGCATGTGGGGGAGAATCCAAGATTTGCTGTGGTGGTTGAAGGACGACCTATCCCAGATATCCTGTGGTATAAGGTACACTACGTACACTACACAAAATACATATGATTTTGTTATTGCAAAAGTTGTTGATAAAATATAGTTAAGAAATGTGTATGAGAGATTCCAAAGAGCTTATTTATTGTCCGACTTAATAAATTCACACGGAAACAAAGTAAATCAGATTTATTTTTAAACATCACATGGCAACAGAATATGAAAGGCAAACCTGGGTCCATCATGTCAATGACTCAGTGGAATAAAAGAAAAGTGCCATGAGTTCTCTGGTTCAGGGGATGGAATTGTGAGGTTTTGGGGCATGTGACTGTTCTGTCAGTTCAGCTCCAGAGATGTTCCACAGTATGGAAGGTGTGTGGGGCAGATCTTTCTTTCTCAATGTTCTTCTGTCCTTTGCCTGGCCTCCCCCTATAGGGACAGTGGGTAGTCCTGTAGTGCTAATTCCCCTTCTGACTGTAGCCTTCTGTCTTTGTAGAGCTGTCTTCTTCCTCAGGGCTTTTACTCATGCCTATCAAGGCCTAAAGTCTCTGGGTTCCTTCCAGATGATGAAGGCCTATAAAAAAATCCTGCTGATGTAGGCCTTGTACTCCCTGTTTTTCCTTGACTAAGACGACAGGTCCTAAATTGTACTGAATCCCCATTAGTGTATTAGCTTCAAACTCTACCTATCTGTTGTTTGCTGTATCAGCTCCAAAATTTCCTCTCTGCCAACTATGGAGAGTGGGTGTTTCATTATTACAAGCAAGCAGATGCAAGCCTTTTTTATTAGGTAATGCTTCACTTCTGCCTTAAGGCTGGATCTTCTGATTTAATGTTCTTTCCAGCTTACCCCTGCACATTAGCTGTTATGTAATTCTTCCAAACAATCCATAGTTCTTGCTACTCCATCATTGGCGAAATGTTTCAACAAAAAAGTATAGAGCTCTTGATTTCTCAGCAATGCACAATGAAGTGTTGGCAATGTACTTTTACGTGTGATCCTCCATCGCAGCACTGACTCGTGTGCGATTGGTTGGCTGGTTGATTCCAGAATGACACCCTGCTGTCAGAAAGCAGCCATTTCAGCTTTGTATACGAGGACAACGAGTGCTCGCTGGTCATCCTCAACACACAAGAGGAAGACTCAGGGGTTTACACCTGCACAGCCAAAAACCTGGGTGGGAGTGTTTCCTGCAAGGCTGAACTCACAGTGCTCACACGTAAGCATAAATAAATTAACCCATAGATGGGATGCCCTAATTTCCATCCAATGTTCTTATGTGCAGAAATATAACTTTTTCATATCAGTAATTCATTTATTCTGCACTGGATTGGTAGAATTACTGAAGAATTATTTGAAGTAAACAGTTATCTGAATTTTGAATTTCTAGTGATCTGTGTTACTCTTTTAGTCATAAACAACTTGCATAAGTGTGTCCCTGGCTTCTTAGGCCCTTCACTTTTGCATTTTTGTTTTTGTGATATATTCAAATCCTGAAATAAATCTTTCAAGTATATGGTAATATTTCTTATTTTAAAATCTATTATTAAAGAAGCCATTCCTTCAAGGTAATAGTGCAAATAACGAAGACAGAAGATTCCCTTGAGTTGGTTAAGCAGAATTGAAAACATTTTACATAAAGCAGTTTGAAATGTGGGGTGTGGATATTACAATGTAGTTTCAAACACAAAGATATGAATTACATTTCAATGTCAGTGAAGAAATGTGTCTTGTTAGGTGATAAGTCTTCATTTTCTTGTCATGTTCTTTTGATAACTGACACATTAGTGGGGCTATATTTCTCTGTGGATCCATTGTAATTCATCTGATACAAAAACTGCAATTAAATCATACCATTATACTTTTTTCAAACCAAAAAAAGTACTTTATTAGTAACATTAGCAACGAACAAAATAATTGCTCATCTTTAAATCTAGGTGGGCAGCCATGTCTGCTTAGTAGTTAGTAAGATGTGTCTTAACGTCTTGAATATATGAACCTGCAGCCAAACAGGAAAAGGAGGAGCCAATGGAGGATGAGGAGACACTTCTGAGGAAGATGCGGCGGCTAACTGATTACTATGACGTACACAAAGAGATTGGGCGGTGAGTCTTTGAGATGTAGTTTCCTTTTAATGTAAGCTGCAAGAGTTTGACTAGTGTAATTAAAAAATGGACGTCTTTCCCACACGTGTTCACTTGTTATTACAGCAGAATTTGCTGTTTGAAGTAAATTTAAAAAGAAGTAGCTATAACCACGTTACAAAAATTATGAATGTAGCATTCATTTTCAAGCCCCATTACATATAAAAACCGATCCTCTAATTATGTGTACATACTATAGCACGTATTGTATATAGGTATACGCTGTATACACAATTCATACTATACTATTGCCTTACAACAAAAAACAGTCTGAATCAATCAAAAGCACAGATTGTTTGAACCCATTTCCTGTAATCCAGTGCTGGGTCCTATATTTTCTGCACAGCCTGCTGAGATGGTCCTGCCCTGCATAGATAATTCTCTCATCTGCCTGGCTGCTTACTATTCACCACAGGAAGTCAGGCATGAAGGCACAGCCAACGGCTGTTTGGTCTTGCTGTTTCCATGTATGGTTCCTGATGCAGCACTGAGTCACACAGTGTGGCAATGAGATATAAGCACTTTTACTGCAATACCATAAAATATGTTCATCACATTGTTTTGCTGGGTTTTTCATGCTGTTTGGCTCTCACGGCTTTTCCTATTCTGAGGGAAAAGGCTTTTATTTTAAATCTATTTCAATCATAATATGCTACAGTGGAATAAAGCACAGATGGCAGATTGACATTTAGCACAATTTACTTCATGTGGTTCCTTTGGCACTATAATCACAAAAACATGTGATTCCTTGTGATAATTTTATTGCTAATATTTCAAAATTGTACTGTAGTTACATACGGCTAAAATGTCTTGGAAACACAATTACTTCATTCTGCCTACATTAAGTACAAGGTGCAGACACGAAGCCCGGATCTGTGTGTTTTAGGGGCGCGTTCTCCTATGTGAAGAGAGTAACACAGAAGGCAGGAAAGGCAGAATATGCTGCAAAGTTCATCTCGGCACGAGCGAAGAGGAAGGCCTCGGCCCTGAGGGAGCTGAAGCTGCTGTCCCACCTGGAGCACGCCAGGATCGTCTATTTCCATGACGCCTTTGAGAAAAAGAACGTGGTCATCATCATCACTGAACTGTATCCTTTTCATTTGAAACAAAGTGTTGTAGGTAGGTGGCGTGGTGGTTAGCACTGTTCTCTTGCACCTCCAGGCCTGGGGTTCAATTCTCACTGTGTGTGTGTGTGTGTGTGGAGTTTGCATGTTTTCCCTGTGTTTGGTGGGTTTTCTCTGGGTTCTCTGGTCCAAAGACATACAGGCTAGGTTGATTGGTGTGTCTAAATTACCTGGAGTATGTGCATGTGTGTGTCCTGTGATTGGTTGGTGTCCCCTGCCCTGCACCCTGTGTGTTCTGGGATGGGCTCCAGACTTCCCTGTGACCCTTAACAGGATGAAGAGGTATAGAAAATGACTGACTATTGTAGGTAGTATGAGTTATAGATCCTGGATTTGCACTCAGGAGGCTCTGTGTCCCTGTTTTAAAGCTACCACTCTGTAGTCTTCTGAAAGCCCTGCACTTCAGAGATTCCAGCTCACTTAAGTAGGTATTGTGAGGTAAGTGCTATGTTCTCCCTAAGAAACACTTTTCAGAGAATACATAATTACAGGGTGTTGTATAAAGAAATGTACAGAAAAGTCCAGTATATTATAACTAAATCTACACAAAAATTGTATACCAAGTTAAATAGCAAAATTACACAATTTGAACAATTTTTTTCTTTTTATTTCATTCAAGGACATCCTCTTCAAGCTGTTGGTGTTTTATACATAGTGGAGTGGGAGAGCTGGCATGTTCAGTATGAAATTCAATTTTCAAAGTGGATTTTACACAGCAGTTAGCTTTCTCTATTAGCTGCTTTGCACCTGCTGCAGTAAGATGAGAAGACGCTGTGGCTGTTTCTGCTTTGATCCTTGCTCACGTCTCCTGTCAAAGTCATTTAAGCACCTGCTATTGAAATCCTGTTAGAGGTGAAGCGTTTCCCAAAGTTCCCTGGTGTTTGTTTCGGAAAATCCAGCCATCCATCCATTTTCTATACTGGTTATCCTATTCGAGGTTGTAGGTGGGGAGCCTGAAGCACATCCCAGATAGCTCAGAGGCTAAGGGCACGAGGCAGAAGGCACCCCGGACTGAGCACCTAGCCATCTCAGGGCAGTCTGAAAATATCAAAGGTTAAATCCACATGCCAGGTCACCAGATTCCATGTGTAAATGTTAACAGAACTGGAAGCCACTTCTCCTTGACTCAGGCTTCAAGATGTCATGAGGAGCTTTTGGAAAGGCTGGCAAAGAAGTCTGCTGTGACGGAGTCTGAGGCAAGTGGCTCACCGCAACGTACCACAACAGGCACTGAAGCCATCTCCACAACAACGCACTGAAGGCGCAGCGTTGTCCCTGGTCCGAGTGACAGACATTACAGTGTAATATACTGGACATGCTTTCCCCACAGATTCGTTCAAGCATAAGACAGCTGCTTGAGGGTGTGGAGTATTTGCACCAGAAGAGAATACTGCATCTGGACATAAAGGTATGCAACACAACATATGTGACACCTGCCCTGACTCACACTCGATGTATAGAACAAGCACCCTTACACAACCCCGTGACCTCTTCCAGCCTGAGAACATTTTAATGGCCGACGCCACTGGTGACCAGATCCGGATCTGTGACTTCGGCAATGCCATGGAGCTAACACCCGGCGAGCCGCAATACTGCAAATATGGCACCCCTGAATTTGTCTCTCCAGAAATCGTTAACCAAACTCCTGTCTTCAAGACAACAGACATATGGTAACATAACTGGGTTCTTTGGAGCAAACCAACTTTTTGAGACATCCAAAATTAATTTAATATGTAACAACGGAATTATAAATAAGACTTTGTGCTTTCTCTTTGCAGGCCAGTAGGAGTAATAACTTACTTGTGGTAAGTATATGTAAAACACAATTATTACCATGCTCCTCAAACAGTGACATTATTATCCTGAACAACTATTTCTTAGGGTGAGGGATTTAATAATGTCTTACTTTCAGAATACAGGTCACAATTAATGGTACTCATATGCCTAATGTGTTGCAAAGGTCTGAAAACATCAATCTCAGGGGGCCAAAGGTATATTAAGAGCTTGTTACTTTACAATGAATGGATAAGGAACCTTGACCTTATAGCATTGAGGTGAGACTCAAAATCTGCAAATATTGCTTTCTAGCCTCACTGGAGTGTCACCTTTTGCTGGTGAAAATGACCGCAGCACGGTGCTCAACATCAGGGGCTACAATGTTGCATTTGAAGAGGGCATGTTTACGGATCTCTGCCGAGAAGCTAAAAGTTTCATCATTAAGCTCTTGGTGGCAGACAGATTGTAAGTTCAAAACTCAAGAATTGTTTTCTTTCCATATTCTATTTTTATGGAGCATAGACATTCTAAAATATATAATGTGGATTTGCTAGGACATTAAGAGGGGTATCTACTTATACCTCTACCTTACATTATACTAATATTATATATAATAATATACAATTACTGCTAATGTGAATAAAATGTGTGTACATGCAAAAATAACACCCACTGTTAAAAAATATTTTTGTACTGTATTAAAGGTGTATATGCATTTATGTATATGTAATGGATAGCACTATAGTACATTACAGGTTGTAACAGATGAAAAAGACAGTGGTCGATATTAATTTTTATAATTATTTTTACCGTTTTAGGAGGCCTGAAGCTACTGAATGTCTTCGCCACCCATGGTTTAAGGTACATTCTAAATGAACTATGAATAAGTGAAAATTATCATCTCAAAAAAATTGTACATGTATACAGTTTTACAAAAACCAACACAGAGATGTACATCCTGACATAAGATGATTAGAAAACATCACTCATCCATCCATTTTTTAAAACTACTTATCACATTTGGGGTCATGAAAATTAGTAAAAATATTAGTCCTAAATTGGTTTGGCTTAGGCGGCACGGTGGCGTGGTGGTTAGCACTGTCGCCGCGCACCTCCAGGCCTGGGGTTTAATTCCCACCTTGGGTCTGTGTGC